>JAQJVL010000121.1:797600-1126019 GCA_035578905.1 Stictocephala bisonia | reverse complement strand
TGTCAATTTTTTTGTAGTAAGGGGTTAGGTGCTCATTCACATACACTAAAGTCTCAGGTACATTCGGCACGAAAAGGTCGACTATTCCTTTAAAGAGAGATTTTATAATAGCCCTTTAGTCTAAGTACCTAAAGCTTTACGTGGAATCCGAACCGCGTAGTAATGGTCTGAATTTCAGCTAACTGACAAGCCTGACACTCAGATCTCTTCCCTACACAATATCCGGATTCTGACTACCACCCAACATGGACACCCTATACTTCTGTAGAAGTGTCCACATCGATGTCAAACACTGAGTGAACATTAAGAAGACCAAGCACAGAACCAATCGCCTACAATCTCCACAGCACTGCGCCACTATAATAGTGCTGACTAGTTTTTTTAGCATTCTTTAGCTCAATCATTGTCTTCAACACCTATATATATATATATATATATATATATATATATATATATATATATATATATATATATATATATTGTTACTTAGTTCAAAATAGTGTTTCTAATGTATTTATCCACACTAACACTTAACAGGTCTTGAGGTCTATTATACGGTCAGGAGTCTTAAATTTCTATAAATATAAAACCAAATGTTACAAATATAAATGACTTTTTTATAACTAATGGAAAGTATTTTGCAGTCAGATAATGTGATGAATATATTTAGAAGGGAACAACTAAATTGAAGATGTGTAAAATATGAGGTCGTAGTTTAAACAGATTTTGTTGAGAGAAATGTTTTTAGAAATAAACCACTTGAGAAAATATATTTGTAACAAACATTTTTATAACCGTATCTAAGCTTATAATACAACTAATTTTTCATATTTGCAAAACAACATTTCTTACTTGGTTTATCAATAGTGTGATCAATACTTAAATAATACTCCATTACAAACTATATTTTTATATTAGTTTAAATATATAATTTGAGAATATTTTAACTGTTAAATGCATCAATTCAACCATTAAACTTGATTTTCATATATTGATGTATATGCATATATTACTGATAGTTCATTTGGATTAGTAGATAGTGTATTACCGTATGTAAGATTTTAAATCACCCCAAAAATTTAGTCTTTTTAATATAATCATAGTCTTAATAAAATGTTATTCGAAATTTCAAAATGACCTTTTATTTAATATTTCGGCAGTTTATAGATATTGAAAATATCTTGTTGAAAAAAATACATTTACGAGTAGTGATTACTTTTATGGCCTTTCGAGTAGTGATTAATAAATAGTCCTTTCTCAGCTAGCCTGAACTCAGATAGTAACATTGACTACACTCGTTCATCTACACTTATCACACTCATTCTCCCCTAATATTCGCCCATATCTCTACGACCGGTATCTAATAAATGAATAATGAATAATAATAACAATTTTAATCGGTAGTATGTGTTTCAGGTTTAATGTTCAATTAAAAACACGAGTGTACCAAGTAAAAACAAAATATGAGTGTTATTATTTAAAATTATGACGTAAAGAATATTTTTTATCGCAGGAATCTAATATCAAAGTCAACTACAACATACTTATTTCAAATTCACAAGTAATAACTACTCTAGATTTTAAACTAGCTATCACTCATTATGTGCAGTTTCAAATTTAAACACGTTAAGAATAGTTTAAACAAATATATATTCTGCAAGTAATTAAAGCTTTACAGGATTTCAAGAGAAATAAAATCATATTTAAAAAGTTTTGTTATATTTTCTGGGAAAAATACTTTTACCGCATGAGTTTACTTATTATTTTTCAGTGCCTACTTCTACAAATATGTATAAGTTTTTATTTTGAGTAATGTTTATTTTTATTTATTGATAATTTTTTTTATTTTATTTCTTTTTTTTAATATTGCAAAATTCTCGATTCCTAACATTGAGAAGTAAATTCAATTACGAAATTCATTTCGTGATTAACGTTATATTTATCTCCTTCCCCGTTGAAAGTGTTGAAAGGGCTATGACTATGACTATGACTAAGGTTCACGCTTAAAAATATTCACGCACTACCAAAATAACTTACAGAATTTACAAATATCCGAATGAAAAACAATTGTGTTTCATAAGTCGATAATCCGGATAGCTAAAACGTTCGGTTAATACTTACATCTGAGTGGTCCTTGTGGCAGCCCATAGCGTAGTACTTAGTGTCTGACTGCGTAATGCAATATCAGCCTCCAACGAACTGAACTGTCTGCGCCTGTCTCAAATATATATCTACTACTATCTGCACTAGTATTATTATTTATAATAATTTCACAACTCCAGGTCAGCAGGAATCAGGCCGTTTGTGATAACGATAACGTTGTTCAATCAATCAAGTTTGATTGTGTTGCGTATATTTTTAAATCTGAGGCAATATCTATGTTTTATTTATACCAATTATTAAATAATATAATATATCGCTAAAAATATGCTTAAACAGAGTTCAATATACAATTAATGGAATGCTATTAATGAACACTTTTAGTTATATTTTAAAAAGTTCCTTTAGATTAATGTCAATAATAACAGCGTTAAACTCATTTCTGGTTAATCATTTTCAGTAAAGCTACAGAATCTTGTTCCCTTAGGATAATTTCAGTACTCGTAAGTGATATTTTAGGGTGGATGGGAGGTCCTTAAAATGTTTTCACTTCCCGATTCTATACCGCTGGCCATGTATGGTTGGGGGTGTATATATCAGGGAATATTGTTTGCTGTGAAACCTCCTTTTGGGTGCATACATATTGGAATATTGTTTGATGTGAAGCCTTCATTTAGGGCGCATTCATATTAGAATATTGATTGATGTGAAGCCTTCATTTAGGGCTCATTCATCCGGGTATTTTGTTTGTCCTGAAACCCCCTTTAGGGTGCATACATCCGGGAATATTGATTGCTGTGAAACCTCCTTTTGGGTGCATACATATTGGAATATTGTTTGATGTGAAGCCTTCATTTAGGGCGCATTCATCCGGGTACTTTGTTTGTCCTGAAACCCCCTTTAGGGTGCATACATCCGGGAATATTGATTGATGTGAAACCTCCTTTTGGGTGCATACATATTGGAATATTGTTTGATGTGAAGCCTTCATTTAGGGCGCATTCATCCGGGTATTTTGATTGTCGTGAAACCCCCTTTAGGGTGCATACATCCGGGAATATTGATTGATGTGAAACCTCCTTTTGGGTGCATACATATTGGAATATTGTTTGATGTGAAGCCTTCATTTAGGGCGCATTCATCCGGGTACTTTGTTTGTCCTGAAACCCCCTTTAGGGTGCATACATCCGGGAATATTGATTGATGTGAAACCTCCTTTTGGGTGCATACATATTGGAATATTGTTTGATGTGAAGCCTTCATTTAGGGCGCATTCATCCGGGTATTTTGATTGTCGTGAAACCCCCTTTAGGGTGCATACATCCGGGAATATTGATTGATGTGAAACCTCCTTTTGGGTGCATACATATTGGAATATTGTTTGATGTGAAGCCTTCATTTAGGGCGCATTCATCCGGGTACTTTGTTTGTCCTGAAACCCCCTTTAGGGTGCATACATCCGGGAATATTGATTGATGTGAAACCTCCTTTTGGGTGCATACATATTGGAATATTGTTTGATGTGAAGCCTTCATTTAGGGCGCATTCATCCGGGTACTTTGTTTGTCCTGAAACCCCCTTTAGGGTGCATACATCAGGGAATATTGTTTGCTGTGAAACCTCCTTTTGGATGCATACATATTGGAATATTGTTTGATGTGAAGCCTTCATTTAGGGCGCATTCATCCGGGTATTTTGTTTGTCGTGAACCCCCTTTAGGGTGCATACATCCGGGAATATTGATTGATGTGAAACCTTCTTTTGGGTGCATACATATTGGAATATTGTTTGATGTGAAGCCTTCATTTAGGGCGCATCCATCCGGGTACTTTGTTTGTCCTGAAACCCCCTTTAGGGTGCATACATCCGGGAATATTGATTGATGTGAAACCTCCTTTTGGGTGCATACATATTGGAATATTGTTTGATGTGAAGCCTTCATTTAGGGCGCATTCATCCGGGTATTTTGATTGTCGTGAAACCCCCTTTAGGGTGCATACGTCCGGGAATATTGATTGATGTGAAACCTCCTTTTGGGTGCATACATATTGGAATATTGTTTGATGTGAAGCCTTCATTTAGGGCGCATTCATCCGGGTACTTTGTTTGTCCTGAAACCCCCTTTAGGGTGCATACATCCGGGAATATTGATTGATGTGAAACCTCCTTTTGGGTGCATACATATTGGAATATTGTTTGATGTGAAGCCTTCATTTAGGGCGCATTCATCCGGGTATTTTGATTGTCGTGAAACCCCCTTTAGGGTGCATACATCCGGGAATATTGATTGATGTGAAACCTCCTTTTGGGTGCATACATATTGGAATATTGTTTGATGTGAAGCCTTCATTTAGGGCGCATTCATCCGGGTATTTTGATTGTCGTGAAACCCCCTTTAGGGTGCATACATCCGGGAATATTGATTGATGTGAAACCTCCTTTTGGGTGCATACATATTGGAATATTGTTTGATGTGAAGCCTTCATTTAGGGCGCATTCATCCGGGTACTTTGTTTGTCCTGAAACCCCCTTTAGGGTGCATACATCCGGGAATATTGATTGATGTGAAACCTCCTTTTGGGTGCATACATATTGGAATATTGTTTGATGTGAAGCCTTCATTTAGGGCGCATTCATCCGGGTACTTTGTTTGTCCTGAAACCCCCTTTAGGGTGCATACATCCGGGAATATTGATTGATGTGAAACCTCCTTTTGGGTGCATACATATTGGAATATTGTTTGATGTGAAGCCTTCATTTAGGGCGCATTCATCCGGGTATTTTGATTGTCGTGAAACCCCCTTTAGGGTGCATACATCCGGGAATATTGATTGATGTGAAACCTCCTTTTGGGTGCATACATATTGGAATATTGTTTGATGTGAAGCCTTCATTTAGGGCGCATCCATCCGGGTACTTTGTTTGTCCTGAAACCCTCTTTAGGGTGCATACATCCGGGATAATTGATTGATGTGAAACCTCCTTTTGGGTGCATACATATTGGAATATTGTTTGATGTGAACCCTTCATTTAGGGCGCATTCATCCGGGTATTTTGATTGTCGTGAAACCACCTTTTGGGTGCATACATATTGGAATATTGTTTGATGTGAAGCCTTCATTTAGGGCGCATTCATCCGGGTACTTTGTTTGTCCTGAAACCCCCTTTAGGGTGCATACATCCGGGAATATTGATTGCTGTGAAATCTCCTTTTGGGTGCATACATATTGGAATATTTTTTTATGTGAAGCCTTCATTTAGGGCGCATTCATCCGGGTATTTTGATTGTCGTGAATCCACCTTTAGGGTGCATACATCCGGGAATATTGATTGATGTGAAACCTCCTTTTGGGTGCATACATATTGGAATATTGTTTGATGTGAAGCCTTCATTTAGGGCACATTCATCCGGATATTTTTTTTCCATGAATCCCCCTTCAGGGTGTATACATTCGGGAATATTGTTTGTCGTGAAACCCCTTTTGGGTCCATAAATCTTTACAGTTTCATAATTTACTATAGTATATTATTATAATATACTAACACTTATTAACTGTATTTTTTCATCCCAATCACCTTCGCCAGTATCGTTGTAGCTACCCTAGACAACTTTCAAAAATATCTTCCAAATATAGATCACATATATCTTCATCACCAAACGCTCGTCTTTACTGTTAGAGGTTCCTTAAGGAACCCTCACTGTTTTTATATAATCATTATTTAAAACTCACTGTCAGTCTTGAAAAATGCTTAATAATGCGTTATATTTTTCTATATTAGGATACCTACCAGGATTTTGCCATTTACAAAATGTAAAACTGGCTCATAAAGATTACGCCATCTTGTATAAAATAATCTTTAACCCTCATAATTGTACGTGTTGATTGCTTAGAGATCGATTGTTGAATTTAGATTTCAGATCTAAATAGAGATTGGTTTTTTATTTGTTTGTAAAGAGAAATGTCAATCTAAACAGGATAGAAAAAATTATTTAATAATTTGACTAACTTGATCCTAAAAAGAATTAATGTTCTACTACAAAAAAATTAATTAAAATCTTCATGGTTTTATTGTGAATATAAATTAATTAATGTTAATACAAAACTACAATAATATTGAAAAAATAATGTGTGTGAGGAACCGAGCCCAAACAGCACTATATTGAGAAAGACTACACTTACATAATGAAAGAAAAAAACAATAATAATAATAATAATAATACTGTATGTTAATTTAGTGCCAATTTCTTGGACAGAAAGATAGTGGTAAATATAGTGAACTATTTTTGACAGGAAACGAAATTTACAGCGAACAACAGTTATGTATTGTTAAAAATTATCAACAAGAATGAAGGTGGGGACTTTGCCCTAATAACTGCCGGTCGACAATCTCGGAGTCATTTAGCGGCTGTACAAAAAACCTGACAGAAGACCCACCCTAACAACACCGGATCGGTGTAAAAAAAGTGATGTTGATTGGTGCACTCCAGGATGTCGAAATGGGGATGGCAGAAGAGCAGTATTTACCAGCCAAATGATGAACCACATCGTTAAAGAGGCCTCTTAGCAGAGATGGCCGTACTCAGTTTGGCTAGCAAGAAAGCCTGTAATTTGCTAAAGGAGTTGTATTTGGCTCTGCGATGGAATATCTCTTAAACTTACTAATTCTGGCTCAAGTATGTTAGACTTCAATATTTTACAACGAATGTCTTACGTATTAATTATAATACAAGTACTTTGTACTAAAATAACTCTTATGAATTATGTGACATTGTGGTGTTGCAATATCACTTTAATGGCTAGCACCACATCCTCCCCACATAATTTACAATAATACCACATACATGAGTACATTGTTCTTAAATATTTTACACACAAGTCTCACGAATTATAACATGAGTACATTGTTCTTAAATATTTTATACACAAGTCTCACGAAATATGACATGAGTACATTGTTCTTAAATATTTTATACAAGTCTCACGAAATATGACATGAGTACATTGTTCTTAAATATTTTATACAAGTCTCATGAACTATGACATGAGTACACTGTTCTTAAATATTTTATACACAAGTCTCACGAATTATAACATGAGTGCACTGTTCTTAAATATTTTATACAACAAGTCTCTCGAAATATGACATGAGTACACTGTTCTTAAATATTTTATACAACAAGTCTCACGAATTATGACATGAGTACACTGTTCTTAAATATTTTATACAACAAGTCTCATGAATTATGACATGAGTACACTGTTCTTAAATATTTTATACAATAAGTCTCATGACATGAGTACATTATTCTTAAATACTTAATACAACAAGTCTCACGAATTATGACATGAGTACACTGTTCTTAAATATTTTATACAAGTCTCACGAATTATGACATGAGTACACTGTTCTTAAATATTTTATACAACAAGTCTCACGAAATACGACATGAGTACACTGTTCTTAAATATTTTATACAAGTCTCACGAAATACGACATGAGTACACTGTTCTTAAATATTTTATACAACAAGTCTCACGAATTATGACATGAGTACACTGTTAAAATGCATATGAGGGTTCAAGAAAATGATTACAATTCACCTTGAATGAAATTGCAACGAATCTTTCAACGTGAAACGTAAATCTGAACGTAGTTGAAAACCAAGGAAAATCAGAATCGGGATTGGTGAGGACAATCATTCCAAAGGGAAGGGTAAAAAAAACTCTTTCAAAATGTTTAACGTTATAAATTCAAGGAATTAAACACGTCATCTGGAAATAGTTCAATTTAATATACATAATTTATGTTAGTTTCAGTTTCATAAACTACAATTTAAATATATATAAATTATAAGATGTTTGAATAAAAATCACAAAGTAATTTCTTTTGTAAATATATATTTTGAAAATTAAAAAATTTCATTTCAATTCAAATATATCACATTATACAACAATAATGCTATCGTACACAGCATATACAGAATTATCTTATCTGTTATGTTTTGTAATAAGTCTCGTCTAGCTAGCTAGATAACATTTCATACATCAATAGCAAACATTGGTTTTTTTTATTTCTTACGTCATTTTTGCCTCATTTGGCAGATTTAAAAATAGTAAATAGCAAAATAAAAAAGTATCTACAATTAATTGGTAGTAGCCTTGTATATACAGGATGGTTATAAAGTCATTTTCCCCCACTTTTCCTTACAATTAATTTGCATTTAGTTTTTTTTTATTGTTAAGTAATCCCGTCCATTATGTAGATCGATGTTCAACTTTTTAAGTATTATGAAACATTGTTAATAACCTGAGGTCCAAGATATTGGAGTTAGCTTCCGAATTCTTTATGAGATGATAGCAATGCAACATGTCTATTAACATTGCCTTTTCACCCTGAAAACAATAATGCGTATGAATATTGAAAAGGGTTGTACCTTTCCCAATGTGAGAAATATTTATAAGAATGTTCACTAAATGCTAACAAAAAATTACTTGAAAGATGTTTAAAGAAAAAAAATATTGGAAACGGTACAACACCATTGTTTTTGAATTTTAAATATACCATTGTTTTCAGGATGAAAAGGCAATGTTAATAGACATGTTGCATGACTGTATTCTCATTACAAATGTCAAGTCGACCTCAACATCTTTAACGTACTGATATCTTGGAAACTATTGTACGTGTATGGGTGGGTGGGAGATCCATCACGACCGTATGGATATGGGTGGGTGGGTCATCACCAATTTCCGTGTATTTCTGTCACCACAGTACGTGTATGGAATGACCATCATCAAGTCTGAGTTTAGTCTTGAAATGTGACTCTGGAGTGGTGTCAATGAAACTCTACATACATTATTGTCTCTTTGAGACATCTGACTCATTAACTGAACTTGGAATTGTAATTTTTTTGTTTGTTGTTGGAATTTTTAATGTTACATATGTATATATTATTTTTTTATGACATTATGGGGAAGATATTTGTATATTATTTTGAGGTATATTTGGATTAATGACATGTGTTTTTTTGGTTTATTACCCTCTACTCATGTTAGTATTATTTTAAAAGCAATTTCTTTTATAAATAGTTGGCCATATTGTTATCGGGCCAGTGGGACTTAAATATATTTACTTTCCTAAAATCTGAAGATAGGTTTTCGGGTCCACGAAAAGGAAACCTTTAGTTTCTTGGTTGACAAACTTCACGTTGATGTTCTAGTTTTATATTTTCGAGGAACATTTTTATTTATATTTTTGGGACGTGGAGTGGGACACTGGATAACATAAAAAAGCTTCTAGATTAAAAACCAATTGTACTTGCAAACTTTTGTTATGTCAGTTGAACTGTAAAATCCTATAAATCTCAATCAAAACCAACTCTATATACATAAATATATAAAAACACTCTAAGTACCTGTAACACCTACTCTTCAACTTTAATTGAACTAACATAAAAGTTAGTCTTTCTCTTAAAGACATTATGTAAGGGCCTGAAATAACATATGCAGCACTAGGAGCTCATACGTGTGTTTTAGCAGCATCTATTATTAAATGAAGGCGTTACCTAACATGAAATTGATTTAAATCAGCAATATCCATTTTCCTCCCTTAGCTCTTCTTAAAGAAATATTTAACATTAACAAACTGTCGGTCAGTTGTTGCCTTCATATTAATATATTATATTGAATGTAATGGGTGTTGTAAGCAGTGCTGAAACCCAGCTACCTGCAGGCAAAGTATTGTGGGGATTGTAGCGAGAGGTTTTTTGCTCAGTCCTCTAACACCAAGGTGGCGACAACTTAATGGTTACCATCAGGGTAGATACTACTAGAGAAGTCTGGGGTGTCCATGTTGGATGGTAGTCAAGGTTCAGATGCTGCGTTGGGAAGACAACTTAGTGTCAGACTTGTCAGGTAGCTGAAAATCAGACCAACAGTACGTGGTTCGGATTCCACGTAAAGCTGTAGGTCCCAATAGTTGCCCTGGCTATTGGGCTATTGAAAAATAGTCATTTCTGAGCTAAGTGAAACTCAGATAGTAACAATGACTACACTATTTCACCTGCACTCATCATACTCATTCACCCCTCATATTCGCCCATATCTCTGCGATCGGCGTTTTAGAAATAAAAAAAAAAAAATAAATATATATATTTATTTATTCAGGTCTGCTAAGTTCGTTCAGCCTTCACGGGGCGCAGACTGTGAGTAACCATGAATCACCGTGGTGAAACTAATAGCGAACACCCAAAATCCAGACACGTCTGTGTGGCAACCACCGGTACTCTGGTCGGCGTCTGTTCATCCATAGGATGCGGCCGTAACAACAAGCTCCAGAAACTAACAATCTCTGGTTCTATTCAACTCAGTGACAACACTGAGACAACATTCAAATGATGATAAGCAAACATGAATCGTGCAAGTAAATACAATATTACTCCAGGTGGTAACCAATCCACCTGCCAAGAGGCAGCAACCATGCCATCGGATTCTGGAGGGCATGGACTTACACGAAAACAGGGAAAATCGGAGTTCTCTGGCAGACTTCCACACAAAAGACCAACTTTTATAGGGACACTGAACATTAACACACTAATCCAACCAGGAAAACTGCATAACCTGGTCATAGAGCTAGACAAACAGAAAATACAGATACTCGCAGTACAGGAAACAAGATTCACAGATGAAGACACAATGGACTACGGAAACTACCGCATCTTCAAGAGTAAAACCGAAAAAAGAGTGGCAAGAGGAACACCGATGCTAGGGATGGCAATTTTCATACATAAGAATGTGATAGGCTCAGTAAAAAAAGTAACACCCGTTAACAACAGACTCATGACCATGGACTTTCAGAGCACAAACAGAAATTACACTATGGTAAACGCACACGCACCAACAAATGCAGACAACAAAAAGAACCCAGAAGAAACAGAAAAATATTGGCAAACACTGAATAAGACAATGAGTAAAATACCAAAAAACAACACAACAATCCTAATAAGCGACTTTAATGCACAGTTAGGGAAAGAGAAAACCAACAGGAAAACAATTGGAAAATACCCGGCACACAGACACACCAACAAGAATGGCATGAGGTTAGTAGACATATGTCAGCAACATAATCTTAAAATCATGTCAACATCTCTCAGAAAGGCATCCAAGAAGCAGAAGACATGGAGATCACCTATACAAAGACTAGGTGAATTCCAGATCGACCACATAGCAATTACACATACAGATCAGAAACAAGTACATGACGTACAGGTACGAAGAGGAGCCAACATAGACTCGGACCACTACCTCACGAGAATCAAAATCAAACTCACACCCAAGAGTATACACCAAAAGAAAACACATATACAGAAATTCGACACTAAAATGATAAAAAAGTCAGGAATTACACAAGAATGGGAGAAAGAACAAGCAAACGATTGGGAAATGTTCCAGAGGAAAATAATAGAGAAAGCCAAAGAGATGATACCACTGAAAAAGAACACAAAACATCCATGGTGGGACAGTGAATGCGATGAAGCAATAGAAAGTAGGAAACTGGCATACCAAAAATACAGTAGTAAGAAAACAGAAGAGACATTGCAAGAATTTAATGAGATAAGAAGAGAAACATCGAAACGAATAAGACAAACAAAGAGGAAATACTTGAAAGAACAGTTAGACTCAATCGAGGACAACTTTAGAAAATACAACACAAGAGATTTTTACAGAACATTTGCAGGGAAAATTAAAGGATACACACCACAAAACCTGTGCTTCAGGAAAAAAGATGGCAATCTAGCAATAACTAACCAAGAGAATTGCAGTGAACTGGCAATATACTTCAGAGACCTCCTAAATTGCATAGAGCCAAAAGAAAGATTTACCAAAGAACACACCAAAAAACCCAAAGACGAGCCAGGACCCACACAAGAAGAAATAGAAGGACACATACGCAAACTCAAAAACAATAGAACATCAGGAGAAGATGGGATAATAGCTGAACTACTCAAGCATCTGGGAAAGGAAACAACAAAAGAACTCACAGCAATAATACAGAAAGTTTGGCAAACAGAAGAATTACCAGAAGACTGGAAATGCGCACTAATACACCCACTACACAAGAAAGGGGACAAAACAAATGTAAACAATTATAGAGGAATATCACTTTTACAAGTCACATACAAGATACTATCAGCATGCCTACTAAAACAAACACAAGAACAACTAGAACATAAGATAGGAGAGTACCAAGCAGGCTTCAGACCGAACAGATCGTGTGCAGAACAGATATTCAACTTGAAAACGATACTTAAGTACAAAGCAACAAGAGCAACACCAATAATATGTGTCTTCGTAGACTTCAAGAAGGCATACGATTCAGTAGACAGGCAATCCTTGTTCAACATTCTAGAAGAACAAGGACTAGATCACAAGACACTGAGACTTATCAAACAAACATTAACAGGAACCAAATCCAAAGTAAAATTCATGGGAGAAGTTTCAGAATCATTCGAAATTAAAACTGGAGTTCGGCAAGGTGATGGACTGTCACCACTGTTATTCAACCTAGTTCTTGATAAAGTAATAAAAGAATGGGAGAAAGAGCTTAAAAAAACAGAAAATTGGAAACCGATAAGACTAGGAAATAAGAAGAAAGGAATCGAAACAGCGTGCTTGGCTTTTGCAGACGATCTCGCCATACTAACAGATGAAGAAGACAAAGCAATTAAACAAATAGAAACACTAGCGGAATGTGCACAAAAGGTAGGACTACAGATATCATATGAAAAGACTAAATTTATGTGCACGAAACTAAACATACCTAACCTAAACACCAAATACGGCAAAATCAATAGAGTAACCCAATTTAAGTATCTAGGAGAGATGATAGAGCCAACAGGCAGGGAGAAAATGGCACAAAAAATAAGAATACAGAAGATGAAGAGAGCACTAGGGAAAACAAAAGATATATACAACAAAAAATGCATTTCAATATACACAAAAGTCAGACACTACAACACAGTTATCAAACCGGAAACACTTTATGCAAGCGAAACACTAACATTGCACCTGAAGGGGGACCTCGAAGACATACTGAAAGAAGAACGGAAAATAATGAGAAAAATCCTAGGACCAAAACACACGGATGAAGGTTACAGACTTCAACCAAGAAAAATAACAGAAAAACTTTCAAATATAGCAGAAGATATGAGAAAACGTAGACTACAATTCTATGGACACATGTACAGACTACCAGAACACAGGCTAACAAAACAGATTCTAACCTTCATACATGGGAAGAAAACAGGAGCACCATGGCTTACACAGGTCAAACAGGACATGAAGAATGCACAGATCGAAGAAATAGACATAGCTGACAGAAACAAGTACAGGAACAGAATTGCGAAGTGGAAGCCAGAACCAGAGAATGAGAAGAAAAAAAGAGACATGCCTAAATGGACAGAAGAAAGAAAGAGAGCATTCAGTGAAAAGATGAAGAAATGGTGGGCAAACAAGAAGAACACGAAGCTGAATTGATGTATTGCTTTGCGTGATCCAACAGGGTCTATACGCACATAATAATAATAATAATAATATTTATTTATTCAGTTATCTAAGGAGATAACTGAGGATTAGCACTAATTTATTGTACATGGATTTTTACAAAACGGACATTAAATGTTCATCCAATTTTAAATTATGAATTACGCCTGCGAACCAGCGTTAGGCTGTTCTTTCTAGTCTGTATCTATCAGTAGAGAAACCCCGTCCAGCTTTACATGACTTTATTGATCTTACTAAACAAGACACTTATAATATGTTACTAGATTGAGGATACATTTTTTTAATGTTTTATTTTAATAGGTGTGCTAAAAATCCTATATAAAAACCATATAATGTCCGTATCAAATACCTTTCGTAAAGAAACATAAATGAAAGATCGCCCTTCCTAGATCATTCCGTTCAGCCGTATGGCACATTGTAAACCTTCATTAGTATTCTCTTGAGCATAACCTCATTTTTTAGTAACCACTTTTAATTTTAGATATTCGTTGTTAGGAGGTCATACTTAATGTTTGTTGATCGGGATTGGTACCCTCCCGAACACTTTAGATAGTGTGATTCTGATAGGAAACTTACAAAACTTGTCCCTAGAAAATGTCTTGCAACTTAACCATAGATTCAATTTTTACTGCAAAACTTGGCTTAAAACTTGTATTTAAGGATTAAGGATAGATAGAGAATGATTATATGTATTCTGAAAATATTCAAACTTTAACATCGTATGCCAGATAGATAGATTTAAAATTTTACACCAGAATATCTACATTTACGGAACATGTATCTGCACATAAAATAGCAGTTTTTATTGTATTTATTAATGTATTAGCAGATCAAATACTAATTTATGTCGTTTTAAACTGTTAATACTATTCATAGTACAAAATATGCTTTTATTACAAATCCAAAGTAAGAAAAAATTATGAGACATGCGCAGCTCCAAACATCCATTTAGACGATGTCTACAGTTATTAATCAAACATTTAAACGTGTTCCAGACTTAAGGAGAAAAAGGTTCCGGTGAAATTAAACAACTCCAACACTCGGTAATTAGACAACGAGAAGTTGTGACGCACCCCAGAGGTGGCAGAAAAATCCACTATACCAGTTTCTGTCCTGTGTTTTACGAAATGTCTTAATGTTTTCTCCAGTCAGAAAAACAGTAACAAGTATCATTTCAAACAAAGCTGTAATTATAATTCTTAACCTAAATATTGTTTGAGCTAAGAAAGGACACAATGACAATTTTTATGTATTTTAAATAAAATATAAAGGATTATACGATTTATGGACAAATTCTAATATAAGGCTACTGACTTAATCTTAAAAAATTTATCTATCAATAACTCAGAAAATATTTAGTTTATAAACCTTAAATGTGTCATGGAATATAAAATGTGTACTGCTTTCTCTCAAAATGAGATATAATCAGTTTCCATAAATCTATCCTAAGTATTATAGACTAGAGGACTGGAGCCTCCATAGCATATTCTTTAAAAATATTAAATTGAAAATTATTAAATAAAAATTAGAACATATAATATAGTTCCTGTTCTGAAGGTTTAAAGAACGTTTACTAATAGATTCATGGTATTCGCCTTATTGTTATTTTAATTTTCACAATTAAGAGTTCACAATTATTGCATTATGTAACTTGTACTGTAGAGATGCCTCACTAATGGTAACATTAAATTAATTATTACTTCTGTGATGAGCGTGCTGTAATCCAACTACTTGGGGATAAAGTATTGGGGAAAATTGTAGACAGTAGGTCTTTTTGTACGGCTATGGCTCCACTCAATGGTTGCCATCGGCATGGACACCAACTGGGGTGTCTGTATTGGATGGTGACAGACAATGAATGTTCCGTATACTGTGTAAGGATGAGAACTGAATATTAAGATTGTCATTTGCTGAAATTTAAACTAATACTGCGAGGTTCGGATTCCAGTTAAGCTGTAGGTTATTGTAGGGTTATTAACAAATAGTTCTTTCTGAGCATACGTCGGAGTCAGTCGTAACTTTAATTTTACTACACAGATCATCCACGCACATCCTAATTGTATTTTTTAATTTTTTTCTACCAGATGACGTCCTAATTAGGATGACATGATGACATCATAATTAGGACGTACTTTATAAACATGAAGCAATTAAAACAATAATAATAAATTACGAATCATTACCTTTTGAAAACAGTTCATAAATGATTTCTCAAGTCAGAAGGCCACTTTAAATTTATTGTTGCTTACGCATAATCGATTAGTTGCCATCGACAGGGTCTCGTTACATAAGTGTACGCAATCGACTGGTTATTGCGGGAAGTAGTCACGACGTTGACTGTAGACCAGGTGAAAGTGATAAGGGGACTGTTTTACAATATATACGGAAGACATGCAGATAGAATGTCTCACATCTACAGAAAAATAGCTTCTTCTGAAACGAGTCAAGTGTTTTGTAATAGCCAAAGTGAATAAAAATCAACTTCTCTAGGTTAATGTACGCTGTCTCCTTAATTGGCACAAGTATCTTAATTAAGTCCCGATTTCGGTTTTACTACGTCATCATCAGTCGAGTAAACATTATGGCATCATTAAAGAACCTGGGTCAACAAACTTGCTGTGACTTTTACAGATTGTGAAACCGACTGGATACGTTGATAGCTGTAGCCGTTCTACTACGGTACTAGTGACTGACTATCCGTTGGTACGTGGAGGTCTTTTCATACGTTTCAAAAGGTCTTTTCATGCAGATTTTGTTACTTTTTTTATTACTATTTATTTAATTCAATATGTTGATTTGTGATCATGGCACTCACCCTACTCTCTTGAGTGGTGTTTGTATGTATAACTAAATGCCGGTTCATCCAGAGCATGCGAGTTAACTTGTTGTTGTTCTGGTTTTTTTTTTATATTTTATTCTGTATTATCTTGTACTTATATAAAAACGCATATTTTTTATGTATTACACTATTGAACTGTATAGAAGCAAAATAAATTTTCTGTTGAGTTTAATTTATTGAGGATAGGTTTTTGTAGGAAGGAAAGATATTTTGTTTTGTTATTTTTATTTTGTTGTACTCTCTGCGCTTCTATTATGCGTTAATTTGAAAGGAGGTATTTGCCTACTTAGATGTAAGGGAATACACACTGTACACAGGCCTCGTAGAAAACAACCTTTTCAACGCTCTGAGTTGAACTGAGTGGTGGAAGTGAGACAGAGATCTACTCTTCCCCAACTGTGTAATTCTACTGAAAAAGTGTCATAGTAACCACGATGACAGAACGCCGCGTGCAAGCAAGCTCCACCAATTACTGTACAGGAGCTATGGGAGTTGAGCATGCACTTTCCGCAGTAGGCAATTTTATTTTTGTTTATTGTTTGGACCACTTAGATGAAAATACAAACACATGTTGTCAGACCCCAGTGTGGTAGACAGCCTGGGGGGGGGGGAACATCACGAAAGTAACCGTTCAAGAAACCATCTGAATTTCAATAACGGTAAAAGATTCAGGTTTCACAAAATCGCTGTCTGATTTGAAAAAAACTATGTTATTTGAAAAGGTTACATAATAATGAGGTATGTTTATTGGTTTTAGATTAACAAAATTTTTCTGACAACATTACACGTATTTTCATATTTCTGTTCATTTTAACAAGACACTGCTTCATTTTAGTTACGACATGAAAAAAAAAACAACTTAAACCTCTTTCTAGCAATACCTAACAGCTAACAGTATTTTTTATGTGTACATAAATCAATAACCGTAACTTAATAACACAAAATTTAGACTACTTCATGTTTGTCATAATTATGATAATTATGATAAACGTAGGTTGTAGTACTTACTACCTTTCGAAAATATACAGTGATTTATTTGTTATTGTGAAACTAATAAACAAAACCTTACATTCAAAACAATATAATATATTGACTATTACAAAATATATAACTTACCCTTTTTTGTATAATCCTTTGTGCCTTCTGCTTTTGGTATTTTTTGTTGGTGTGTTTTTGTGAGAAATGAATCTCATTTACATCGAAGTTGATAAAACATCCTGTGGTTGAGTTTTCGAGTATATGTTAAATTAAAAAAAAAATGATTTAGTTCATTGTAAATTAATTTACAGAGATATGATTGTCTATTTCGTCATTTTTGTGCCTGTTAATGTTACATCTGAGATTCCTCGTCCCCGTTACAACTGACTGTAAATATGATCATACATTTAAATTTGCAAGAACAACATTGTTTCGAAAACAGGAAGATGATATTTTTGCACAATTATAACGTTTTCATAAAGTAATAAGATTTTCTGAGATAGAGGAGGTAAAGACATAAAATTAGCTTGTAAGTTGTTACCGTTGTCAAGATAGAAACTAAACTGAGTCAAGTTCAGAACCTCAACAAAAGCGGTCGACTAGTTTTTTCTTTGATAAAATTTGTAACTTTTTATAACAATATGCAGTTAAATAATACTTGAAAATCAATTTAAATTAAAACAAAAATAAGCTTAGAAATCAGATAAAACTCCAATTAATCAGTGGTTAAGATCCACAATTGCATTACTAAAGTCCCGAAGCAATTGTTTAGGTTAAGTAATGAGGAATAAAATAAACCTTATACATTTTGTTTCTAGACATGTTCTTAAAAAAACTAATTGTCCTTGTAACCAAGACTTTTATCACGTTCTTTTGAAGAGGAAAGTGAATGTTACGTGAAAGACTTAACCCAACTTGTATTCGAATGATTTATTTTCAAAAGTAACTAAACAGCAACAGACATAAGAATTTATCCATGTAAAACATGCATTGGTTAGTTGTAGTAATGGAGTAAATCTATTAATTCATAGCCCAGACACATATGTATTTATATTTTGAATATATTTCTCGCCATATTTCAAAAACAGGTTGTAAAAAAACGAGAATGAAGTTGTAGCTGAGCTTCAAAAGCCTTAGGACTCACTATTTCCAGAGTATTATCAGTCCTTTATGGATTTACTGGTTGTGATTCAGTAAACAAACTTGAAACAAAAACGTTTTATTTCAACACACTGAAAAAAATTAATCATGTACATAAATCGACCACCAAGGCGTTATCTTCATATACTATCCTACCCCTCAGCGATGAACGACAAAGCTCTTTGCCTAGTACTTCCAACAGTTTCCAAAAGCACGACTTAAAGGGGCTGTTTCACTCCACAGAAAAACGCCAAAACGATTCTATTCAAACGATTCTGTTCGTATTCATGATCATCAAGTGTCATTTGATAGATAAGTGAAGACAGACCTGTTGTAGTACGTCTACACATAAATTATTTTTTGTAAAAATTTTGTATTTTTTACATTTTTTCAGTTAATATGCGAAAATTTAAATGCTTTTCTAGATGATTTTAACCTATTAAAAAAAAGTATGATACCCTAGAGTGAACCTTTAATAATCATACAACGTTCACCGTAACTCAAAATAAATACAAGGATACATTTGAAAAAGAAACGCAATTTTTGGCACGCTGATTTTACTATTAGGAACTGTGGACCTACTATAAGGCTGTTAACTGTCCATCGATGACTTGAAAGCTTGTGAAACAGTCATCGTCGTGTTTTTTGCCGAATTATGTAACACTGGAAAAACTCAACAGTTTATTTGGTTGAGGCTCTGAACTTGACTAAGTTTGGTTTCTATCTTGATAACAGTAACAACTCAATTTTATGTCAGTTATACCCGAATTGGAAGGTTTTTTTACTAGGATATTAGAAAACCTACAAAAAATCCAATCACACCATTGTTTTCCTCCTTTCATTTTACGTTATGTAGCATGCATTTTGAATTTCATAATATATTTTTATAACTTAAATTCAATATGAGTAAGTCAATTTCAATTAAATTTTAATTGGTTTACATTAAATCACTGCATTTACTTACGAACATGTAAGTAATTTATTGTAACTGTAAATTTCATTAAGGATTACAACGTCTATCAATTTTACAAGTAATCAATTTTACGATCTCTAGAAGCCAAAAAAACTTTGTTTAATGAAATTGATCACAACTTTTTTTTCTTGAAAAGCTAACACTTAGAAATTTATTAAACTTATTGAAAACATTCCTTGAACCATAATTTAACACATAAATTTTATATAATATTTTCAGTAATAAAAGAGTAAAGTTTGTGCACAGTGAAAAATTGTTGAAATTCCGGCACTTTTTGTGCTCCAACAAAGATAACAATTATTTCAATTTGTAATAATTTTAAAATGCATATTTTATATCGTATAATTAAGGGAGGAAAATAATGGTATGAGTGGACTAGTAGAACAAAATACGGTAGGTATCACGGGGGTGGTACGCATGCCTTTTACCACTATTTTTGTGTTTATTTCTTTGTTGTTCTACTCAGCTTCCACTTCATCCACGTGACGTTATGCTAGAAGTGCGTGATCCCTACTGCCTTTTTTGTGGGTATCGTGGCTGTACTTAACGGGGCTAAAAATATTTTTCTTAACTTTTATTTGTTTTAGACATACTTATTTTATATTATTGTTAAGAATGATTATATAAGTATTTTACGCACTTTTACAGCTAATAATTCGTTGTGTGACCCTTTTGATTGGTGATTATTTTAAATCAAAACTCTAACAACAGTGAAACTAGTTTGACTGTTTATTGATTGCATTATAAAATCGTCACATGAATGATAAATCTTCATCTAAGTTATGAATTTGATATCATAATATACTGGGTTTCACATAAAAACAAATAGTTTTAAGGCTATTTTAAAAAAATAGCTATACTAAAATTAATATAAAAAGTGCTATTTTTAATTTTTTGTAAACATTGTGTGAACTTCATCATTTAATCATCGATATCAATACACTTCTCAATGAAAATGAAAAAATGTAAATCAATGGTTGGTGTTCATCTTCCACGGTTTAGCGATGAACGAAATATCAAATATACTACGTTACGTCATTAGGTAGTGTTTAGGTTATATCAAAAGGAATTATTTAATTTTAAAAATATTTTAATAAGTACTGTATTTTAATCCATAGTAAACTTTATAGTTTGATGGTCTTAAAAATTCAGAGGTATGACATTCGTTGTATTGAGTAACATTGTTGCTGATCTTTACTTCACTGTTGATTTTCTTGAAAGTAAAGTCAATGCTTGTCCTTTCTATTTCTAATAATATACGCATTAAATAAAATCAAGACAATGCTAACTGTAATACGTTAAATACAGCAGATTCTTTGTTACAAATAAATAACCACAGATTTATTTTCACTTTCCCATCATCTTTGGTAAAACCATTTAAACTCGTTTCCTTTAAGTTCGTTTGGTTCTTCGTTCACTTCCTTGGGTGTATCGGGTGACTGCAGTCCCAGATCTACCAGGGTAATGTTGGGCTGGAAGCCGAATTCGTTAGCCAAATACTTGACGTTCCGACCCAGACCGTCTCGGCCGTTAAAGAAATATCCTCCTTCCTTATCACCGTTCCTGTATCCTGATTCATGATGGCCGTGGTACTTTAGGGTGTAGTTGAACTTGTACAGTAGAGCCATCAGATCATCCATTGTCATTCCTGGAGGAAGTCCTTCAGAGTATTGAGGTCTGCCGGGTTGTGATGACTTCCCTGAGCTTCCACCAGGCAGGGCCCCAGTTCCTGTCCCTCTCTCTTGAGAGGTTCCTGGGAGCCCTTGGGAAAATGAAGGTCCTCCAAATTTTGGCTGGAATGGAGATCCTCCTGTTGTTTGTGGTTGATTGACTCCTCCTCCACCAGGTCTTTGGACACCAGCTCCTGTTTTAGGGTTTTGAAGAAACTGAATGCCTAAACCTTCAGAAGGCGTCTTATACTGAGGAGATCCACCTGCTGGTAAGTTTCCAGAAGGTACATTCCCTTGGGTTCCATAACTTTGACCACCACTTCCAGGAGCGTTCGGTAGTCTTCCTGCACCTCCAAAAGATTGCTTTTCACTCCCTCCTGGAGTATTCGATAAGACTCCACCACTACCAAAAGATTGCTTCTCACTTCCAATTGGAGGCTTTAGATTATAAGCTGGTTTAACCACTGCAACCCCAGGTGTCTTTGGGCTCCCGGGTGTTCTTTGACCTTCTCCAAGCCGAACGTCTATGTTATCAGCATATTTAGAGGGAGGCTTCCCTCCTACACTTCCTCCTGGTTGAGCATTGTTCTTGTCTGGTACGATGCAGCCACCACACCCCATCAGACCCTCCAGATGTTTCAGAATGGCAGACTTCGATGAAGGCGTGGTGATGGGTGGACGAGTTGGGGCCCTGGTCGGTGCTACTGTAGTTCCTTCCCCAGCTGGAATAAACAAATTACAACTACTCATTACAAACTCTTTTGCTATCTATGATGTAATTTTAATCCATGATGGTAGTTTAGTACTTATGGATTAAAATATAAGTTAATATTAATGTTACTGTATAAATGTCTTTTGTTGTGTATGGAAGTAATAAAATGTCTACAAAGTTAATTTTATACAGGGTGTCCTGTGAGTAGGCATCTAAACCTCAGGAGGTTATCCTAAAGGCCAAAACAAACAAAGAATATCACTTCAACTTTAAATCTATCTCGCTTCCATCTATCTGTCTGTATGTCATTTTTAGAAAAATCTTAATAATTCAGAAGACACTTAAGATAAAGTCATGAAACTTAGGTCGAATCTAGGCGTTGATAGTTTAAATATTCCTTGAAATTTTCAGTTTTGTACACCAGTGCTTTTTTAAATGGCGGCCGTTTTAAATTGTTAAAGTTAAATATCTCAAAACCCCTATATTTTATTAAAAACCTCTAACATACAAATTGTTTTAAAGAATTTATTGCCACACATTATGGTAGAAAAATATTTTTTTAAATTATCATCTGAGATATTGATTTTTTTGTCTAATAATAACAGAATTCTTTGGCCAGACAAACTTTTTAATTCCTGTTAACCGTTGTTCGATCTTTAAAATATTTATACCTTAGTGTGAAGGACTAAATTCTTTATTATTTTGTTGCATCTTACAGGTTTTATTAAAATATATGGTTCTTTATATATTTAGCTTTAAAAATTTTAAGAAATGAGCCTCATTTTTTTAAGAAATGAAATTTCTTAGAAATATGTAAACTATTAAGACCGAGATTCATACTAAGTTTCATAATTTTATTTTAAGTAACTTCTGAGATAATAATCTTTTTGTAACAATTACATCTAAACAAAAAGATGGAAAATGGAATGGACCGTTGACATTTTTTCCCGATCACGACATTTTTTTACCTTTGGAATAACCTCCTGAAGTCTGGCTGCTTACTTATGAGACATACTGTATCTTAAATTGCCTCACATAAGTATATCCCCGCCACTACACGGGGATGCTATTGTAAAAATTGCACATTTTTCGTTTTACTGGAGTTAATAATATTTAACCAGACTGAACGCGTCTTGAATCAAACTAATCTGTAGATTTCCTTGAAATAAACCACATCTGTAGATTACCATGCAACTGTAAAAGATTTTCCTTCCTATTAGCACGAGTAAACACTGAATCATCTTACAACAGTCATAAAGAAGGGGAAAGGCATTGCTAGTGATAAAATATGTAATCGCTATTACACAAACCAGTGTGCTTGCCACATTATTGCTAGTCTCCTGATGTGACTGGCAATGCACACTGTCAAATTGCCTGTCGTTCTAGACAATTAGTGCCATACATCATGTGGTATAATTCAATATACTTAATAATACTTTGTTTGAAAATATTTTTTGTTAATCTGAAACATGTAATGGTTGTGGCTATTAAAGAAATGTTTCACAGTTAATGTAAATATCTTAAAGTAACAGAGTCTGTTAGCTTAATTAGTCACCTGGAGGACGGTCCAGTTTCAACATTCCTGTCTTAGACTGTGCATGACTACGGAGTCGATAAAATATTTAAACCAGAGTATATATAAATTTTAGAGAACATTTTATTTATTTTTTTAGTCTAAGCATGTTTTAGATAATATTTTTGAATTGTTGTTAATATCGCAAAACTTTAATATTTTACTTGTTTGTTTTTTATATATATTCACAAAGGAGAAATCACCTTAATCTTTGTAAATATTTTTCAGCAAAAGAATTAAAGTAATCTGCATAGCTTTAAAAATTTTTAATTTTTAAGACCATTAAAACTACATAAATTCAGTCTATTTTGAATAAATTGTCTAATTAGACTTGGTAATAAATAGTCAGGATAGTTCTAATTTAGTTATTAGTCATAAGAAAAACTATTTACAATCTTGTTGCAGAAACATTTATTTTGCTTAGTATTTTCTATCGATAACATATTCAAGAAATGGTATACCTTTTTTGCATAAATCCTTACAATTGTGATATTATGCAGACAAATCATGGAATTCACTTAAAATTCTTCATATAAAAATATTTTATACGCAATTAATTTATATAAAAATATATCGCAACAAAATTAAGTTCCCTTCCAAATTTGACTGATTATAAAAGATTGTGCGAATATATTATTAACATGTCTTAATTGATGGAACGACTTACGTAAGCCGATGTAGAAGTTCTTCATGCTGAGGATTTTGAAGTCGCCGTTTTCGTCAGTGGCGTAGACTGTGACGTGGTAAACTCCATCCCCCGTCACGAAGCCGAACTCCCCCATTATGATTCCTTTTTCATCTGGAAGAGAAGAATAATTTGAGTTGATTTATCTTAGTAAAAACATTTTGTTTTATATGACTGATTGTCAGAAAAGAAATAGTGCACTGTGTGAAGGTTAGGAATTCATATGAAATTTTAATTATAGCCACCAGTATTACCAATATTTCAGATTGTAAATATTTGATTATTTAAATCTTATTTAGTTTCCAGAGTCTGCTTATTAAAATTTAAGGAGCACTTAGTAGTTTGAGTGTGTGATCTCGTCATGTAATCATATAGTAAATACTTGTGAAATAAGATTGGCGGGCCGTCAGCTAGGTAAGTTGGTTGGTGTGGAAATTCTATTTTGGATATTAATTCATTAATCTGCGATATTTTATAAATGCTACTATATTTGTCAAAAATTTGTAAATAATCTATAAACTTGACTCATACGAGTATGTTTGATTTTCTGTTCAAGCTTGCAATGCAGGTGTGAAGGTATGTGCCTTCAATTTAATATTTAGCATTAAAAACAGGTTACTGTATATTTTTAAAAAAACCTGTATAAGATAAGGTGGCATTGAACAACTTAAAAACCAGAAAAAATAAAAGGTGTCTGAGTCAGTAATAATTGCTATCTCTTACGTAGACAAGGATGACAAAACGTCTTGAAATCCGCCGACACTGGGTTCAGGGCAGAGGTCAAGTCTTGTCTGACCTTCACTGTACCAGTAGGAAGAGGTAGGTACACCAGTAATGTTGTCAAGATGACTATCTATGATTCTATGGAGTTGATATCAATGTACTTCATAGTTCAGTGTCCAAATATAAATGTCACTTTGAAAACTTGTTCATGTACTTGACCATAATTTGAGGCTATTACAAAAAGTCGTAAATCCAAAATATTGTTGAGCCTTCCAAGACCCGTCCGACTCGAGGTTATGTCAAGCTTTAGGCATTATGCAAAGAGTACGCGTCATTAAGTAGAGCCTCTATGATCTTCCTAAAAGATTCCTAAGCAATTATCGTTAATGCCCCCACCTCTCTTAATATTGGCAGGGGTAGGAGGAAGCAGCAACAAGCACAAGTGATAATTTTTGGCTAAGAATAGTGTGTATCTTGTAGAATGAATTATAGCGGTCTAAGAGACAAGGCACCACTCACCACTTGTTATGGCTGATTGCTCTAGTCCCCCTCACCACTGGAGGGGACAAGGAAGAAGCAGTCGACCAACAGTACGAGTGATAATGTTTGGGTAAGAATAGTGTGTATTTATTATTATTATTTATTATTTTTATTTATTTTTATTATTTATTCATAAGACGCCAATCGTCAAGATATGGGCGAATATGGATTTCGAATGAGTGTGATGAGTGTAGATGAGCGATTGTAGTCATTGTTAGAAACTAAGGCCTACTATTCCTTAGAAAGTGTCATTAATTAATAGCCCAATGACAAATGAACAGCCGGTGTTTATCAGCTGATCCTTCTAAAAATCTATTGACTTTGATTGGGATTGAACTAAGAAACTTTAGCACATGAAGCTGGGATTGAACCAACTACGCTACCGACCAATTATATATTGTAGGATGAATTATTATAGCGGTCTAAGAGACAAGGCACCACTCACCACTTGTTATGGCTGATTGCTCTAGTCCCCCTCACCACTGGAGGGGACAAAGAAGAAGCAGCCGACCAACAGTACGAGTGATAATGTATGGAGAAGAATAGTGCGTATCTTGTAATATGAATTGTTGTAGCGGTCTAAGAGACAAGGCACCACTCACCACTTGTTATGGATTATTACTCTAGTCTTCCTTACCACTGGAGGGACAAGGAAGAAGCAGCCGACCAACAATACGAGTGATAATGTTTGGGTAAGAATAGTGTGTATCTTGAAAGATGAATTATTGTAGTGGTCTAAGAGACAAGGTGCCCCTCACCACTTGTTATGGATTATTACTCTAGTCTTCCTTACCACTGGAGGGACAAGGAGGGAGCAGCCGACCAACAATACGAGTGATAATGTTTGGGTAAGAATAGTGTGTATCTTGTAGATGAATTATTATAGCGGTCTAAGAGACAAGGTTCCCCTCACCACTTGTTATGGCTAATTACTCTAGTCCCCTTACCACTGGAGGGACAAAGAGGGAGCAGCCGACCAACAATACGAGTGATAATGTTTGGGTAAGAATAGTGTGTATCTTGAAAGATGAATTATTGTAGTGGTCTAAGAAACAAGGTGCCCCTCACCACTTGTTATGGATTATTACTCTAGTCCCCTTACCACTGGAGGGACAAGGAAGAAGCGGACGACCAACAATAAGAGTGATAATGTTTGGGTAAGAATTGTGTATGTTGTAAGATGAATTGTTGTTGCAGTCTAAGCGACAAGGCGCCTCTCGCCACTTATAATGTCTGACACTGAGACAACATGGCGGGTGCAGTTTACTATGACAGGCTTCCCTCTCAAATTTTGCTAGATGATTCCTCAAGCTGGACTTGACCTCGCGTTGTTTTCCAGAGCATCCTTCAAACTAGAATTTACCTCACGTAGTTTTACAGAGAATCCTCCAAGCTATAATTGACCTCTCGTAGTTTGTCAGCACACCTCTCAAACTGGCACTGACCTCTCATAGTTTGTAAGTACATCCCTTAAGCCGGCATTGACCGCTCTTAGTTTGTCATCACACCCCTCAAACTGACACTGATCTCTCGTAGGTTCCAGCAGATCCCTCAAGCCGGTATTGACAGCTCGAAGTTTGTCATCACACCCCTCAAACTGACACTGACCTCTCGTAGTTTGCCAGTACATCCCTCAAGCCGGTATTGACAGCTTGTAGTTTGTCAGCACACCCCTCAATCTGACACTGACCTCTCGTAGTTTGCCAGTACATCCCTCAAGCCGGTATTGACCACTCGTAATTTGTCAGCACACCCCTCAAACTGACACTGACCTCTCGTAGTTTGTCAGCACATCCCTTAACTTCGCAGTACATATCTAAATCTGTTATTGAGGGATCCTAGACCTTACCGGCTTAGAATGCATATGTAGTATAATCTCTTTGATACTCAGGGGATTAAAGAGGAAAAATGTCAGTTTCTTTCAGAATTCTGTGTCAATGATATGAAAAATGCCATACATTTTAATTGAGTGGGTTGTGTTTCGATTCTACAGATGGAATTTTTAATGACTTGAATGTTGTTTATCATATGGGAATTTTTTTCGTAAAGTTTGTTTAGTATACTTTTTGTTTAGTATTTTCTTTTATAGACTTGACTTGAAGTATCCAATCACGAGACTCTGCGGGGATAACAATCCTTTTCAAATATCAACTGATATCCAAATGGGAAGTCACGAGCCGTCTGTTGTTCGCCAGTGAGGACTTCTGGGGACATTTGTCAGCGGAGCATGCTCGACCTTACACGAACTCCGCTTTATACTCCTCACGTATGTGATATTTAGTGTAACTATACACACTGTGACAAAAATGTCTTGTAATATTTCTTGTGTGTCAATGGGGCTATTTATATGGTTTGTATTGTATTTAATGTAATTATGATAAAGTAAAAATAGCAATTCTAATGCACAATGTGTATGTTCTTCTAATATTTGTTCTATATGTGTTTTTGGTTTTAATCAATATACAATGACTATACAATTCCCAAGCAATTAAATTTGTTTATAAGAAATGACTACAAACAACAATCGATAAAACAGTGAACTATTATTAAAAATGTGAAAATATAAAAACATTAAAATAACAGTAATACATATAAGAATGTACTGAAACAATAAACTTATTGTTAAGTGATAAGTTAACAAACCCAGATAGAGATTAATCTCATTGCATCGTTATAGTGATTTTCGTACATAAGTACTTGACGATGTATTTGATACAGCATTCGACTTCGTTAAAATAGTATCTGTATTTCGTAACTTTCTTATAACAAGTCTCAAAATACAAAAGTATTTGATAGTTAAATAGTGAAATTAAATAAAAAATAAAAATATAAAAATTTAACATTTATTAGTAGTATGTTAAAATTGCCTGAGTAAAAGAATATTTTCTTTTCACATGAGTAAGCCAAAAAACCGCAATGACCAAAGTTCTTCGTACTTCATAATTCTCTAAAGCAAGCAAATAAATCAATTACTACTACTAATTAAACTACTACTAATTAATTACTTTACTAATTAAAAAGTAAATAATTATTTACTAATAGTGAGTTAAAATTAACAGCCTACTCAATAAGACTAAAACATAATGCAGAATAAGGAACAAAGCGCGTGGCAATGCGCAATACTTACGACACCAAAACCAACCGTAGCCTATATGCCAGATTTCGGGACGGGGGAGGTTAGCTTATTTAAAATTCAGTTTTGAGATCTTTCCCACTTATATAACCTAACAGTGAAATTAAAAGTTTGGGTAAATAATATTTTATTTAGTACAAAATGTGTTTTCATTTATATTTTTAAATATATAAACAATATCTAGGATTTAATTTACCGACTAAAATACCAATTCTTTTTAAGGTGTTTAGTTCTGAATAAATAGGTTTTTATTATTATAATTATTATTACTAAACAAACAGAATTACCGTAATTTGAGGCAGTGAAAGATTCGTTGTGTTATTTTGTATAAGACAACCATTTGAATTATATTATAATGAATTTATAAAATTAAAGAACATTAACCAATTTTAATGGATACCAACACAGAAGCAACGTATGCAATTAGCAATGTCACAATTTTGAAGACATTCTAGTTTTTCAAGAGAATTTAATATTTCTGGATATGTAATATAAATTGTACTAATTATATTTAATGATAGTAAATACTGAAATAGACAATGATGAAAAATAATTGTCATATTTTTGTCATGTGTAACTATACAGGTGCCCATTACCAGAGAACCCATTCTCCTGTTTATCCCAACAAAATCATTATTAAATAATGTATTCAAAAGGTTATACATTTTACATGATGTCTTTTTTTTTTTTTTTTTTTTTTTTTTTTTTTTTTTTTTTTTTTTTATGTATTTGGTTTAATTTACGAAATCTAGAGCAACAATTTAAAACATTTTCCAAGTAAGGGATACTTTCCTGAGGAATATTCCAGGACAAGGGAATATTCCTTGCAGGGAATATAACACATGCAGTTTCCCTTATCTGCATATATAAAAAATGGGTATCACCAGTGGCGTAACTATGGGGGGGAGATGAGGGGGAACCTCCCTCCCTGAACCAAAAAAATATGTGTGTTTAGTAGCTAGAAATTGTATTATTGAAATGCAGTAATGAAATTAAATATCTAAGTTTGATTAGCAGACATTTATACCAATGTACGCGTATGGGTGGGTTTATACCACTGTACGTGTATGGGCAGGAGGGTTCGTCTATACCACTGTACGTGTATGAATGAGTGGATGGGTTTATACCATGTACGTGTATGGGCAGGAGGGTGCGTCTATACCACTGTACGTGTATGAATGAGTGGATGGGTGTATACTACTGTACGTGTATTATCTTCAGCCATACACACGTACTGAATGCAAACATTAGTTGAAAGATAATATTTTAATTTTTACTAATTGCCTCATTTTTTACTATTTTTATTTCACTTAATAGCAACTGTTCTTGTATAGGTAGGTGGGTGGGTCAATGTGACTGTTCTTGTATGGGTGGGTGGGTGGGTCAGTAGCTACTGTTCTTGTATGGGTGGGTGAGTGGGTCAATGCTAACAATACTTCCTAAATACTAACAAAAAGGAGTATTTTTATTCTTTTTAGTATATTATTATTATACTATTATATTATATTATTATTTTAGTATATTATAGTATATAAAAAAGTAGTATATTATTATTCTTTCGAACTGCTTTACACTCGGTATTTGAGGTTGTAATTTTCCAAAGCCCATGATGCTTTTTAGGGTTCTCCAGATAACGATTCCCTAACAAGTATCCTGTTGTAAAGTTTGTATAAAAACCTCTTGGACTAAAAAAATTATTTTTCTTTTTCAAAGGAGATAAATTATCTCCAAGATCTTTTCTTAGAATCATTAGTCATGGCAGAGGCAGGAATTTCAACAGCTGAAGCCTCAAAAATGGAGGAAATGACCTCTGACCATGAAGGTGGCTGAGCAGTGATAATTTGACCCAGCCAAGGGGAAGATTGCATGATCTAACCATAGTTACGTACGATATCCATGACCCACTGAAGTAAGCCGTTGGCACTATCCGGGTCAAAGGTTACCAAATTGTTTTTTCACTCCTCAATCGGCAAGAATACTATTTCAGTGGTAAATGATGTCTCAGCATTGTTTAAAGTTAAACAGAGTGTGTGTCTGCTAAAATCTGTAAAATTTATAAAATTCTTATAACGAATTTGTTAACTGATGCTTAACAAAACCTCATCTCAAATTCAACAGGTATGTGATGACAAACTTACAAAGTATACCGTTTAATCTTAAGAACCATTCAAACATCCATCTATGTGCGATTATCTCAACCCTCCAAATAAATTTAGTATAAATGTATAGATTTAGTATTTTATGCTGGCTACCTTATTCATTATTATTATTATTCATTTCTAAGACACCGATCGTCAAAATACGAGCGAATATGAGGGGTTAATGAGTGAAATGAGTGTAGATGAACGAGCGTAGTCCATATTACTATCTGAGTTTGACAGCTCAGACAAGACTATTTATTAATATCCCAATAGCTATGGGGCCTACAGCTTTGCGTGGAATCCGAACCACGTAGTATTAGTCTGATCTTCAGCTAATTGACAAGTTTGACAATCAGTTCTCTTCCCTACACAACATATGGACCTTAACTACCATCCAACATGGACACCCCAGACCTCTGTAGTAGTGTCCAAGTCGAGTGCAACCATTGAGCGGACGCCATGTTAGAATTAAGAGGACCGGGCATGGAACCTATCACCTACAATCTCCTCAACACTTTGTCCCCAAGTAGCTGGGTTACAGCACTGCGCCACTAGTGCTGACCAATGTGATTATCATACAATCATACAATTAAATAGTCTTACCTTTCAGTTAATTAATTTCTAAATTAGTTTAAAATAATTACTTTAATTCTTTTTATTTGATTTGCTGGATTTCATAATTTTATTATTTATTTCCTAGTTATTATTATTTTATCATTTATTGCACCTCTGGTTAAGGACAATTTGTTATTTAAAAAACTAAAAGTCGTTTTGTGTTTATTTCAGAATAACGTTTTTTTTTTATTTTTATTATTATTATTTTTTTTTTTTTTTTTTTTTTTTTTTTTTTTTGTATAGAAGCTATTAGATTTAAGAGAGGACTTTCTAATCCTAACTTCCATTTGTATAGCTGTTACATACAATAAACATATTTTCATGTAAATAATTTTTAACCTGGTTAACAAAATATTATAAATTCCCTTTAGTACTTAAATAACCCACTAATCCAATCTTAAACAAAAATCATCTTTGCTTTTCTTTTTGTGTTTTTTGTGAACAATTCATTTAGTCCTAAAACCACTCAACGTTATTTTAATGTTATAGGTGACTCAAACACTCCGGTAATTACAGTTTTGTATTTCGGAAGGCCTTTCGGTAACAAAGTTACCATCTTCAGACATACGCAAACTAAATTATTATTGTTTTTACTATTTATTTATAATTAATTATTAACACATTGAACATTCCGCCACCAGCTAATTAAAATATTTAGATATTTAGCAGTCACTCATCATGACTGCTATAGCAGTGATAGCAGTCATGATGAGTGACTGCTAAAAGACTGCTTCAAATCGTTGGCTACCTCAAAATGCGTGACTGCTATAGCAGTCCCAGGCTATGAGTGCCTCCAGAGAGACACTTTCATATCTCGTTAAGTCCTTGACCTACATAAATAAAATCAATATGGTCAGTCTACTTGTAACACGGAGGTTTGCGTGGAAGAGAAAAAAAAAAGTAGGACTCCTATAGGAGCCCTCACCCTGCACATCAAACATTAATAAATAGGTCATGATGACTGCTAAAGCATCATTCAAAAAATGATGACAAAATTCAAAAAATACTATACAAATGGGCCAAAATAACAATACAAAAGTATAATAATAGAATAAAAATTGTAAACGTCTTACAATTATAGTGTGGCTGTCAATATGAGTAATACATTTATTGGGTATGCCAATCTGAAAAACATTTTCTTCGGCAAAAAGGAGGGCTCCAACCACTTTGTAAAAAACAATAGGAAGTCTGCTTCTTACTCTTGTTTTTTAACACTAACAACATCTCAGGTAGTAGGATGTTGATCATTTTTAATTAGCTGGTGGTGGAATTTTTACCATGCCGTGTGAACGACTTGATGTTTCAAGAGAAGTTAGAATTTTAGTAGTTTTCTTCTTAGGGCCAACAATATTACGACCATGAGAAGGACCACAGTAAGAAGGTCCTCAGAAAGTTCTATAAGATGTCTACTTATAAACAACTGTTTAACAAGGGCTACCTGCTGTGGAAAAGATTTTCCCAAAATTACAAGTGTATATATAAATGAAATAAGAACTACTTGAACATTCAACGATTTGTTATAATTAGAAAATTAATTAGTTTAGTTACTATTAATTTTTTAATTATGACTGCTATAGCGGTCACGACTATATACAGTAGATCAGTCATGACTGCTATAGCAATACAATTTATAACAATCGCTATTGTCCGTCAATGTGTTAATAAAAAACAATAATAATTTAGTTTGTGTATGTCTGAAGATGGTAACATCGTTAACGAAAGGCTTTTCGAAATAAAAAACTATAATTAGTGGAGTGTTTAATTCATCTATAACATTAAATTATAAATCCAGTAAGGAAAGAGCTTGAAGAATTATACAATTAACTTTAGTTAAGATTCTGATGGAACCTGTTACTTATTTTAATGTAACATGAATAAATTATCTGCATTGCGATTTTGCGTTATCATTATTTCAGTCAGTAACTGAACTTCAATGATCCCCTTAAAGATTGTTTAGAAATCTGAACATGCTATTCATTATCATCAACCACATTATATTTATGCTCTAACAACACATTCTAACCCTTAGGCTTACAACTTCTATTCCTAGTAACCTCTTACACACACTCTCTTTCCCAATGTTCCACCAATGATCCAGGCACCTGGACGATGTCACTCGGTAAAAATAAATTGCTATTCGTTCTGTAAAAATACAAAAATACTAAACTTAAATTAATGTAACCCCAATATCATATTTGTGTCATATGTCGTGAAAACGTACTCTTAGAGTAGGCCTAATCCACGTTCAACATATTACCAGTAAATAAAGATTCCTGGACAAACGTACTAAAAGTGTTAACAATACATTTTGTCATCACAACGTTACAATACCTATGTTGATTCCACAATGCTTGGTCATTACATTGTTTCTTTGGTCGATTGATATGTAAAGATTCAACAATAGCGTTCAGTTATGTATTTTTTTTTTTTTTTTTTTTTTTTTTTTTTTTTTTTTTTTTTTTTTTGGGGGGGGGTTTGAATTAACCTTTTTGCAACACAATCTGACATAAATTATAATGTTTAGTTATTTATTGAACCCACCAACTTCCACATCACTTTCTTACCCTCAATTATGTTAATTATTTTAAATAATTACGTAATTGTTGTTATCTACTATATTATTAGTCAGTTATTGTTATCTACTATATAATCAGGAAACATTATGAAACAACGGATGTCGTCATTAGAGGTTTTGTTAATCAATAAAGTAACTCTATCCTTATCCTTGATTCAATACTTCCTTGATCACACCAACCTTTCTCCTCGGAGCGATGCTGATAGCCTTCTATGGCAAATGCGAACTTGTAGGGTCGCTTTTCGTCCTCCTCGGTCTGTCCTTGGCATACTACAAGGAGCGTGACAAACACACAGGTTCCCTTAAAATACAAACACAACTGTTTAATTAAGGATCATGACAAACACACAGGTTTTCTTAAAATACGAACACAACTGTTTAGTTAAGGATCACGACAAATTCCCATAAAATACAAACACGAATGTTTAGTTAAGGATCATGGCAAACACACAGGTTCTCATAAAATACGAACACAACTGTTTAGTTAAGGATCATGACAAACACACAGGTGCTCTTAAAATACAAACATGACCGTTTAGTTAAGGATCATGACAAACACACAGGTGCTCTTAAAATACAAACATGACTGTTTAGTTAAGGATCATGACAAACACACAGGTGCTCTTAAAATACAAACACAACTGTTTAGTTAAGGATCATGACAAACACACAGGTGCTCTTAAAATACAAACATGACTGTTTAGTTAAGGATCATGACAAACACACAGGTGCTCTTAAAATACAAACATGACCGTTTAGTTAAGGATCATGACAAACACACAGGTGCTCTTAAAATACAAACATGACTGTTTAGTTAAGGATCATGACAAACACACAGGTGCTCTTAAAATACAAACATGACTGTTTAGTTAAGGATCATGACAAACACACAGGTGCTCTTAAAATACAAACATGACCGTTTAGTTAAGGATCATGACAAACACACAGGTGCTCTTAAAATACAAACATGACCGTTTAGTTAAGGATCATGACAAACACACAGGTGCTCTTAAAATACAAACATGACCGTTTAGTTAAGGATCATGACAAACACACAGGTGCTCTTAAAATACAAACATGACTGTTTAGTTAAGGATCATGACAAACACACAGGTGCTCTTAAAATACAATCATGACCGTTTAGTTAAGGATCATGACAAACACACAGGTGCTCTTAAAATACAAACATGACCGTTTAGTTAAGGATCATGACAAACACACAGGTGCTCTTAAAATACAAACATGACCGTTTAGTTAAGGATCATGACAAACACACAGGTGCTCTTAAAATACAAACATGACTGTTTAGTTAAGGATCATGACAAACACACAGGTGCTCTTAAAATACAAACATGACTGTTTAGTTAAGGATCATGACAAACACACAGGTGCTCTTAAAATACAAACATGACTGTTTAGTTAAGGATCATGACAAACACACAGGTGCTCTTAAAATACAAACATGACTGTTTAGTTAAGGATCATGACAAACACACAGGTGCTCTTAAAATACAAACATGACCGTTTAGTTAAGGATCATGAAAAACACACAGGTGCTCTTAAAATACAAACATGACTGTTTAGTTAAGGATCATGACAAACACACAGGTGCTCTTAAAATACAAACATGACTGTTTAGTTAAGGATCATGACAAACACACAGGTGCTCTTAAAATACAAACATGACCGTTTAGTTAAGGATCATGACAAACACACAGGTGCTCTTAAAATAAAAACATGACCGTTTAGTTAAGGATCATGACAAATACACAGGTTCTCTTATAATACAAATATGACTGTTTAGTTAAGGATCATGACAAACACACAGCTCCCCTTATAATACAAATATGACCGTTTAGTTAAGGATCATGACCAACACACAGCTCCCCTTATAATAAAAATATGACTGTTTAGTTAAGGATCATGACAAACACACAGCTCCCCTTATAATACAAATATGACCGTTTAGTTAAGGATCATGACAAACACACAGCTCCCCTTAAAATAAAAACACGACTGTTTAGTTAAGGATCATTACAAACACACAGGTTCTCTTAAAATACGAACACGACTGTTTAGTTAAGGATCATTACAAACACACAGGTTCTCTTAAAATACGAGCACGACTGTTTAGTTAAGGATCACAACAAATTCACATGTTCCCATAAAATACAAACACGACTGTTTAGTTAAGGATCATTACAAACACACAGGTTCTCTTAAAATACGAGCACGACTGTTTAGTTAAGGATCACAACAAATTCACATGTTCCCATAAAATACAAACACGACTGTTTAGTTAAGGATCATTACAAACAGACAGGTTCTCTTAAAATACAACCACGAATGTTTAGTTAAGGATCATGGCAAACACACAGGTTCTCTTAAAATACGAGCACGACTGTTTAGTTAAGGATCACAACAAATTCACATGTTCCCATAAAATACAAACACGACTGTTTAGTTAAGGATCATTACAAACACACAGGTTCTCTTAAAATACGAACACGACTGTTTAGTTAAGGATCATTACAAACACACAGGTTCCCATAAAATACAAACACGACTGTTTAGTTAAGGATCATGACAAACACACATGTTCCCATAAAATACTAACACGACTGTTTAGTTAAGGATCATGACAAACACACAGGTTCCCATAAAATACAAACACGACTGTTTAGTTAAGGATCACAACAAATTCACATGTTCCCATAAAATACAAAGCACGACTGTTTAGTTAAGGATCATTACAAACACACAGGTTCTCTTAAAATACGAACACGACTGTTTAGTTAACGATCATTACAAACACACAGGTTCTCTTAAAATACGAGCACGACTGTTTAGTTAAGGATCATGACAAACACACAGGTTCCTCTTAAAATACGAGCACGACTGTTTAATTAAGGATTATTAAAAACACACAGGTTCTCTTAAAATACGAGCACGACTGTTTAGTGAAGGATCATTACAAACACACAGGTTCTCTTAAAATACGAGCACGACTGTTTAGTTAAGGATCATTACAAACACACAGGTTCTCTTAAAATACGAGCACGACTGTTTAATTAAGGATTATTACAAACACACAGGTTCTCTTAAAATACGAGCACGACTGTTTAGTTAAGGATCATTACAAACACACAGGTTCTCTTAAAATACGAGCACGACTATTTAGTTCAGGATCATTACAAACACACAGGTTCTCTTAAAATACGAGCATGACTGTTTAATTAAGGATCATGACAAACACACAGGTTCTCTTAAAATACGAGCACGACTGTTTAGTGAAGGATCATTACAACCACACAGGTTCTCTTAAAATACGAGCACGACTGTTTAATTAAGGATCATGACAAACACACAGGTTCTCTTAAAATACGAGCACGACTGTTTAGTGAAGGATCATTACAAACACACAAGTTCTCTTAAAATACGAGCACGACTGTTTAATTAAGGATCATGACAAACACAGGTTCTCTTAAAATACGAGCAAGACTGTTTAGTTAAGGATCATTGCAAACACACAAGTTCTCTTAAAATACGAGCAAGACTGTTTAGTTAAGGATCATTACAAACACACAAGTTCTCTTAAAATACGAGCACTACTGTTTAATTAAGGATCATGACAAACACACAGGTTCTCTTAAAATACGAGCACGACTGTTTAGTGAAGGATCATTACAAACACACAAGTTCTCTTAAAATACGAGCACGACTGTTTAATTAAGGATCATGACAAACACACAGGTTCTCTTAAAATACGAGCAAGACTGTTTAGTTAAGGATCATTACAAACACACAAGTTCTCTTAAAATACGAGCACGACTGTTTAATTAAGGATCATGACAAACACACAGGTTCTCTTAAAATACGAGCACGACTGTTTAGTGAAGGATCATTACAAACACACAAGTTCTCTTAAAATACGAACACGACTGTTTAATTAAGGATCATTACAAACACACAGGTTCTCTTAAAATACGAGCACGACTGTTTAGTGAAGGATCATTACAAACACACAGGTTCTCTTAAAATACGAGCACGACTGTTTAATTAAGGATCATGACAAACACACAGGTTCTCTTAAAATACGAGCACGACTGTTTAGTGAAGGATCATTACAAACACACAAGTTCTCTTAAAATACGAACACGACTGTTTAATTAAGGATCATTACAAACACACAGGTTCTCTTAAAATACGAGCACGACTGTTTAGTGAAGGATCATTACAAACACACAGGTTCTCTTAAAATACGAGCACGACTGTTTAATTAAGGATCATGACAAACACACAGGTTCTCTTAAAATACGAGCACGACTGTTTAATTAAGGGATCATTACAAACACACAAGGTTCTCTTAAAATACGAGCACGACTGTTTAGTTAAGGATCATTACAAACACACAAGGTTCTCTTAAATACGAGCACGACTGTTTAATTAAGGATCATGACAAACACACAGGTTCTCTTAAAATACGAGCACGACTGTTTAGTGAAGGATCATTACAAACACACAGTTCTCTTAAAATACGAGCACGACTGTTTAATTAAGGATCATGACAAACACACAGGTTCTCTTAAAATACGAGCACGACTGTTTAATTAAGGATTATTACAAACACACAGGTTCTCTTAAAATACGAGCACGACTGTATAATTAAGGATCATGACAAACACACAGGTTCTCTTAAAATACGAGCACGACTGTTTAGTTCAGGATCATTACAAACACACAGGTTCTCTTAAAATACGAGCACGACTGTTTAATTAAGGATCATTACAAACACACAGGTTCTCTTAAAATACGAGCACGACTGTTTAGTTCAGGATCATGACAAACACACAGGTTCTCTTAAAATACGAGCACGACTGTTTAATTAAGGATCATTACAAACACACAGGTTCTCTTAAAATACAGCCGACTGTTTAATTAAGGATCATTACAACCACACAGGTTCTCTTAAAATACGAGCACGACTGTTTAATTAAGGATCATGACAAACACACAGGTTCTCTTAAAATACGAGCACGACTGTTTAATTAAGGATCATGACAAACACACAGGTTCTCTTAAAATACGAGCACGACTGTTTAGTTCAGGATCATTACAAACACACAGGTTCTCTTAAAATACGAGCACGACTGTTTAATTAAGGATCATTACAAACACACAGGTTCTCTTAAAATACGAGCACGACTGTTTAGTTAAGGATCATTACAAACACACAGGTTTCTCTTAAAATACGAGCACGACTGTTTACTTAAGGATCATTACAAACACACAGGTTCTCTTAAAATACGAGCACGACTGTTTAATTAAGGATCATGACAAACACAGGTTTTCTTAAAATACGAGCACGACTGTTTAGTTCAGGATCATTACAAACACACAGGTTCTCTTAAAATACGAGCACGACTGTTTAATTAAGGATCATGACAAACACACAGGTTCTCTTAAAATACGAGCACGACTGTTTAGTTAAGGATCATTACAAACACACAAGTTCTCTTAAAATACGAGCACGACTGTTTAATTAAGGATCATGACAAACACACAGGTTCTCTTAAAATACGAGCAAGACTGTTTAGTTAAGGATCATTACAAACACACAAGTTTCTCTTAAAATACGAGCACGACTGTTTAATTAAGGATCATGGTACACACAGGTCTAAGCACGACGTTTAGTGAAGGTTCATACAACCCAAGTCTCTAAAATACGAACACGACTGTTTAATTAAGGATCATTACAAACACACAGGTTCTCTTAAAATACGAGCACGACCTGTTTAGTGAAGGATCATTACAAACACACAGGTTCTCTTAAAATACGAGCACGACTGTTTAATTAAGGATCATGACAAACACACAGGTTCTCTTAAAATACGAGCACGACTGTTTAGTGAAGGATCATTACAAACACACAAGTTCTCTTAAAATACGAACACGACTGTTTAATTAAGGATCATTACAAACACACAGGTTCTCTTAAAATACGAGCACGACTGTTTAGTGAAGGATCATTACAAACACACAGGTTCTCTTAAAATACGAGCACGACTGTTTAATTAAGGATCATGACAAACACACAGGTTCTCTTAAAATACGAGCACGACTGTTTAGTTAAGGATCATGACAAACACACAGGTTCTCTTAAAATACGAGCACGACTGTTTAGTTAAGGATCATTACAAACACACAAGTTCTCTTAAAATACGGGCACGACTGTTTAATTAAGGATCATGACAAACACACAGGTTCTCTTAAAATACGAGCACGACTGTTTAGTGAAGGATCATTACAAACACACAAGTTCTCTTAAAATACGAGCACGACTGTTTAATTAAGGATCATTACAAACACACAGGTTCTCTTAAAATACGAGCATGACTGTTTAATTAGGGATCATTACAAACACACAGGTTCTCTTAAAATACGAGCACGACTGTTTAGTGAAGGATCATTACAAACACACAAGTTCTCTTAAAATACGAGCACGACTGTTTAATTAAGGATCACAACAAATTCACATGTTCCCATAAAATACAAACACGACTGTTTAATTAAGAATCATTACAAACACACAGGTTCTCTTAAAATATGAGCACGACTGTTTAGTTAAGGATCATGACAAACACACAGGTTCTCTTAAAATACGAGCACGACTGTTTAGTTAAGGATCATGACAAACACACAGGTTCTCTTAAAATACGAGCACGACTGTTTAGTGAAGGATCATTACAAACACACAAGTTCTCTTAAAATACGAGCACGACTGTTTAATTAAGGATCATTACAAACACACAGGTTCTCTTAAAATACGAGCACGACTGTTTAATTAAGGATCATTACAAACACACAGGTTCTCTTAAAATACGAGCATGACTGTTTAGTTAAGGATCATTACAAACACACAAGTTCTCTTAAAATACGGGCACGACTGTTTAATTAAGGATCATGACAAACACACAGGTTCTCTTAAAATACGAGCACGACTGTTTAGTGAAGGATCATTACAAACACACAAGTTCTCTTAAAATACGAGCACGACTGTTTAATTAAGGATCATTACAAACACACAGGTTCTCTTAAAATACGAGCATGACTGTTTAATTAAGGATCATTACAAACACACAGGTTCTCTTAAAATACGAGCACGACTGTTTAGTGAAGGATCATTACAAACACACAAGTTCTCTTAAAATACGAGCACGACTGTTTAATTAAGGATCATTACAAACACACAGGTTCTCTTAAAATACGAGCACGACTGTTTAGTGAAGGATCATTACAAACACACAGGTTCTCTTAAAATACGAACACAACTGTTTAGTTAAGGATCATTACAAACTCACGCGTTCCCTTGAAAGAAACATAGAACTATTTAGTTAAAGATCATGACAAAATAAATGTTCCCTTAAAAAAAATACAACTGTTTAGTTTAGTATCATTACAAACAAATATGTTGCTTTTTAATCATGTACAAAGTTATTCAATTTTAAATTAAATGTATCTGAATTCCTAGGTCTTCAGTGGATAAGCGTGTATCTAATTTACACTTTGCACATTAATCTATTGTAAATTTGCATTAAGTTAATTATCATACATGATTAATCGGGTAAATTATTTTTAAAACATTACTCATTACGCAAAACTGTTTGTTGAAGATCATATTTTACGTCTGACTTTGTTTCTTTCATGTGGCTAACTGTTATACATCATTTGGTTTTTAATTTTTTTTAATAATACAAACATATAACAATTAATTGTCAAATTGTTTAATGAGATAAATATGATCTCAATATGAATAAAAATGTTTAAGTCTCCGAGAGGCAATTAACTTTTAGTAAATGTTAGATAAATTAATAATGTCAAATATGCAATATATACTGTGCAAATAACAAGCCTATACTAAACTGTATCTATGATTGGAATATATTATATGAACCAAATAGTATTACTACTTTTATACAAATACTAGGAGTAACCCCTGCATGCTTCGCGTGACAACCCTGTCACTCGCTACGCTCGTGAAGGAAGCTCGGCCTTCGGCCTCGCCTGGAGATTGCATCTTGTTATTTGTAGAACCCGGCCTACGGCCTCGCTGTAGCACTCTAATACAGTCTCATTTTTGGGTTTCGGCAGATCGCCTCGTGAGGGATATCGGCCTACGGATTCTTATACCAATTTGACCATTAATTTTGGTTTTAGGTGCACTGGAGTCCATAAAAATAGTCTTTTCTAAAATCTAATGGTATATTAGTGATTAATTGAAGAATACCTTTAATTTGATACCCGATTTGAGTATATTAGTTTAACATTACCCAATTTTAGGTTTTGGAGCATAATTTTTTATTTGGGGGCAGAGCCTTTATACTGGTATATAACACCAGTATTAAAAAGATTTACGTCTTTAAAAATAGCACTTTTTGGGTCCCCGAAACTCCAAATGTTTAGGCTGAAATTTATATATAAGGTGTACGTTTGTTACGCGTGTAGAGCTGTGAAGGTTTAAAATTTTTACTCTAGATTTTACTCGAGTTTGGTTAGAAATACTTCTTTTCTGTGATTTTCACATAAGAAATACATTGGGGCAGTTTTGGGGGTAAAAATGGCTGCAATTTCGGAACTATGAATTATTTTTCAAACTTCCTTCTTATTGCACGCCAACAATATAGGACCAGTCATCCTACAAAATTTCAGCCTCGGAGATTTAGTGGTTTTTGAGAAACAGTGATAAGTGAGTCAGTGGTATTCAACTCTGTTTCCAGCAACAATATAAGCTTACTTATATTAAGTAAATTTCTTAAACTATGTATTTTTAATTTTATAAAAAAACAGATCAGGCCAAAAATATAATTTTAGAGAAAAAAGAGGATAAATTAGGTCACTAATCAGATAACATCCATACAGTGGTATCGACCCATCCACTCGTACACGTACAGTGGTACTGACCCACCCGTACACGTACAATGATACTGACCCACCCACACACCTGTACACATACAGTGGTACTGACCCACCCAACCATACATACAAGTACAATGATACTTGTATGTATGGTTGTACTAACCCATACACGCACTGTGGTAATGACCCACCTGTCCACCCACACACGTACTGTGGTAATGACAGTTACAGCTTAATCTATGTATATTAAGCTGTAACTTAATATATATATATATATATATATATATATATATATATATAGATTAAGTCACAGCTTAAACGTTATTTTCAATGTAATCCTCAAATGACTTACTACACTGTATTATCCACTGATGTATAGTCTCGTACTGGGAGTTCTGAATAACACCTTGCCGTAAGTCATACTTCACTCCCTCTTGAATCGTATAATGCTAGGGAATATAAATATTCCCAGCAGGAATATAATATTTAACCGTAGGAAAACAAGTGAGATATATGTTTGTCCGGTGATTCACACCTTCCCCACCAGACATAGTACAATGTGATATAGTGTGTTATGTGGGTTTGTTCCAAACAGTCGTCAAATATGAGGCATTATATCCAAACTATATATATATTGCCATAAAATATTCAAATATAAGAAGTATGCATCAAAACTGTCATTAACTAACTCGTTTTAGTTTCAGAATATAATTTGATAATCAATGATATGATAAAATCAGTTTGCAGGTTTTAAAGTTCTATAAATTACTTATTATTATTAATTTTTTTTACTTCATTTTGTTGATTTATTTTTATTTAATGTTTTATATTTTACTTATTTGTTTTTCATATTTTTCATTTAATTTATTTTAATATGCTGTTTTATCACAATTATTATTTCCCCAAACAATGAAAAAGAATGTAAGGTTTTAACACAACATGAAACTGTTTTCAATAGTTGGGGAGAATTAAAGATAAGTCAGAATTTCTGAGTTTGATTTACATTGTTTACTTTATTTATTATTTTTTTTTTTTTAGTGTTGTATCTTTTTTAGTATTAATTAGTTTATCATCAACTTAAATTTTGATATTTTTGAAAAGTATAAATTAAATACTATTTATATTTAAGTGATGTCTGATGTTTAATAATACCGATATCTAAAATACTGTACTAGATTGAACAAACAATATATTCTTTATCGTAAACTAGGTAGTTGGAAAATGGATTATCTGAGGAGAGGCTTGTCTAAATATGAGTACGTTGAGTGGGTAGGAAGTATCGTCGAATATTGTTTTCATAAGGTGTGTAGAAAAGGTTTGGGTGAGACAAAAACATCGTAACTAATGAATTTAAGTGTACGTACATACTTTTGAAATAAGTGTACGTAGATTCTTATGAAAGAATCTCCTTAAGCCACTACACATCAGGAAGTAAAATGTACAATACATTATTCACTTATATTTTTTTCAAGATTAAATAAATTTCAAGTACATATGTATATTGAAATAATTATCTCTTATTTAATTTCTTCAAATTGCCTATTCAGAAAAAACCTTTGTGTAAGCCCGTGTTGCACTGGCGATGATTTCATAATGTCGGCAATTCTATTGTAAAATCACTGCTAGTGTATAAATCCTTCACCTCGGGGTAGTTCCGGGATGACAAACATGTGGGGAATGTCTCTCGAGCTATGCAATCGCCATTGCAACTACGATGTGCAACTGCAACATGATCCTAGATCTGCACCGCTGTACATGCACAAGTCTCTCTCTGGAGGAATCCTCAGCATCGTTTCTAAATGTCAGAGAATCATTTCAAGTTCATGGATGCAGAAGTCACGACCACAATGTCCACTATTAATGCATCAGGAAGGTGCAGTAGTAGTGGATATATTTATCCTTGTTATCCTAATGTGTGGATCTGTTATACAGGGAGTTTCTTTTAAAATGCAACCCTATTTACAATACATAAAATGAAGGTTTAAGATAATCACAAAATCATATATTGGTTGCCCTCGTTCTTCTTTTTCCTTGGCTCTCAGCTGATTTAAATTGTGGCATTGTTGTTCACTTTATTTGGGTTTCGTCCAATGTTAGAACAGAAGTTGAGGTTAAAAACATGATTTTTAGCAAACTATGAAGAAGGTGTCCAGAAATTTACTGATGAGGGCAGAACATTGTATAAATGCTAATGCTGGTTTATTTGAAGAAAAATAAACACATTTATTTGAAAATTCTGATAATGTACATGTTATTAAATTTGTTAGTATGAATTATATATCATAAAACAGTAAACAAAATAAAAACAACTATATAATACAACTATGCTAACTAACAAATCGTTAGCACATGTTTGGCTTACGTACATAATACAGTTTTTAACAAAGATCTCAGTAAATTAAAAGTAATCATTTCTTCTTAAATCAAGTAACTGAACATTAAGCAAAAGTCATTCACAAGGAAAAAACAATATTTTTTTTAAGATAAGCAATATCTTTGTTGGACACTAGATTGGCCATGATGATGGATCCTCACGGCGGATGGTATCATGACCGGCAGGATGTGGTGTGATAAATTCATGGAACTTTCGACCCTTGCCATCCTCTAACTTACCACGTGGAATGCACCATTTTAGCGGTATTTTCTTACTAATACAAAATATGGAAATCCTTGAATTAAAACATTAGTATTAGTAAGAAAAATACCCCTCCTTCTAAACAGGACACACACCACCAAGGGTATCTTACAGAATTTTTTGGCGAGTGTGTTTTGGCATTTATTAATAAAAAATAGTCCATATTTAATCAAAGACCTATGGCTTTGATGTTAGTACCGATATTCTCAGTCAATCCTTTGCCATAATTGGCATATGTGATTGGTAATATAATAAATTTTTTGTCCATACGAATTTTAAGTACTTTTTCATATTTTTTTAATTTTCTTTAGTTACCAATCAATGAAAATAATCCAATTTTTCGTTATTTTAAAAATTCAATTTATATACTCTCAGTTCAACAAGAGCAGCTCCAAAACGTAAACTGCATTTTCAAATAAAACATTTAACAAACGTAAATATAATAATACACAGTACAATGTTTTTATGACAACACAACAGTCTCAAAAGTCATAAGGATGTTTGTGAGTCATAAATATGTCAACGCGACAGTGTATTTATAATTGTATAAATTTGCATGGAAATAAATTAAATTATGATATAAAGCCATAAACGTTGCCGTCAAAAACATCCATTGTGGCTATCGTCAAACTCTGTTACATTGTAAAAATCTGTTTACGTCGTAGTGTAAGAGGCTGAGCAATGTTAACTGTGACATAAATACCAGTTAGTTTGATTTAACACGATTCATAATTTATTATGAATTCTATATACAGTATGTAGTTGTAAAGGTGGTTTTTACAGTTCAAATAGTCAGCTGGTTGCATTTAGATTTTCACGAAGTGTTGCACAATTTTATATTTACAAATTATTTTCAAACAGCTGCACAAATATTTCAGTGTTTCTCTAAAGAGTAGTTGGTACACATGTCAAACACTAGAGACAAATAAAAGTATATGGTTATAAACCTGAATATATTATTCTAAATTAAATTTAAATAATGAGCATTTTCCACTCAAATAAAACTGTTATTAATAATTCTACTCCAAATGGTTATTAATTGAAACAAGATGGAAACATGGAGTTTGACCAAACAATATGGGAGGTTTTCATTATTTACAAGCAATCGAGTGAGCGGTGTGGGCTCACATGACGTGGGTTTGTCATTGTTACCAACCACTGGTCACTAAATATTTCGTTTTAACGGGCTATAAAGGCTATTACATTTGCATAAACCTTCACGTTTTAGAGATGGTTATTTGAGATTATAATGTTGTCCAAACCTCCTTACCTTGACTTAAGCTAATGAAATATATTACATAACAGTCAGTACATTATGAAATTATGTGTTTGGTTTGAAATTATTTAACAACATTAAAATGTTCATAATAAATTACTGTAACTTATTTATAACAGTTAATTTTATTTTATTTGATAACTATATAACGAAAATGGTTTCATTAAGCATACACTTCTTAAACATTTTCAAATATTAACAAAATTAACTAGTATATTCATAAATTTTGAATAACTATATGAATAGTTAGTAGTTTTACAAAAATATATAATTTATTCTTTGTATAGTTCTTTATTAAACTGTAATTCGTCCTAGTAATTCATAGTCACATTCAAACGAACAAAAACATCTTTGGTGGTTTATATCAGATACTTTATAAGTAAAATATAATATTTCTATATTATTATGTGTTGGTACAATAATTATAACAATATAACGTCATACAACAGCATTGCTAATTAAGCTGAACGACAATTTAAAGGGATTTCATTTTAATCCCATTTAAATTAAGAAAATATTAATTACAAAATAATTTATATGTATTAAAATGAAAAGTCAATAATGCGTGAATTTTCGATTTATTATTAAGACGCCAGTCTAAATTAATTGTTCTGTGATTGTTGATGAATAATTGTGATAGAAGTTGTAAAATCAGTCTTTCTCATAAATCGTAATTTTTTATTGTTAAATATTCAACATATTAACAATAAAAGACTATCGCCATTTTAAAAGTCTGCCTCTATTAAGAATTAAATTATAGACTCAAATGTATATATTCCAACGTCCACTTCAAAAAATATCACTTTTAATTTAAAAACGATTTTTTCTCGAAACATTTAATACTCGAGCTCTAGATTATAAAGTTATTCCTTAAACCTACAATTTTTTTATTCACAATATTCAATCTGTGTTTCGTTAATTCTCACGATGATACCAAACATTTACTAATATGACAAAAATGTGTTGTTACTTAGCAGTTTTGACAATTATTTCGTCATTTTACGTTGGTAACATGTTATTTAATTGCACAGTTACTCTGTGTCTCCTCTTATATTAAGATCTAAATAAATCGTCACAATGTACAAAATTTTGGTTATAGATGTTTTTGACTGCAACATTTATGGCTTCGTTTCATCATAAAATACAGATTGATCATTTTCATGATAAATTAATGTCACGCTGTTTTCAGTAGTTCGTGGAATGTCCGCTTTGCAGCGCGTCGTGTGTTTGTGGACTGAGCGCGGTTGTCAGACCGTGCCAGTCTACAGTCCAGACCATAGAGTACGAAAACTGTTATACGAATGGAGGTTTATCTATGTGACTCCCCATTAAATTTGGCAACGCCGTTCGCATGGACCAGCAAAGAGGAAACCATGAGCAGTATGTTTAAAGTTAATTCTTATGTTTTGTTTAAGTTTAATGTGCTTATTTCTGTTGGTTACGATTGACAAATTACTAGACTTGGAATCAAACTTGCAATTTTTATTAAAACTATAATACAATTGATTTACGAACATGCATATTGGACTGTAAACTCAATAGTTTGAAAAAAATTGTTTTAACGCCTGAAATCAATTATTCAAAAGTTGAAATTTTTTTCAAAAATAACGCTCGCTTGAATGGCGGTATTAACATAGAAACGACCAGAATAGCCCAGCAGGCCGTTTATAGCCGACTCGTCTGGCTGTAAACAATGCGATGTGCTTTCACTCAGCTGCACTATGACCAGCTCTTTGAGTGACTATTCACCCCTTGTTACAGGAGAGCTTTTTATCCCCGTACGAAGTATAATTAGAATCAACCCTCGTGTACTTTGCAAACATAGCCTCTTTAAGAAAAAAAATACTGATATTGACTTAAATTATAGCTTTAAAGTCAAACCAAGTCTTTTTATTTAAGGCAGTCACAGACTACGTAATTGCGTCATAAGAACATAATAACAAATCAAATTATAAGAGATCGTGTATACATAATAATTTGTAAACAAAACAATAAGGCTGATATTTGTTTATGTAATTTAAACAAAATACAACTTGAATATACTACTAGCTAAATAATAATACTTGACGTCATAATGACAGTTGTTTACCAGCAGGTCTTTTACTCTGAATCTTCGACAATTGATCCTGACGTCAGCATCACCATGTTTAAAGAAATTGTCAGGCTTTTCAGCATAAGCTCAATCAACAGTGCATTAAAGAGTTAAATACCAATATACAAAAGGGGATGTTTTAATTTTAAATTTTTCTATTTTAAGGGGGGTTGTAAGGTTATTTTTATGGTGGAGATATTAATATGACAGTATATAATAAATAATAAGTTGTCATTTTTATAATGCAGTACATGCTAATGTTGTAGCAATATTATCTATTAGCATGTACTGTATCACAAACTTATAGGTTATTAATGATTGGATCATAACAATCTTTATACCATATGTTAGGAAATATAATTTTGCAATTTTTGTATACCTTCTTCGTTTTATGAAATATTATAATTTTTAAGATCTTAAGCTTTGAAAACCAAAAATAGCCACGATTTCGAAATGGTACAAACGTAGGAAATTGATACTCTATATTACATTAATCTTATTATTCCTCATACATGTACAGGATTTAAAGATGTTGTTAGGTTATCTTGTTGAAGAACGTCTATGAAGTTGAAGAATATCTTGTTAGGATGTTCAGATATTATGAATAATGTTTAAACACATTCAGACAAACGAAAAACCAAGCGTTTTAGGATATATTTTATAGGATTTTTTCTTAGTTTTCGTGTAAGTAATCATATCCCAAAGTCTTTAAGTCTCTAACTGTTCGTGTCTGGCGATCAAAAACAAAATATTAATGGCCCCAAACTGCAACAGCATAGCACAATTATATGAAAATCATCCGCAATAAGCCAATAGAGGGATATTTGTCTCCGTGAATATGGATAGCTGTTCTAACACAAATATGTCAGATGAAACTGTTTTGCAAACAAAATCGATATGGGTGGAAAAGTTTAAATTGCTGTCAATTGGCACAACACTTTTGGCAAAACCTGATCCCCAATACACAACAAAAAATAGTCTTTTATTTTATAAAATCATTTAATACTGTTATAGGTAACTTTGCTTAAAATTTACTTATTGGTAACGTTTAAAATTTTAATAAAACAACCAGTCAATGGTCTTAAGTCTTTTGTAAATAATAAAAATAAAAAAAACATTTTGCTAGTAAATTCAAACAAATAAAATTAAAATAATTGTACATAAATCAATAAATTTACCGTTAGCTTGACTATCGTATCCACTCTCTATGTGGATATTTACTTTTATAACTCAGGAATTTAAGTTTTAAATTTAATAAACTATTGATTGCCTTCTTTGAATCCAGTCCACTTAATCAGTCCAGTTGATCCCCCCTCCCATTTCGTGAACCACTCTAATTGTGAGGTCCTAATACCTAAATCGATCACCATAATATATAATATAATAATATTTTTAAAGATCACTGACATAGATTCTGAAATGAGGAGACAAAGACTAAAATTGTATGGGAATATCAAGAGAAAGGAACTCATTGAGTCAGCCACCCACCCATTCACGTAATTCAGTGCTACTGGCCCGCCCTTACACGTACTACAGTGATTTTGACCCACCCACTCACGTCCAGTAAGTAATATGGTAAAAAAGTGTGGTGAAAAAAGTGGTATTGGAAAAAGAAAGTTGTATGATAAAGTACTTATATTGTAACTAGCTATTTACCCTTGCCTTGCTGCGGGAGTAACATAGAAACAATCATGTTTTAGTTTATTTTAAATGTTTAATTTCATTAAGCATCACTTAGCCTTTTTCAAAAGTATTAATTTTATTTGTTTTTATCCAACAGTTGATGTTGTCCAATAAAAGAAATTAACTCCATTACATTATCATTGAAAATTTAGAGGCCACTGGGGTGGAGCCCTTGAGTTGGAAGTGAATGAAATCATGCCAAAAAGTTTTCCGGGAGAAAACTCTAAAATCTCCCAAAGTTTCATGGCAATCCTATAAGTGGTTTGGTAATGCATAAAGGAGATACACAGATACATTCGTTTGTATACATATAGATACAAAATTGACTTTATAACTTTTCATTTGTTAACAAAGTTCAATTACAGACTAAACTTGGAGATTCTATGAAGCAAAGATTATAAAGGTGGAATACTCACTATGCACAATGAATTTGAATGATCTGTTAAAGGTGAAACGTGGCCATGTATCTAGAATCCGTTTCCTAATCATTATTTTCATCAAAATCAAACACTTTAAACAATCAAATTAAAAAGCACTTCTTTAGAAGATACTAAATTTTGTATGAACAATAACAGAGTCTATAGTTAAGCTAATAGCAGAAAAAAGACAAAATATAACCTCCAACAAGAAAATAATTCATTTTAAAGTAACAAATGGCACTTCATAAAATTCTAAGTAATATAGAATATCATTGCAGACTCTTAGTGAGTCCTTCCTCCCTCAGGATGTGGAAAAGTGGTCTTAATTCTAGGTCCTTTTAATACCGGCACGGCGTCCGCTCAATGGTTACCATCGACGTGGACACCACCAGGGAAGTCTGGGATGTCCATTTTTGATGGTAGTCAAGGTTGAGATGTTGTGGAGGCAAGAGTGGAGTGGAGTGTCACACTTGTCAGTCAGCTGAAAATCAGACCAACACTACGTGGTTCGGATTCCTCGTAAAGATGTAAGTCCCATAGTTTCCCTGGCTATATTGGGCTATTAATAAATAGTACATTCTGAACTAAATCGAACTCAGATAGATGAAAGACTACACTCGTTCATCTACACTCATTACACTCATTCACCCTTCATTTTTACCCATATCTCTACGATCGGCGTCTTAGAAATAAATAATAATAATGGTAGAGAAGGCTAAATACTCATAACTTGGCTACAAAAATTGAAATTAAAGTTCAAAAGTAGCTTTATTCCACAGATTGAGACACAATGTATAGTTTAGAACAGCAAATGTCTTAACTTCTAACATAATGATAACATCAAAATTTAAATTAATAAAAAAAGGGTAATACTATTAAATAATGAAACACGAGATATATGGAATAATAAAGTCACTCCCTAGGTAATACAACTGGTTTGGAGTGTTCATCAAACATTTAATATATGTGATAAAATATTAAAATATAAACAATAAACTGGAATAGTGGTATCCCGGTTAACATTGTAAAGGAATTATTTTTTTGAGAGCTAATTGACAATAAATGAAATATTTCAAAATAAAAGTGAGATTATAATGTAATATTAGATAGTAAACTAAGCTATAATTATTTCAATATACCATATCTAAGAATCAAACATGACATAAGAAGTCTTAGTGTCATATAAGTAATGTAGTTCTTACGAACCTAACATATGTACTGTACCGTATATAATAACAATAAATATAACAATGCAAAACAATAGCTAACATTTAAATAATATTGAACTAAATGATCAATATAATAAATTAACGTTTATCATGAAATAAATATGATTAAATTTTATATCGATATAGTAGACTTGTTTATTATAATGAAGTTGTTCCACATTAATTATTGTAAGAAGATAAAAGGCTTAACTTGTTTAAAAAAGGTTTTAACAAAATTATAGCATGAAACCTTAACTGCTCATGTGGGTTATTTTGAGGCTCCAATAAATATTCTTCTTTTTATTTTTGAGATAAATAATATTTTATGTGTACTATAATTTTTGGTAATCTTGTAGTACAGTATAATAAAGAAGTTTACATGCAAAATTTATAATAAAATCTTTAACTTTAAAAAAATTACAGCTCATTTTATAAACAGTATAAATTTATAAATTTGTTAATAATGTTAAATTAGACCTTTTCTTGATTTTGGTAGTCACATACATTATAAAACAAAGAAAACACAAAAATAATTTGAAATAAACAACTTAAAATATAAAATACCTGTGGCAACTTCACACCTTACAAAAGTGATTATTTTTTTAATGCTGATTTTAAAAATGAATAGAAAATACAAAATGCTCATTTAAAACACCCAATATCCTTCATTGTGATACAAAACATATAGAGGTGTATAATTAAATGATCTTTAGTAATATATGTTTATAAACAAATTTACTATACGTTTTCTTTAGCTCAAAACCCCGCAAGACCAGTAAAGGTTGTAGATTTTATGGGACCATTTAAGGGTTAATATGTAGTGAAATCAGACTGAAAAATTTAGATTTAATTATATGTGTAAAAGTGTTGAAAAGCAGTTAAATTTGCTCGGGGAACTTCAAAGATTGAGCGTCTAAAATAATAAAGGGATTTTACATTTCACTCATAACATTCATCACGCGTCCACTCTCCATGACGGGAAATAATGTTTTTTTTTTTCTTTTTATTTACTTTTTTAACTAAATTGACTATACTCTCCATTACATAAATACTTAAAAAAGATATCTCGCCTAGTAAGAATATTAAACTGAATAACATTTTAAATGGGGCTAGACAACTGCTCCGTCACTAGACCCAAAAAAGCTAAAAATGTTAGACATCAAATTTAGCATTGGTTAAGAAATATATCTGTGTGAATATAAAATTAATAACTATGCTAAGCGAATGAAATGTAACCACTTACAGTTAACTGTATTGTTAAGTTATCACCCATATAATTTAAACTTAGTTTAAATTTTGTTTTAAAACAAGTGGTAATCCAAAGAGCATAAAAATATTTAATCAGGGAAAAATATTACAAAATGTGGTACCTTAATTTAAGTGCAGTTAGAACCAAATATAGTCGTTATTTGTTCTGAGGTTGCAGAGCCCGGAAAATTGTTTATTAGCATTTAAATTGGCAAAACCTATGGTGTCGGGACAGCGCAGCTGTTGTGGGGAGGGGAGAATTCGATTGTTGTGGTGCCAAAGCCACAGCCAATATGATTGATTCTCTGACGACAGGTCACGTGGTCCGGCCACGGCCAACCAACGGGACACCGCGTCAGAGCTCATTAGTGGCTTAACAGCTGATAAACAACGTCAGATAACCTAAAATGTAGTTTGTTGGTTAGTTTACATATGCCTCAGATTGGGAATATCGAGTAAATAAAGAGAATGGATGCAATTCTCGCTTTAGGCTTTGTGTTGGGAGAAGCGGTGAGGACCTTGATCGAAGGCTAGTTGATTGATCCCTCTCTCCATTATCGGAGAAAGAATTTTGGTAATCATGGAAAATAGTGATAAGTGTGCCAAAACATGAATTTATTTCTACCTTAAACACTAACTTTGAAGATTATTGACGTCATTATGTTACACGTTATTTTTTATGTAGGCCTACTCAGATAGATTGTTTATCTAATATTTAATGTCTATAAATTTCTGTTCTTTTGAGGTTTTGAAAGGAGCACTGGTGAAGTCTCGTGTAAATTTCATGAATTTTAAACCGGCAGTAGTGGCAGACCTCACTAAATAATTAAGGTACTCCGATGACATGAAATATATGTTTTAAGTAATAATGGGCGTTCTTTACCTAACATATTAACAATCTTAAATTTTAATTTTGGAAACGTTAATAATGTCGGTTCTACCTTACACGTTAAGGGTGAATATTAGAGAGCATTACAATGTCATTTATGCGTTAAAATATTAGTTTTGAATAATAGAGCGTGCCATAACGTTGATACTACCACACATTAGGCGATTGGAAAAATACAATTTAATATTATACAGGGTGTTTTGCGAGAGGTTGGCACAACTTCAAGATATGATAGTAGACATAAAAATAAGCAAAAAAGTTCCTATAAATATGTGGACCATCTCACCTTGTTAAGTGTCTGTCTGTATGTGTTTTTTATAAAAAAAATTATATCTCAAACATGATTTGAGCTAATAATTTGAAACTTGGTATATTTGCTAGCCTAGTTAGGAGTAGTTTAAAATAAAAAAAGGAACAAAATTATCTTTATCGGTTTCAAATGGCAACCATGAGAAATATTAAAAGTTAAATAACTTTAAAACCACTATTTGTATTGAAAATATCAAAATACTTTAATTTTATAAATTTAATAAAAAATTCAAAGATACCCCAATTTTAAAAATCGGTTTGAAAATAAAAGAGTACAGCACTTTTCCATGTATGCTTGTGTAGGGTTTTTCCCTTGTATGATGTTTACTAACCAAATGTATAACTTCATAGTCATTATAAACAGCTGTTTTTAATTAGTTTAAAGTATACATTGCTTAGTTATCTAAGGCTGAAGTATACACTGACCGTCACATTGAACAGCATTTATATTACAATCAAACAATTTGTGTTTTTGTTTTATGTAAAATAAATTTCGTTATTAACAAAAGGCTATAATTTTAGGAGACCCTAAACAAGCATAGATGAAAAAGTGCTTTATTCTTTTAATTTCGAACCGATTTTTAAAATTGAGGTATCTTTGAATTTGTTATTAAATTTACAAAATTAAAGTATTCAAATACACCTTCAATACAAATAGTGGTTAATTTCTTATGGTTGCCATTTTGAAACTGATAAAAATTTAGTTCCTTTTTTATTTTAAAGTACTCCTAACTAGGTTAGCAAATATAACAAGTTTCAAATTATTAGCTCAAAGCATGTTTTAGATATAATTTTTTTAATAAAAAATACACATTGACAAACTGACACTTAACAAGGTGAGATAGGCCACATGTTTACAAAAAATTTTTTGCTTAATTTATGTCTACTATCATATCCTGAATTTGTGCCAACCTCTCGCGAAATAGCCTGTATAATAAATATCACAAAAACTACAAAATTCTTATGAATACCTCTAAGACGACAAAATACTGTACTATAGAAAATATGATATTGAGAGTCGTTCAAAACAGATTGCTATATAACAGAAATAGGAGAAGAGGAAAGCGCTAGATTGCTCGTAAACCTGAAGAGCCAAAAACGATATGTGTTTATACCGATATTAAAATACCACAAGGGAAATTTAGATTTCAGTCATCTCTCCTAAAGCTTAGTATATTAAACTCATTTTTCACCTTTTATCTTGTTCAATACTGTTACAATACAATACAACAATTCAGCCCTTATGTTTTCTGAATGTAATTCCAATACATTTGAGCTTCTGAGATGAATTTAGACCTGATAAAATATCAAACTATAAACAAATCGTTAAAACTATGTAGGGTTAGTTTTCTAGTTAGTTAAGTTATTTATAAATCCCCATGATTCTACATTATTTTAAAAGCCGTACGATTTCTCTCCGTGAGACGCTCTTTTTTCATTTGATATCATTATTAATAAAGGAAACACCAACTGAACAATAAATCGAAAGTAAAATTTATGGGAGGTATTCGATTAGACCTAAAGATTTAACCATTTGTACACTCATGATTCTTGAATATTTTAACACATAACCCCCTCCCCCATCTGTGTACAAGCTCCTGGATGGGCCTCCTACCCACCCTATTTCCACAATAGTGTGTAGAACTAATGTTAACTAAAAGCATCATAAAGGGAAATGATTGGATTAATTTCACAAAAGTCTGAGTAGGCTATACAACCCACAGCCTTTTAATACAGGAACTGGTACTTGCACGAAAGTCATTGATAACCCCCCCTCCCCATTGATTTTATCCAACCAGACGTGTCCTTTTATTCAACAAATATATTAATTACTAGATTAGGTAATAAAAATCTAAGAGTCGATCAATAATTTAATTTGTAGAGCATTAAAAAACCAAGCCCCTTTATTTAGGAGTTATTTTAATAATTATAAATAAACAGCAATCGAAATGAAGGCAAACGCCTTATTTTAAGAGCCGTCTTTAAATTACGTAATGCCTGAAGGGGGGGGGGTGCTTTTTGGGACGGTTATGCACCTTTACAGTGGGGAGGGGTTTTTCCACAAGCATAATTATTGATCAAACGTAATTATTTACGTAATATTATCTTATTTACGTAATTATTGACGTAATTATTTACGTAATACGTAATGTAAACGTAATATTATCTACGTAAATTAAACGTAATTATTGATTAAACGTTTTTATTTACCTACTACCTCTGTAATAAACTAATATAAAATTGTTTCAAGTTCTAATTATAGCATAAACATGTTCACAATATTGAATCAGTCCGTCTTATATTATGCACATTGGTATCTGTAGGAAACAGTTCAATTATTAGTAAAAAAATTTAAATTGAAAAATATATTACGTTGCAACTGCATTTCATACGAAATATTATGATACAAGACTTAATGCCATGTATCATGTCAAGTACAAGGTGTAACATGTGTTCCGTGGGTGAATTAAGGCAAAAAACGTTATGCAATCTTATTACGTTGACTGACTGTCTGTATATGTTTTTTTTTTTCTATTTAAAATGTTTTTATTATTTCGAATAATTGTAAAAATGTTACATTACAATTTTACTACGTTATAATAAAAAAAATGATATGTTTCTTCCCTTGTTGCACTCTGAGCCGATTCTAAACTGTGCAGTGCCACACAACAATCATTGTAGATTCTTTGTTTCTTATTTGATTTTCAAAAACAAGATACCGTTTTAATCCCTATTAAAAGCACTATTGATATTAAAATATTACCTATATTGATATTTTTCTCTAAAAAATCATTTTTTTCTGTAATTATGATTTAAACATTTTAAGTAGTAAAAAACACAAACAGTAAACGGAATGAGATAGGCCATTGGTTTCGTTAAGTGTTTTGCTTCATTTCACACAAGGAACAATATCCTAAAGTTTTGTTGAGAATTTTATTACCCCCTGTATCTTATCTTATAAGCAACGTTATATCTTATGCAATATCATTAAGCACGTTAGCTATTTTATGAGACGCAAAATTAGCAACCATGGCAAAAATCATACCTAGAGACTATATGGGTGTAGTCAGTCAGTTATTGGTACTAATGGTGCATTTAACAATGCAAAATTAACATAGTAATAGTAAAATTATTTCTGCTTGTTATGAGCGCATTATTTTTCTTGGTGACGTCAGTGGCCTCGCAAAATGAGTAAATCACAATTTTACCGGAGGCGTGGAGATATTTTGGGAGATATACGGGTCATGACCTCCTGCAGGTAATTACCAATGCCAACTAAAATAATTCCGAAAGCCTTTTGAGGTCACGATAGCATTGGCGAGTGTGACGTAACGATCAGCTGGTTAGAATGTGCGCACAAACAGATTGATGACCATACAGCCATATACGTGGGAAAGACAGATGGTACAGGAACTTGCCTATGTGTTGAGGGAAGGGGATCATGCTGGAGCTGAATTAATAAATAGATAACTGGCGTGTCGATTGTAAATCTTTGAACTGCATTTGAATAAAATTGTTACATAAAAAGGAGAAGTAGAATGTTATATAACATAATAACAATTGATATTTCTATAATAAAATAGATAAAATAAATATAGACTAATTGAAGGAGCTTTCACGTTTATTATTTATTTGTAAAGAATGTTTATTCAAGTCCTAGATTAATTATTATTTAAATTAATAATTTATTGATATAAAAAGTTGTATTACCTTTTTAATGACAGCAAGGCCAATGTCACGATCTAGATCGGGTACTCGTGAGTTATCCGGCCTACATTCACTATTTATTACTGTACTACTCTATGGCGAGGTCGTTGTACTCAATGGAAACGTAACGTGCAGCTGTGAATGGCTCATTACCGACAGCAAGGCCAATGTCACGATCTAGGTCGGGTACTCGTGAGTTTACCGGCCTACATTCATTATTTACTACTCTATGTCGAGGTCGTTCTTCTCTATGTAAACGTAACGTGCAGCTGTGAACGGTCCTTTACTAACAACAAGGCCAATGTCACGATCTAGGTCGTGTACTCGTGAGTTTACCGGCCTACATTCATTATATACTACTCTATGTCGAGGTCGTTGTTCTCTATGTAAACGTAACCTGCAGCTGTGAACGGCCCGTTACTAACAACAAGGTCACGATCTAGGTCGTGTACTCGTGAGTTTACCGGCCTACATTCATTATTTACTACTCTATGTCGAGGTCGTTGTACTCTAGGGAAACATAACGTGCAGCTGTGAACGGCCCTTTACCAACAACAAGGCCAATGTCACGATCTAGGTCGTGTACTCGTGAGTTTACCGGCCTACATTCATTATTTACTTCTCTATGTCGAGGTCGTTGTACTCTAGGGAAACATAACGTGCAGCTGTGAACGGTCCTTTACTAACAACAAGGCCAATGTCACGATTTAGGTCGTGTACTCGTGAGTTTACCGGCCTACATTCATTATTTACTACTCTATGTCGAGGTCGTTGTACTCTAGGGAAACATAACGTGCAGCTGTGAACGGCCCTTTACCAACAACAAGGCCAATGTCACGATCTAGGTCGTGTACTCGTGAGTTTACCGGCCTACATTCATTATTTACTACTCTATGTCGAGGTCGTTGTACTCTAGGGAAACATAACGTGCAGCTGTGAACGGTCCTTTACTAACAACAAGGCCAATGTCACGATTTAGGTCGTGTACTCGTGAGTTTACCGGCCTACATTCATTATTTACTACTCTATGTCGAGGTCGTTGTACTCTAGGGAAACATAACGTGCAGCTGTGAACGGTCCTTTACTAACAACAAGGCCAATGTCACGATCTAGGTCGTGTACTCGTGAGTTTACCGGCCTACATTCATTATTTACTACTCTATGTCGAGGTCGTTGTACTCTAGGGAAACATAACGTGCAGCTGTGAACGGCCCTTTACCAACAACAAGGCCAATGTCACGATCTAGGTCGTGTACTCGTGAGTTTACCGGCCTACATTCATTATTTACTACTCTATGTCGAGGTCGTTGTACTCTAGGGAAACATAACGTGCAGCTGTGAACGGCCCTTTACCAACAACAAGGCCAATGTCACGATCTAGGTCGTGTACTCGTGAGTTTACCGGCCTACATTCATTATTTACTACTCTATGTCGAGGTCGTTGTACTCTAGGGAAACATAACGTGCAGCTGTGAACGGCCCTTTACCAACAACAAGGCCAATGTCACGATCTAGGTCGTGTACTCGTGAGTTTACCGGCCTACATTCATTATTTACTACTCTATGTCGAGGTCGTTGTACTCTAGGGAAACATAACGTGCAGCTGTGAACGGCCCTTTACTAACAAACAAGGCCAATGTCACGATCTAGGTCGTGTACTCGTGAGTTTACCGGCCTACATTCATTATTTACTACTCTATGTCGAGGTCGTTGTACTCTAGGGAAACATAACGTGCAGCTGTGAACGGCCCTTTACCAACAACAAGGCCAATGTCACGATCTAGGTCGTGTACTCGTGAGTTTACCGGCCTACATTCATTATTTACTACTCTATGTCGAGGTCGTTGTACTCTAGGGAAACATAACGTGCAGCTGTGAACGGTCCTTTACTAACAACAAGGCCAATGTCACGATCTAGGTCGTGTACTCGTGAGTTTACCGGCCTACATTCATTATTTACTACTCTATGTCGAGGTCGTTGTACTCTAGGGAAACGTAACGTGCAGCTGTGAACGGCCCTTTACCAACATCAAGGCCAATGTCACGATCTAGGTCGTGTACTCGTGAGTTTACCGGCCTACATTCATTATTTACTACTCTATGTCGAGGTCGTTGTACTCTAGGGAAACATAACGTGCAGCTGTGAACGGCCCTTTACCAACAACAAGGCCAATGTCACGATCTAGGTCGTGTACTCGTGAGTTTACCGGCCTACATTCATTATTTACTACTCTATGTCGAGGTCGTTGTACTCTAGGGAAACGTAACGTGCAGCTGTGAACGGCCCTTTACCAACATCAAGGCCAATGTCACGATCTAGGTCGTGTACTCGTGAGTTCTCCGACCTACATTCATTCATAACTTCTCCATGGCAACTCATGCTCTGTCATAACACAATTTGTTGTTACAGAGTGATTTTATTGTTTTGCACTTTCAAAATTAATAGTCTAATATTTTATTGGGATAGAGTATCGCAATAACTAGGAAATATAAAACAAATTAGAAAGTGTTAAATTTTACATGCATTAAAAATTCAGGAATCTCCCGCCTTTATAATATTATATAAGTTTTTTACTGCCACGAAAACCGTTTCGATATATATTTTTTACAGGAGAAGGAAGAATTAGACAAAAATCCAAATTTAATGTTTCAACAAAAGCATAAATGTTTAGACCATGGTAATAAATCGACGAGATAAAATAAAAAACTATTTTGAAATGTTCGTGCCCTACTATGCAATCTTTTTACATAGTTATACGTTTATTATTCGTTGAGCTAATTTAGAAATAAAATTAACATTTATTTTTCTTCCTGCCATGCGTTAACAATTCAAGAGCTGTTAAGAAATATTATTTTATGTAGTGTTACTATTTTATGATGATTTTATGATCATTGAAACAAACTCAAATATGTAACCAACATAAATGAGAGATAAGATGTTTATATACAGTGTTATAATATTTAAAACGGTCAGGTGCTATTAATAATGTACTGAGATACTTGTAGCTAAACAGTTATAATTAATAATGTACTGAGATACTTGTAGCTAAACAGTTATAATTAATAATGTACTGAGATACTTGTAGCTAAACAGTTATAATTAATAATGTTCTGAGATACTTGTAGCTAAACAGTTATAATTAATAATGTACTGAGATACTTGTAGCTAAACAGTTATAATTAATAATGTACTGAGATACTTGTAGCTAAACAGTTATAATTAATAATGTACTGAGATACTTGTAGCTAAACAGTTATAATTAATAATGTACTGAGATACTTGTAGCTAAACAGTTATAATTAATAATGTACTGAGATACTTGTAGCTAAACAGTTATAATTAATAATGTACTGAGATACTTGTAGCTAAACAGTTATAATTAATAATGTACTGAGATACTTGTAGCTAAACAGTTATAATTAATAATGTTCTGAGATACTTGTAGCTAAACAGTTATAATTAATAATGTACTGAGATACTTGTAGCTAAACAGTTATAATTAATAATGTACTGAGATACTTGTAGCTAAACAGTTATAATTAATAATGTACTGAGATACTTGTAGCTAAACAGTTATAATTAATAATGTACTGAGATACTTGTAGCTAAACAGTTATAATTAATAATGTTCTGAGATACTTGTAGCTAAACAGTTATAATTAATAATGTACTGAGATACTTGTAGCTAAACAGTTATAATTAATAATGTTCTGAGATACTTGTTGCTAAACAGTTATAATTAATAATGTTCTGAGATACTTGTAGCTAAACAGTTATAATTAATAATGTACTGAGATACTTGTAGCTAAACAGTTATAATTAAAAGTTTCTAAATAACAGTAACAATGCATTTTAACTGTCACTATTTTGAGAGACGTTATTTTTTACAAATAATAAAACTCAGCTTATTATATCCAACATAAAATAGTAAAAATTTACGACATTTAGGCTGAAATAAAAACATATTTCAATTTTAACACCACCCGTTTATACAGACAAGTAAGTATACATTTAATAATAATAATACATATATTCTTGCACATATTACTTTTGATTACAATATTTTTGTATGAAATATAAAAATAGAGGCCTTACTCCCTCTTACTACTCAAGAGACTATGTTACACCAAGTGAAGCCTAGGTCTGTTGTATGGAAGTTACTGCATGAATAGCAGTTTGCGATGTTGCGTAACGTAATTGCGTTGTTCGGTGTGATAGGTGGGCGTTATCCAATTCACACTCTTGGTATGTAAATGAACTATAACTATTTTTCCAAAATGGTCAAAGTAATGACTATCTAGTTAGTATTCACTTCCTTGATCGTCTGCAACTAAATAACTGTCGACGTATGTAGGAAAGAGATGCTCTCCAACCCCCCCCCCCCCCGCTCACGCAGTACGACTGATGATGATCTAACCCTTTTCTGGATGTAAATGGCAAACAAATTGCATTTGTATTTTAGTATTTTAACTTGTTCATGAACGTAACAAATTAACAGATTAGGCACGTACATATCTGCATATCATCTGAAATTAAATGTGATTGGCTGTTTTATAAAATGTTAAAATTATAAAAGTAAATTTGTATTTCAGTACTCATTATAAATTTAAAAAAATTAAATTAGAACATATTTTATTTCCCGTGATTTTTTTATGGGTAATTTTATCTTTCTCTCAGAGAATCTAACCAACGTTGATTAATTGATTCATAAACTCCCACATTATTTATATAAAATTGTCTTATATTGCATTACGTAGAGTTTAATATGATTTTATGTTATCTATTTCAAGTTGTATTATTTATCTGAGGTTAAGTGGTAGAGAGGACTCTGTAGTCCTAACTTCGCCTCCAATAAAGCCATTTTTCATTTCATTCATTTCATTTCATTATCTTGACGTATCACATTTATATATAATCCTAAAACAAATAGCACAGGAAAGGAAACAATCAGTTCTTAAACTGGCCGAATCAATAATACATTCTGAGTTAAGTCGGTTATCCAACCCAAATCAGCGCTTTGTTCAAATCCAAATCAATTATGCAAGCCTCGTGCTGATGCTGTTGGAATTCATTTATTGCTGGCAAAGTCGGCTATAAAAATGCAAGCCTCCGGAAAATCTGGTGCTCAATAACAGCTGAGTTTATGGAACTCCAACCATGCGTGACCTTCCTTCAATATCGGTTGCATATATCGATACCACGTGCCGATTGGTCGATTTATTCACTCGTCCACTGCATTTTACTTAATTATGATAGAATCTGATAACAATTCATCGTGTGCTATGATGTGTATAACTGATAACATTTAACTACGAAGCAAATCTTTTTTCAGCACAAAGAATCAAAATTAAATTCTTTTTTAAGAATCTTGTTTGTCGGAGTGTATTTTCTAATTTATTTATTTGTTCATCTCCATCCTCGTCTGTTCCTTATTCTTCAAAGGAATGTCCAATATTTTGTTTCCCGCGTAGTTACTTTCATATCTCTTTTATCTCTTTAAAAAAAAACTTCACTCGCCAGTTCACATGGGCCTGCAGACCTGTGCGTGAACTTTATTCAACGATTAAGTACCGACCGTTGGCTCAGTAGGAACCTTGGAAATTGCTCTTCGCAGTCCACTGAGCCACCACGCCGGCCATGCTTAATGCTCTGAGTTGATTGCTCATACTTAAAGACTTTATCTTGTCTCATTATTCCACTACACAGTACATTATACTAATCTTATTTTTTTATTGTTATTGTTAAAACACAATAACAGTGTGAGTTGTGAGAGCTGATACAGTGTGAGTTTGTGAATATGAAAAGTACAGTACAAGTGAAGGGCACACAACACAAATATATTACAATACAAGTACACAATGCACAAATATTATGGTGATTGATTTCGGTGAACCACGCTCACCTTCCTCAGAGGAAGGTGAAGAGAATCAAAACAATCAAGATTCTTTTGTGAATCCCTCTGGTTTGAAGAAGGTGAGCGTGTTTCACCATAATATTTGTTCATTTTGTACTTGTATTGTAATAAGTTTGTGTTGTATGACGTTTACTTATAATGTATATATACCAACACGTATGATGCTAATTAAAAAATTAGTGTTAAAAGTGTTATAGACACAATAACCTAAAATAAACTGTACTTTTAAAATGTTTCGGTTGTTTTATCAATTATTAAATTCTTATTTAAATTCAATTACTTCTTTAATTAGCACCTTGATGAACTAAATGTCCTCTAACGTTATAAGCAGCTTATTGTTGAAGCGTTCTTGTTAGGAAACACATGTCTGCAATGTTAGCAAGAAAATCTTAATCATTATTGACCCACCTGCCCACCCATACACGTACAGTGGTATTGACCCACCTGCCCACCCATACACGTACAGTGATATTGACCCACCTGCCCACCCATACACATACAGTGATATTGACCCACCCGCCCACCCATACACGTACATTGGTAATGACCCACCCGCCCACCCCTATACGCACACTGGTAATGACCCACCCTCTCACCCATACACGTACAGTGGTAATGACCCACCCGCCCACCCATACTCGTAAGGTGGTGATGAACCACCCGCCCACCCATACACGTAAAGTGGTAATGACCCACCCGCCCACCCCTACACGTACAGTGATATTGACCCACCTGCCCACCCATACACGTACAGTGATATTGACTAACTCAGCAAATCATTGTCAACTCATCTGGTCACTAACTGTCAAACTCCACAATATATGAGTGATAGAGAAACAAATTCTTAAAATGGCTTTCATGGATATAGTCAACTTATGAATATGTGTTATGATAAAGCACAGATTATAATGCAATCTAAAAAACTTTTAAAATGAATAATACTTTAAATGTGATATTATAAAGCTTTGGCTATAACCAATAGAAACTATGAAACATTCAATTATAATTTCTCCCATATGCGTTAGCATAGAGGAAGTATTGTGATCATCCAAAAAGATTTTTTATAAGTTGGTCTAAAAATCCATTAATTTTGTAGAAAAAAACGGCCCCCGAACCCAAACAAATTTTTTTTAATGTTTGTGTCTGTCCGTCCATCTGTGTGCGTGCGCGCGCGCGTGTGTGTGTGCGTGTATGTGCGCGTGCGTGTTTGTATGTGTGTGCGTGTGTGTGTGTGTGTGTGTGTGTGTGTGTGCGCGCGCGTGTGTGTGTGCGTGTGTGTGTGTGTGCGCGCGCGCGTGTGTTTGTTTGTGTGTGTGTGTGTGTGTGTGTGTGTGTGTGTGTGTGTGTGTGTGTGTGTGTGTGTGTGTGTGTGTGTGTGTGTGTGTGTGTGTGTGTGTGTGTGTGTGTGTGTGTGTGTGTGTGTGTGTGTGTGTGTGTGTGTGTGTGTGTGTGTGTGTGTGTGTGTGTGTGTGTGTGTGTGTGTGTGTGTGTGTGTGTGTGTGTGTGTGTTGGCGCGCGCGCACTTGCTGAAGACCAAACGGATAACTATAGTTGTATGAAATTTGGTATGTTGGTGTATTTAGCTAATATCTCCAGAAAATTTGTTCACTTTTTTGAAATATTATTTTTTGATTTTATACACACAAATTATACAACAGTGGAATTTTATCAAAATCAGTTCTAATGATTTTAATTAATTTTTTCAGGAAATATGTGAAATACAATATAAAATATTAAGGTAAAAACCGCATGTCCCTAACTATAATAGTTGTTTAGTTATATAATTTCTGTATACGGGCAAAAACATTAAAAAGGCAAATTTGTCAAGCTTTACTCTAACGATTTTGATTAAATTTTCAGTAAAGATTCAAATTACAATTAAAAATACGTTACCACCCAACTAAGTTGGGGTATGAGGCCGAAAGCCACAATTCAATTTTTTGAAGGTTATTTACATCAAATCTGGCTATGTAATTAATTGAACATCTGTTGTTATTAAAAAATCTGACATAAAGGGAAAGGTAGAAAGTTTGTGCTAGTTATCTGGTACCAGTTACCTGGTGCTAGTTACCTGGTGCTAGTTACCTGGTGCTAGTTACCTGGTGCTAGTTACCTGGTGCTAGTTACCTGGTGCTAGTTACCTGGTGCTAGTTACCTGGTGCTAGTTACCTGGTGCTAGTTACCTGGTGCTAGTTACCTGGTGCTAGTTACCTGGTGCTAGTTACCTGGTGCTAGTTACCTGGTACCAGTTACCTGGTGCTAGTTACCTGGTGCTAGTTACCTGGTGCTAGTTACCTGGTGCTAGTTACCTGGTGCTAGTTACCTGGTGCTAGTTACCTGGTGCTAGTTACCTGGTACCAGTTACCTGGTGCTAGTTACCTGGTGCTAGTTACCTGGTGCTAGTTACCTGGTGCTAGTTATCTGGTACCATTTATTTAGTTTAACGCTAACTTCTAGGCCAATGCTTTTTTTCTATCTCCGAAATTATAAAAGTAAATTTTACAATACTCAGCAATGTGGCAGGTAGACTCAACTTTATTCATGTCAGCTTTAATCGTGCTTTGGAGAATCCAAACTGTAATGTTTGGAATGTAAAAGTAGTTGGTACTGATTTACACTCAAAAGTAGCGTATCACTCAAAAGTAGCGTATCACTCAAAAGTAGCGTATCACTCAAAAGTAGCGTATCACTCAAAATTCTGTTCTACGGAGCTTGAATATTTTTTAGGATATAACACGTCCTATCCTTTTGTTATATATAAAAAAATGAATATTTTTTTATATATAACATAAAAAATAGCATAAATAAGCTTCACAGCTCTATTTCGAAATTATGTTCTGTTGCGAAATATTCTTGAGAGGGTCATTAAACGTGTATTTCTCGGGACCTAATTTAAGAAAAGAATGGTGAAAAAGAAGTAGTTTTACTCTTTTTTATGAAAGCTTTAATCTCATAAACTAGTACAATTATGTAATTTAAGTCTCGTCATTTGTGTGAGTTGGGAACTTCAGATACGTGACATGACTAAGCCGGTAGCTACCGGTGACGACGCAATGGTCCGTGAAGCGATGACGACACTAACCTTCACTAGATCTAACTCTCAAATAACTAAGAAGCTGGGAGCTACAGAAACATGCAGTGACAGTAGATGGTTGTTGGAGCAGGCTTATTCAAGGGTCCGTTATTGGACCCTGAAAATCACACGCGCTTAGAAACTTCACGCGTGCCACTGTACGTGTATGGGTGGGCAGGTGGGTTAATGCCACCCTCCGCAGTCCGAAGCCTTAGCCACTGAGCCAAACTTGGTTATTTCCCCATTTTTTCCCCCCGCCATGGAATATGATTCCTGGTTCAACAAGCCATTGCTGCTCAGCAATATTACAGTAGGCATTGTAAAAAAACATTTTTCCATGTGATATTGATGCATAGACCTATTAATTCCTTTTTGAAGTTATACTTCTTTGCGCCCGTTAGACACTTTGGGTTGGGATGTTGGTCGAGAAACCGCGTCACGCTGAAAAGTAAGAACAAATTTTTAAGAACTATCGATTAATCGATTGTTAATCGAAGAAATTACTGATAATGATAATATAGGTGTATAATATAATAATGAAGTCACGTATAATATATTGAAGATAAATATATTGAATAATATTGAAAAATGTCTTATATTTCATTTATATATCCTGTCTGTTTGTGTGCGTGAGTGGGTGTATGAGAATGGCCAAAGAAGTATAACTTCCACCGAGTGGTCCGACGCACACCCAATTTTTTATTAAAAAGAATTCACAGTCTAAAAAGAATTACTTATGAAAAATTAGTGGTTTTTCTAAAAAAACTAAAACAAAGATAATTTTTATAGTAATTTTGATTTGTAATCTCAGCTATTCTTTTTTTATTTTTTTAATGAAGAAAATCACTGTGCAGATAAACAGTTTAGAGAAATTTATTCTTTGATAAGAAGCAGTATATGCAATTAGCTAGATAAATATGCCTTCCATCCACACATTGTAATGAGGTAAATCAAATTTGTAAACCTAAACTGAATAGCAATAAAACACGAAAAGAAAATAAATGAAAAGGTTGATGAATTGGTAATAACTACAATATTTTATCCACAGCACTTATTTATTGGTGGACAAAATTAATTAAATAATTAACTAAATTTAAAATGCTAATTTTGACATTTCCTCTAAATATAATGTATATTTGACACTGAACTAAAATTAGGATTATGTTTATTCGCTTAATTCTACACTACAATATTTACCGTGTATCTTCCTTCTTCACTGAAAAGGAAATTTTCTCGGGAAAACGATTTTTCACGTGCGACGCGTCTGCGATAAAATAAGGTAACTTTTGATACATTGCTCACACAATGTCAAGTTTGCTCAGTCTAAACAACCTTTCAACAAACCGCCTTTCTCGGTCTAATGGATTTCGTCGCAGTTGCCAAGAGAACTTTTAGCCATCACTTATTGTACGATGTCTTACAGTAAATAGTGCAAAGTAAAAAGTTATTTTTAGGGTATTTTAAAATTATACTCAGTTAAATTTAGTCATGTACTATACTGAAATATAAATTAATGAAAACTGAAATCTTATGAGAGAATGATTTTGGTCTGGTTACTGATTATATTTGAAAACTTCCATATTAGGCCTAACAGTGATAAACCTATTTGTACTCCTGACACAATTTTTACAATTTACAATTGTACAATAATTGCAGGTTACAATTTTAATATTTACTGTTACCTCTGGACAGAACTAAATGACAAATATAGATAGTGAGTAGATGACTACGGTTCACAATTGAACATATAATTTTGTGTATCGTTATAAATATTGAAACTGAATATTGTTAACAGGTATTAAAAATTCTTGATTCGTTGACGGGTGAAAGAATGAAACGGGTTTAAATTGATAACAACTTAAATTAGCTAAAATATTCGATTTTTTCCAATTCTATGATACAGATAGTATTAGTAAAATAATTCATAAACTGTACAAAAACTTTTAACTAGTGATCTTTTGATAATTTTATTTATTCTAGTTTAGAACTGAGTAACATAAAGACATTTTTTGTATGTATCAAAACTGGTGGTAAAGTATATGGCCTAATAATACATGGAAATAAATAAATGCATCCTATCAAGCTAACCTATAGGCCGTTAACGAGTTGCGCGCAATCCTATCTGTGTTAATTGCGATGTCCCAGGGAGGCCCCAAACCAGTACTCGAGTTGCGCGCAATGCCGATCTCAGGTAGGTGGTCCAGCCTTGGAAGATCAAAAATGCAACTTAGACTACAAGCTGTGCAAAAGATATATTTCCTCAAATATCACAGCTCACTACAAATACCTTGAATTGTCACTGGTCTCATTCCGAATATCGTATCACTACAGTAAACGTATAGCACATAATAAGCAGATATCTGCTCATTCTGTGCTTATACCTCCTTGGTTATTATTTGTGTAACTTATATACAGTGTTTAGTATTAAACGATAAGCTCTTTTAGACTATTTTTAATTTGTAACAGAAAACGTTGTTAAATAAATTAAAATGTATTACTGCACACTATTTCATGTCATTTAACAAATCCAATACAATCACATTAATAATCTTTGGTTGTGTTTTATGGACACTGAAATCTTTTCTTTTTTTTAGACAGTTAAACAATCTTGAAGTATGATTAAACGATGTCCTTGAATTTTCACACACAATAATAAACATATTGACGAGACAATGACTTTTTTATCCTTTATACAATGAATATACATGAAATCAAAACATGTTTTAAAAGAAGCATTTAAAATCTATTGTGTTCAATGGTTTTGCACTATTAAACTAATTTAATTAATAATTAAGAGCTCGTTAAAATAGTATAACATCATCTAAAACGTCCTTATAAAAAGTATACTAAATAAATGAAAGTAATTTTAGTTTATAATTTAATTTATATTTTATAGAAAAAGCATCAAGTACAAAGGTTACAATAATAGGTCACACATTTATTAAATTATAACCTTTATTGGTGTCAATCGTCAAGATTAAATCGAATATTTCAAATACATTAAATTGTTTCATATTATTTATTAGTTACGTTTAATTGATGATGTAGAATATGAAGTCTATGTATTTAATTCATGTTATGGAAAGTAAGTTTCAATATCAGTATTTATTTATTATTAGAAAAATGGAAACTTTAGTCATTTCGTTGATAGCACGGCAGCAGATAGTTGCGCGTAACTCGAGCACTAGTTTTATGGCCCTCTTGGGTACTGCACGTAATTCGAGCACTAGTTTTATGGCCCTCTTGGGTACTGCGCGTAATTCGAGCACTAGTTTTATGGCCCTCTTGGGTACTACGCGTAATTCGAGCACTAGTTTTATGGCCCTCTTAGGTACTGCGCGTAATTCGAGCACTAGTTTTATGGCCCTCTTGGGTACTGCGCGTAACTCGAGCGCAAGTTTTATGGCCCTCTTGGGTACTGCGCGTAACTCGAGCACTAGTTTTATGGCCCTCTTGGGTATTGCGCGTGATTCGAGCACTAGTTTTATGGCCCTCTTGGGTACTACGCGTAATTCGAGCACTAGTTTTATGGCCCTCTTGGGTACTGCGCGTAATTCGAGCACTAGTATTATGGCCCTCTTGGGTACTACGCGTAATTCGAGCACTAGTTTTATGGCCCTCTTGGGTACTGCGCGTAATTCGAGCACTAGTTTTATGGCCCTCTTGAGTACTGCGCGTAACTCGAGCACTAGTTTTATAGCCCTCTTGGGTACTGCACGCAACTCGCACGCCCGAGATATATTATAAAAATGTTGTGAGCAATAAATATTACTTGGTATTGCTGCAAAATACTAGTTTTATATGTATTATTTTGCAAATTAGATCGAATACAATCGTCCATTCCAGTAATAAAAAATATATATAATATTTTTATATTTAAACCCCTACACTGCATTTTCTAAAAATAAAATATAATATAATTTGTTCTTTTTTTCTTGTTAACACATTTATTTCATCTCTAAATAGGTTTAACCAAGCCTACTAATAATGGACAGCAATCTTTAATTTCTTTAGTTAGTTAATAAATTGATAATTAATATCGTCGTCTTCTTTGTGATGTTTTTAGCTTTAAGTTTGAATTATACTACCCATATGAAAAATGTTGTACATTCACGATCGTCTTACGAATGTACTTTGGAGCCGTCTACACTGTGATGTTCATCTTTCTAGCTTATGTGGAAGCTGCACACATTTATTTAAGTCAAAAAACCAGACCATGGCCTGGTTAACCATGGACAGTATATATCACTGTGTTGGCAGAGTTATATAAATTAAATACTGTACACGGCACGGTAGGAATCTTTACTTGTTATGAACATGATTATCCTCAATATCTTAAGTAAATTTAAAAAAACGTTCAATTTAAATCTTTAACATTATTTACAATAGTAGAGTCTTTATCATACCTCATGTTCACCCATCTTTATTTTATACAACATGCACTTGTTGTTTTATATCCCTCCTCATTTCCAAGCGCCATGTTCATTCACGATTCATTGTTAACCTCAATATACAATTACAATGATGTAAATATATCAATAATTAATATAATACTAATATTCATCCCACCCATCATAATGTCATTTAGAGTGTATATCAATGTTGTGTACTAAAATAGTTTTTATATTTCATCTGATTTATATAGTGTTGATATTAAGTCATAAATGAATATTTTAGTATGGTGATTCAGAATATAAAATGCGTTATTATCCATATTATCCACGTTAATATTTTTTTCCATTCTTAAGACACTGATCGCTAATATATGGGCGAATATGGTTTTCGAATGGGTGTGATGACTGTAGATGAGCAAATCTAGTCAATGTTACAAACTAAGGTAAACATTAATTAATAGCCAATGACAAATGAAAGTCGCTAGTTGTCAGCTGGTCCTTTTCAAATTTGTTATGACTCTGATTAGGATCGAACTGAGAACCTTTAGTTTATAATGCTGTTCTTTAACCATCTACACCATCGACCAATTAACGGTGAATGAACGTTGGGACTCTCTTATTTGTTGTATTACTTTCAAGTACGAGTAGTGTGTAATTTAACTTAAGTGATGTTTGAAATTGTTTAAAAATAAATATAAAAAATTACTTAAATGACATATGCAATTTAATATAGTGTTGTAATTAGAAATTTATTATATTTTAAAATCGCAGAAATATGACAAATATTTACTTGGAATATAAATGTTTGTCTGACAATCAGTTACTGTACACTCACCAGGTAGTAAGGTCCCATCAGGCTGCGGGTGGAGGGTCATCAATGAGAGCCAAGCTGGAGATCGCCCGCCCCCCACTAGCCACCACTCCACCAGGACAACTTTCATTGGACATCTGCCTTGGTGTTCATGGCCGAAAGAATACATTTTATTGTGTTACTGCACCTAGACCAGGATTTTCTCACATCATGCACAGTGCCTTCTTGCACCATGTTTACCCGATGTGATTCACTGAATAATTCGCCAGCTTATGCCACTTCCTGGTGATGAGCAGTATTATTGCCAAATCAGAATATCTTGGTTAAAAAATAAAAGAAAATTAAACACGCAAATTGCATACATTTGAAAAAGTCAAAATTTACAAAAACAAATAAAGAAAATGTTAACTAATTGATTCAAGGTAGAAATTTAAAAAAATAACAAGACTGCCTTTCTGATATGTTTAAAACAAATATGTATACACACACGTAATCACAAACCATCAACGGTTGTATCAGTGGTGTATGATCAGTGGTGTAGGGCAATCATCAGCACTGACTACACTTTAGGATCAGTGGTGTAGGGCAATCATCAGCACTGACTACACTTTAGGATCAGTGGTGTAGGGTAATCATCAGCACTGACTAAACTTTAGGATCAGTGGTGTAGAGTAATCATCAGCACTGACTACACTTTAGGATCAGTGGTGTAGGGCAATCATCAGCACTGACTACACTTTAGGATCAGTGGTGTAGGGTAATCATCAGCACTGACTACACTTTAGGATCAATAGTGTAGGGTAATCACCAGCACTGACTACACTTTAGGATCAGTGGTGTAGGGTAATCACCAGCACTGACTACACTTTAGGATCTGTGGTGTAGGGTAATCACCAGCACTGACTACACTTTAGGATCAGTGGTGTAGGGTAATCACCAGCACTGACTACACTTTAGGATCAGTGGTGTAGGGTAATCACCAGCACTGACTACACTTTAGGATCAGTGGTGTAGGGTAATCACCAGCACTGACTACACTTTAGGATCAGTGGTGTAGGGTAATCATCAGCACTGACCACACTTTAGGATCAGTGGTGTAGGGCAATCATCAGCACTGACCACACTTTATGATCAATGGTGTAGGGCAATCACCAGCACTGACCACACTTTAGGATCAGTGGTGTAGGGTAATCACCAACACTGACTACACTTTAGGATCAGTGGTGTAGGCCAATCATCAGCACTGACCACACTTTAGGATCAGTGGTGTAGGGTAATCATCAGCACTGACCACACTTTATGATCAGTGGTGTAGGGTAATCACCAGCACTGACCACACTTTAGGATTAGTGGTGTAGGGTAATCACCAGCACTGACTACACTTTATGATCAGTGGTGTAGAGTAATCACCAGCACTGACTACACTTTAGGATCAGTGATGTAGGGTAATCACCAACACTGACTACACTTTAGGATCAGTGGTGTAGGGCAATCATCAGCACTGACTACACTTTATTATCAGTGGTGTAGGGCAATCACCAGCACTGACTACACTTTAGGATCAGTGATGTAGGGTAATCATCAACACTGACTACACTTTAGGATCAGTGGTGTAGGGCAATCGTCAGCACTGACTACACTTTAGGATCAGTGGTGTAAGGCAATCATCAGCACTGACTACACTTTAGGATCAGTGGTGTAAGGCAATCATCAGCACTGACTACACTTTAGGATCAGTGGTGTAGGGTAATCATCAGCACTGACTACACTTTAGGATCAGTGGTGTAGGGTAATCATCAGCACTGACTACACTTTAGGATCAGTGGTGTAGGGTAGTCATCAGCACTGACCACACTTTAGGATCAGTGGTGTAGGGTAATCACCAGCACTGACTACACTTTAGGATCAGTGGTGTGGGTTAATCACCAACACTGACTACACTTTAGGATCAGTGGTGTAGGGTAATCATCAGCACTGACTACACTTTAGGATCAGTGGTGTAGGGTAATCATCAGCACTGACTACACTTTAGGATCAGTGATGTAGAGTAATCATCAGCACTGACTACACTTTAGGATCAGTGATGTAGGGTAATCACCAGCACTGACTACACTTTAGGATCAGTGGTGTAGGGTAATCACCAGCACTGACTACACTTTAGGATCAGTGGTGTAGGGTAATCACCAGCACTGACTACACTTTAGGATCAGTGGTGTAGGGTAATCATCAGCACTGACTACACTTTAGGATCAGTGGTGTAGAGTAATCATCAGCACTGACTACACTTTAGGATCAGTGATGTAGGGTAATCATCAGCACTGACTACACTTTAGGATCAGTGGTGTAGGGTAATCACCAGCACTGACTACACTTTAGGATCAGTGGTGTAGTGTAATCATCAGCACTGACTACACTTTAGGATCAGTGGTGTAGGGCAATCATCAGCACTGTTTACACTTTAGGATCAGTGGTGTAGGGTAATCATCAGCACTGACTACACTTTAGGATCAGTGGTGTAGGGTAATCACCAGCACAGACTACACTTTAGGATCAGTGGTGTAGGGTAATCACCAGCACTGACTACACTTTAGGATCAGTGGTGTAGGGTAATCATCAGCACTGATTACACTTTAGGGTCAGTGGTGTAGGGTAATCATCAACACTGACTACACTTTAGGATCAGTGGTGTAGGGTAATCATCAGCACTAACTACACTTTAGGATCAGTGGTGTAGGGTAATCATCAGCACTGATTACACTTTAGGATCAGTGGTGTAGGGTAATCACCAGCACTGACTACACTTTAGGATCAGTGGTGTAGGGTAATCATCAGCACTGACCACACTTTAGGATCAATGGTGTAGGGTAATCACCAGCACTGACTACACTTTAGGATCAGTGGTGTAGGGTAATCACCAGCACTGACTACACTTTAGGATCTGTGGTGTAGGGTAATCACCAGCACTGACTACACTTTAGGATCAGTGGTGTAGGGTAATCACCAGCACTGACTACACTTTAGGATCAGTGGTGTAGGGTAATCACCAGCACTGACTACACTTTAGGATCAGTGGTGTAGGGTAATCACCAGCACTGACTACACTTTAGGATCAGTGGTGTAGGGTAATCATCAGCACTGACCACACTTTAGGATCAGTGGTGTAGGGCAATCATCAGCACTGACCACACTTTATGATCAATGGTGTAGGGCAATCACCAGCACTGACCACACTTTAGGATCAGTGGTGTAGGGTAATCACCAACACTGACTACACTTTAGGATCAGTGGTGTAGGCCAATCATCAGCACTGACCACACTTTAGGATCAGTGGTGTAGGGTAATCATCAGCACTGACCACACTTTATGATCAGTGGTGTAGGGTAATCACCAGCACTGACCACACTTTAGGATTAGTGGTGTAGGGTAATCACCAGCACTGACTACACTTTATGATCAGTGGTGTAGAGTAATCACCAGCACTGACTACACTTTAGGATCAGTGATGTAGGGTAATCACCAACACTGACTACACTTTAGGATCAGTGGTGTAGGGCAATCATCAGCACTGACTACACTTTATTATCAGTGGTGTAGGGCAATCACCAGCACTGACTACACTTTAGGATCAGTGATGTAGGGTAATCATCAACACTGACTACACTTTAGGATCAGTGGTGTAGGGCAATCGTCAGCACTGACTACACTTTAGGATCAGTGGTGTAAGGCAATCATCAGCACTGACTACACTTTAGGATCAGTGGTGTAAGGCAATCATCAGCACTGACTACACTTTAGGATCAGTGGTGTAGGGTAATCATCAGCACTGACTACACTTTAGGATCAGTGGTGTAGGGTAATCATCAGCACTGACTACACTTTCGGATCAGTGGTGTAGGGTAATCATCAGCACTGACCACACTTTAGGATCAGTGGTGTAGGGTAATCTTCAGCACTGACTACACTTTAGGATCAGTGGTGTGGGTTAATCACCAACACTGACTACACTTTAGGATCAGTGGTGTAGGGTAATCATCAGCACTGACTACACTTTAGGATCAGTGGTGTAGGGTAATCATCAGCACTGACTACACTTTAGGATCAGTGATGTAGAGTAATCATCAGCACTGACTACACTTTAGGATCAGTGATGTAGGGTAATCACCAGCACTGACTACACTTTAGGATCAGTGGTGTAGGGTAATCACCAGCACTGACTACACTTTAGGATCAGTGGTGTAGGGTAATCACCAGCACTGACTACACTTTAGGATCAGTGGTGTAGGGTAATCATCAGCACTGACTACACTTTAGGATCAGTGGTGTAGAGTAATCATCAGCACTGACTACACTTTAGGATCAGTGATGTAGGGTAATCATCAGCACTGACTACACTTTAGGATCAGTGGTGTAGGGTAATCACCAGCACTGACTACACTTTAGGATCAGTGGTGTAGTGTAATCATCAGCACTGACTACACTTTAGGATCAGTGGTGTAGGGCAATCATCAGCACTGTTTACACTTTAGGATCAGTGGTGTAGGGTAATCATCAGCACTGACTACACTTTAGGATCAGTGGTGTAGGGTAATCACCAGCACAGACTACACTTTAGGATCAGTGGTGTAGGGTAATCACCAGCACTGACTACACTTTAGGATCAGTGGTGTAGGGTAATCATCAGCACTGATTACACTTTAGGGTCAGTGGTGTAGGGTAATCATCAACACTGACTACACTTTAGGATCAGTGGTGTAGGGTAATCATCAGCACTAACTACACTTTAGGATCAGTGGTGTAGGGTAATCATCAGCACTGATTACACTTTAGGATCAGTGGTGTAGGGTAATCACCAGCACTGACTACACTTTAGGATCAGTGGTGTAGGGTAATCATCAGCACTGACCACACTTTAGGATCAATGGTGTAGGGTAATCATCAGCACTGACCACACTTTAGGATCAGTGGTGTAGGGTTATCTTCAGCACTGACTACACTTTAGGATCAGTGGTGTAGGGTAATCATCAGCACTGACTACACTTTAGGATCAGTGGTGTAGATTTATTTGAATAATAAAATAATAAATTTTTTTTTAATAATAAAAAAAAAATAATAATAAATAATATAATAAAATAATAAATAATAAATAATAAAATAATAAAAGAATAATAAAATAATAAAATTCGTATTATTTGAATTTTATAAAACTTTCATTGATTTTTACTGACACTAAAAATATGTTTGATGTATTACAATAGTCAAAAAAATTTTAAAAATAAACGTTGATATGGTTCAATTATTTTTTAATAGTAAACATATTAGAAACCTCGTTAAAATTTTAAAATGTGTAACAAAATTGTAAATTAATAAAATAGGGTACTATACTGGTTTGTGTATTTTTTTACAAAAGTTTAATCTTGATAAAAGCCACTCCCTAACTAACTCTAAACATCGCTAAATCTTCACTTCCCGTAAAGCTAGAGAGCTAAAATATTATTCATGCCTTTCTTAATATCCTAAACATGGCAAGTGGATTATTCATAACTCAACTTTTTCATAATTTTCAAGATAGCAACTAATTTAAATTTGTATTTCTTAGTCGTTTTTCTCTAATCACATTTTTTGCTAAAAGGTGACGGATACAAAAAGTACATGAAAACTAATATGTACAAAATATAATAATCGAAAAACTGACTTCCCTTCAATTTTAAATCTGACATGCCACTGAGTGCTAAGGATATAAAACTATTAGAAGTTCAAAATGCAATATTTTCAATTATCACCTTTGGAAAAATAAAAGTCTTATTTAGAAAAGATTTATGAACTTTTTGGACCAATAGTGAAAAGAATAGCTATCAAAGAATATTACTGCACGTTTATGGGAATGCGGATGGTTCAATACCACTGAATGTGTATGGGAAGGTGGTTTGGTCAATACCACTGAACGTGTGTGGGAATGTGGGTTAGTCAATACCACTGAACATGTATGCGAAGGTGGGTTGGTCAATACCACTGAATGTGTATGCGAAGGTGGGTTGGTCAATACCACTGAACGTGTGTGGGAAGTTGGGTGAGTCAATACCAATGAACATACAATATATGGGAACGTGGAGGTGGGTTTCGATATTTTAAGCTACTGTTCTGACGAGGAAGAGATCCTGTATAATGGGGGAGATATGGGAAATTCAAGTACCTTATTGAATTCTTTAAGTAGTGTTCCTGACGTCTTATCTCTGGAGGAGCTATGAATATACCACTGAACGTGTATGGGTGCATGGGTGGAACAATACCACTCTACTTGTATTGGTGGGTGGGTCATTATTCGCAGGTACTGCGGATGATCATTATGATGGAGTTTTACACCATTTAATAAGATGTTAAATGTTCAATTAGCCAGTCTGTTACCTAGATGGAAGCAGGCTACCTCGGTTTTTGATGGGTTAGGATTTAGCTTCCAGGTTCTAAAATGTTCTCCGAGGGCTGCAAGATCATTTGTGAGTGTTTCTTCAGCAGCTGTGAAGTCCTTGTGTTGATAAGCTAAAGCAATATAATATGCATATATAAATTTTCTAGACTTTGTGATTGGAATGTCAGCTGTATACACGTTGAACAAATTCGGAGCAAGTAGAGAAAGCTGTCCTTCAACTGTCAAAAAAAGCTTTCCTCACGACCGAGATAAACTTTTATTAGTCTGGCACTAAGCATTGACTCCAAAAGTCGCAAAAGAAAGGGACAGGGAAGGAGGCTGTAGAATTTAAACAACAAACCTTTGCTTTGCCTTGGGGGTGATGTTGTTCACGTCCACAAAAATATTTAAATCTGTACATACCCCCTGGATATTTCTTGACGAGCATAAAACCTGGTAGCTGGACTGTAACGAATTTATGATCTCCCAGCCATGGTACCACCACACAAAATCAAAAAGTGCTATGGTTCCAATGGGTATGTACTTGCTCCATTACTTAACTTCCATTGCTAACTCCCGAAACATTTACTATAGATAAGCTACTTAGAAAACGACCCACTGTATGCACTGGTACGAGAGAGATGCACTGAATGGTGGAAATTGGATATAGAACTACTCTCCCCCCTGTTTAGTTCCATTTCAAAATTATCATGGCAACCAGGATGACGAAAAGCCGCGTGCTGCCAGAGCAACAGCAAGCCCAGCCCACTACGTCATTAGGAGCAGTGACTAGTGGTTGGTTTGATTGGAACTAACAAAGCACGCTTAGAACGAAGATATTACATCACTATTTAGTATTCAAATAACAATAACACAATGTAAGTAAGAATAAGAATGAATAGTAATGTAAACAATAAAATAGCAGTAAAATAAGATTTTAGATTTCATTATGGGTTTTCTTCTTTTTTCAGCTATACACTGTTGCAGAAGTTAAGTACTTTAAGGCGCAAGCTACTAACGTCCGTGACGTACGGCAGCTGAGAGATGAAAAGATTAACCTCCACTGCTGAAACTACTAAATTTAAATTACATACGTTACTAATTCCTACCAAATATAGCGATCCCTATATGCGCTAAATATAACATGCTTGTCCCTTACTGCTTGGCCCAATTACACTCATTTTTATTTGCTTCAATTAGCATGCATGAATAAAGTAATCTGTATAAAAATGTTAACTATTTACTATTTGTCTGGAATGTTACAAAGGATATTTTGACAAGTCTTGCTTGGTTAAGCCTGGCTGAGTTCTGGTGCACCGCTAAGTGAGGTGTATCGTGGTGTGAAAACTGGCGCTAACAATTACAAGGGAAATGACTTTATTGTAGTTATAGGAGGCACAAACAATATTGGTAGTGGTAGTGAGTCTAGTATAGTTGTTGAATACAATGACCTGGTAGCCTCAGTTCTATATGGTGTTTCTAAAATTAACTAAACCTCACAGATACAACAAAGTCCCTTTTCAGGGTAACATAGATATATGAAGTATTGACAATAAAATCAGGAAGTTATCTAATCTTAATAGTTATGTTAAAATTCTTGATCTTGATAAAAAAAAGGTAAGGTGTTAAGCAGCTTATCTGCTCTTGGACAGACGATAGCCTCCTGTAAAAATCAAGACCAATACTAATACTGCGAACATTGTCCTAATTAGATCTGGCTCTTCAAGATGGCGCTGTCTTACCCCTTTTCCCAAATCATCAGTCACTGCTAGTCAGTCCTCACTCAACTGTTTCATTCCGATGTCTCTCAGATTCATCTTGTTTTTTTAGAAATGAAAATAGCTATTTGCCAACTAGACAAAACATTGTTAGAAATAATAGTTTAATAGATAGCATAAATGCTATTCATAAAGATAACACATTAGCTAAATTTTCTGTTGCTCATAGTACAGCTATGAGCTCCTAGCATACCTATTATACTATTATCTTATTGTTTAATATCAGCTACCATTTGTTAATTTAAAGCTGCCATGTATATTAAAATAAATATCCAAAAGTTATGATGGTATTCAATAATTAAACATTTTAAGTGATCTCTTCTGTCGTAAAGCTAAGTCAAATCCATCGAGCCATTTAAGACCTGCCTCACTGATTCTGTGTATGCTGGCTAATCCCTCCGTAAAAGAGCGCAGGGGGCACTCTGTAACTATGTGATCCATTGTTTGGATGGACTCCCCGCAATCACAACACTTATCTAGTGTCAATACCATTTATACTTCCAGTAATTGCATCTGCCAACACCAGCTCGGAACCGATTCAAGAGTGTCCTCTCGCTACGAGGGAGGTTTATCCCACCTACGATCCCAATTACAATCGTTAATAAGGAACTTATTACTTCCATCAAAACTGCTCCACGCTACGACCCAACTAGTATTGGGCGAGAAGTTTGATCTGCTCAACTGGAAAGCAGTACGTAGAGGTGGGTTCGAGATTTTAAGCGACCGATCTGACGTGGGAGATCCTGTACAATGGGGAAGTGCGGGGCATTCAACTACATCATACTAAACTATGAAGTGTTCTGTTGCATGATTTCTGAAGCTAGTGTAAAACCAAAGCAGATGTAGTATTAACATTTTTCACCAAAATATGCAAAGTCTCAATTATGAAATGGGACAGCTCGAGGTTGTTTTGCATGATGAGGGTGTGCACATACAGGTATAGTATGTCTTAGTGAGCAGTGATTGACTGGTGACGAGGCAGTGGCCTGTCCGTGGATGGCTATCATCTAGTGGCTGCCTACACTGCAAGCCCTCTGTTAGTCGTGGTAGAGTATACATTTTATTAAAAGATGTTCATTGAAAAGAAAAGAGATGATAACATAGCTTAGAGCAAGTTTTGGAAGTCCTGGCAGTCGCGAGACTGCCACTCACTGAGACCGATCCCAGATTTAAGAGCAACTGTGGTCAGTTTGTTCAGACCCCTTGAGGTTAGTTTTATTTTCATGGAGAGGTTTAATTCTATACTCCCTTACTGAATACGGATCTGAATTGTAATGTGGTTTAAGGGGATCACAAACTTTAGATTGTATTTCCTTTGGATATTTTTCTATTTGGTTTATCCACTTCTACTTTTTCCTTTTATTTCGGTAGCTGCGATTGAAAGTCATACGATATTCATTATATTTACTGATTTAGGAGCATATAGTATAAATAAAATGTATTTACTAAAAATGTGTTCTAGAAAGCTCTAAATAAACGCTATTTTCAGGCTAAATAGTCAACATTTTCCTGGGATGACCCCCTGGACTCCCTTCTCATGGGACCTTGAAACTTCCTACATTCTTAGAAGTCCACGAAGCATCATTGAATAGATGAACTAAAGGCATCTTACATTTTACATACGAAGTCTTCCTTGCAATCCTGCAGATTGGGGAATCGTCATCTTCCTTCCCCAGCTGGAGGATTTCTGTTTGAGTGAGATCAGATCTATGCCATGTGATTGTATGTTATTAGTACAGCCCCATGTCATGTGAGGCATTAGCAAAGTTATTAAGAATCAAGAATATGTCAATAAAAGTTTGGGAGAAATCTGTCATAATAAGGCATACAAAATATTTCATTTACTATTGTGATCTTCAAGTGTTATGATTGGAACTAACGTAGCACGTCCAAGTTACACACTGTATTGTTCAGTGTTATATCTTATCAGTTTACTATTTGCATTATGGTAATCCAGATTAGTATTTAGGGAGATCAGTCATGTATACAAATTAATTGTATACTCCTTATTCTCAATTCGTATTAATTGCTCTTAAGACACAAGTGCCAGTTACTAGATTTCACTATGATATGAATACAATTTCACCATCTAACGTATTATGAAATCAATATAAAAATATAATTTCATTTTATATGTTTGTCTCAATAGATAAATTATTTTCTATAGTTTTTTATTTGTCTAATCAAATATTATTGTGGTAAATGTCCGGCTTGGCATTTATTATAATAGACAAATGTTACTGTATCCAAAGAATTTGATATTAAAAGTATGAGTGGCTGTGTAATAAAACAACTATCTAGATCGTTCTTTTTGTCTTACAACTTTAAAAAACGACAACATGATCTAGAACGCCATTTTTGTACACTTCGGTGGTGGTCCTTTCCTTTTATAAAAGATTCTTGTACTGTTAATTTTTCAGTTTTTATCTTATTGAACACAACTATGCGTCTGTTTTACAAATTAAAATTATCTCTAACTTTGAATATTCACATCTAATATCATGTTTGAGGCGTGGTGCAATCAAAATTAGGTCAATACAGGTTAGTTCGGTTTGGCGAGGGTATATTGAACTAAAAAGTAAGTAAGCTTTAACTCACTAAACAAGTAACAATCACGTTTTTTTAGTAGGCCTATTGCAGAGTTATTTATTGTCATTTTAAAACTATGATATATTTTAGTGCTACAGTTATTTATTTACCATTCTTGCAAACGGTATTCAATGATGGATGTAAACAATAGTAGCCTAGTTGTGCTTGCTTGCATTGTTTGTTGATGTTGTGTTTTGAAATGCTGGTTTTAATCTAACATTAAGGTTCGCAGGTCAGTGATTGCTAGTTTTTTAATCATTAAATTTTATAATTTCAATAGTAGTTAAAGACATATTTATTGTTTATGTAGGCCTAGCTTGATAAATTTTTAGCCAAGGGTTATTGGTTTATTAAAATAAAAATAGGCTGAAGTTATAAACTAGCCAAGACTTGAAAGTAAGTAAACTATTTCACCGTTTGGAAGTGCTCTAAATTCTTATAACATTTACTTAGGTTCTTAAATTAAAGAATTACTAGGCTTAGGCCTAACAATGTATATATGTATGTATATATATATATATATATATATATATATATATATATATATATATATATATGTATGTGTGTGTGTGTGTATTCTTATATATATATTCTTATGTGTGTATTTTTGTATAGCTTAATTTTGCCATATTGATATTGTATTGTTTTAACAAAATGGTGTAACCGTTGGAATTTAAATAAATAAATAAATAAAACAACTATTAGCCCACTTTGATTTTTGTAATTTGTTTTATTAGGGCCTAGGCCTACCTTTGGTGGTTCTATGTGGTTTGAATTGGTTTTTCAACTGAAAGTTCAAAGTCGAATCAATTTTAAAATTCTGTATTAGGCTATCTATCCATGATAAGCTAAATGGAAATGTTCTGTCATGTTAAACAATTAATTAAATAGGTAGGCTACAGTTACTTTTGACCTCACAAGAGAACCCATCATAATCACGGAGTCTTATGAATTTGGATAAAAAAACTCCCCAGTGAACCAACATAGGCCTACAGTTGACCAAATCTAACTTATAAATAAGTTTACAGGATTTCATTGCACTTTATACTCATGAGACCTAGGCAACAACAATTTATTGTGAAATATATTAAGATAGACTAACAGTAGGCCTATATATATTTTGGAAGCCTAATTATGCATTTTCTTGCCACCTCCGAAAACATGATTTCTTGTTGACAAAGTGATAAAACTTGAGTTTATATCTCTTGCGAAATTTGATTTCAACTACTGAAAACTCGTTTTGGTATTTATGCAGTTTCTTGCCATCAAACAAATTTGAAACATTTTGCTTGAAATGGGTCTAGAATTGGCTGTATTTTCACGAGATATGCTTTTTATTCCGTGGAAATAACGTATTTTACCGAAAATTTCTAAAAAAAGTAATGTTACAACTTTAATTTTTTTGGTCATATTTCTGTTAAATTTAATGGTATTTTAATCATCTTGTTTTATTTTGATGTATTTTTTGCGCTAAATACAAATTTGAAAACTATTTTGGTCTATTACAAATATTTTTTCGAGATATAACGGAAAAACTACTATCGCGGTGAATCACGATTAGCGCCATTACGTGATCATTATATATAACAACTAATAATCACAAAAACCGAACTCACCTATATACCCGCTGGAGTGACGGCCGTCACGTAGGCCAAACACTCGAATTTAACGCAAATTACAAATTTGTGTTGAGAAAAATAGACAATTAGGATAAGTTTAGGTTATGTTTGGTTGTCGGTAAAAAATGCACTTTTTGGGCTGAAAAAATAATTTTACTATAAAACCAGCTATATATTTGTGTTCAGCATAAAAAACACGAGAATTGAAAAAAAAGTTAATGAAATATAACAATCTTTAAAAAAGTTGGTTTTTTTTCACTATCAGATAATAAACTAGTTTTTCGAAATTTTCGGTAAAAAACGAGTTTTCTCGGATGAAATCAAACTCCTCAAGAGATATAAACTCAAATTTTACCTTTTTTCAACATAAAATCGTATTTTCAGAGGTGGCAAGTAAATTCATAATTACCGGTACCCTAGTTTTTTACCAAAAAATGTAAAAACTAGTTTTTAAGTGATAGGCTAGGCCTAGTGAAAAACCAACGTTTTTAAAGATCAGTATTTTTCAACAGTTTAAACAATGTTAAAAGGAGCTATGACTAGCCACAGGAAAAATATTTGCATATATCCTCGCTGTAGGAACGGCTGGTACCCTAATCTAATGCAAAATAAGAATGTTTGTTTAGTAAAATAGAAATTTAGGATTAACTTAAGTTTTATGTTTTGTAAAAAGTTTTTTTTTCAGGCCAAAACATTAATTTAATTGAAAAACCAACAAAATTTCATGTTTGTTTTTAGCTTTAAAAACTAGTAGGCCTAAAATAAGTTAAGTAAAAAATTGTTGAAAATGCCAATTATTAAAAAAGATTATTTTTTTCATAGGCTATCATATAAAAACTAATTTTTCCATAAAAACTACTTTTCCGTAGCTGAAATCAATCTCCTCTAAAAAAATATAGGACTATTGTGATACATCCATTGGAAACTTAGGGCAAATATGATACAAAAAAAAAAAACCCCACTTTCCCAATTATTTAGAGTAGTTAAACAAATATATGTGATAGTCTATTTTATGTTCAGTTGACCACCATATAGTATTTTTAAAACATGACACACAAATTACAAATTTAATAAAATAAAACCAAATCATTTTTTTCTGTTTCTTAAAAAAACATTTGTGTTAGCATTCAAAACTTTTGGTGTCGAGGATTTATTTTTAAATCTAGGTAGTCGGTTTGTTGGATACATAGTTAAATTTACTTTTGTTTTAGATTTAGATGAATGTTGTACTATAACTCAGTTGATGGAACAACGCCCAAAAACTTTACAGCGGGCTAATGTGATACAGGAACAGGAGCTATTATGATACACTGGGTGGGGCTATTGTGATACAGGTTAATTCTTTAAATCTTGTTAACAATCCTCATAGTAATATTTTTGTTGGTTTGGTCTACATTTCAAGAGAAAAATCCCTTGAGTACAAAAATTAAGAAGACCTTGGAACAGTGATGACTCCTTAGGTTCAATTAGCCCCGATTGAACCTAGGCCTAAACCTATAGGTTATTTTACCACTTTTTCAACAAGAAATGGTATTTTTAGAAACATCTAGAAAGTGCATAGATTCCATATTTTTGGCCCGAAAATTATACACAGTAATTGTATAGGCTACTATTACTTAGTCAACCTCAAATCTTTTCATACTTTGATAATACATTTTTGGCATACTTAGGATTAACGATTAAAAATAATTAATGATTACATTTAATTGTTACTTTTTCTATTAACTTTTTAACATTCGTTAGTTTTGGTCATTTTTAACTTCTAACTTTAACTAGTTGAACATTTGGCTAAGGGTTAAAGTAACTCAGTTAGTTTTTCAAATCTGATAAAGGGTGCCATTTGGTCCATGGAATGTGGACTGGGGAGAAAGTGTCTAAAACTCAGGTCAAAGACCGATTGTTTTCCTTATCACCCAATTGTCACCGGCAAGCAAGGTCACAGTTTTGAAAACACACCCCCTCCCCTTTAGTCACATTTTACTGCCTTACAAATAAAAAAAGGAGGACCAAACGGGTATACCATTCTTGTGGGATTGACATGTCCCTGGGGTGATCATTTCACTTGATTAGTTTATGTTTAGGGATAAAGTTGAGATAGTCATTCAGTTATCTTGTTTTAAATCAATGTATTGGGCCTAAGCTTGTTTATCTTTCATAAACTATTACTGTAATTTTACCTGTTTACCCAGCTATCTGTATAATTAATTAGGAAAATCAGTTGCATTTTGACGTTAATGCTGTCAATACTTGATTAATTGATCATACAGAATTACATATCTAAATTGTCCTGATCAAAAGTAATCGGGAAAACTATTTAAATTGTTAATCAAACCAACATTTCCTCAAACGTTTCCTTTATTTTAAAGTAGCCTTACTTGGTAAAATCAATCCATTATATGATACCGCGCAACAGAATAAACTATCTTCAAGATTTCAGGACACATTTCAAGTAACAATTACGATATTTAGTTCGGTTTTCATTATTTTGCTATCGGCACCATTGAAAAGAAAAGATTACTATGTCTAATATTGATATCTATAATATTATCAATGGTAATTAGTTTTGTATTTTATTAATGATTTAGATAGTTTTCATAATTTTTAATTAACTTATTTCAGTAATAATAAAACATGCACTCAGAATGCCAAATTCTTAAACATCTAATAAACGTAATTGCTTACCTATCGAAAATAGTATTAATAGATCTGCACGTTTCACTCACTTATAGAGTGAGTATATTTTGTTCAGTTTTTGTTTACCGCTAATCTGTCCATACTTTCTTATCAGTGACTCTTCCTTATCATCTCCAGTCTGATAAAAACCACCTGGAGTCTAGATTTCACGATATTATTTGGCCTTTCTTATTATCTGCGCCAATTAAAAAAAGTTTTGCTATAGTGAATTTCCTATAAGATAGTTATTGATTTTTTAAAGTATGGCTTAAAAATGTAAAACTTTAAGTCAGTTTTTGTTAGCAATTTTAGAAATTAAATTAAATATTTAATTTTTAAGATTTCGGACAGTTATATAACAAAAATTAATGTAGAAATTACTATAGTGTAATTAATATTATTATATAATAATGTATTATAAATAGGCATATTTATCTAAAATATTATAAATAATAAAAGATCATACAGGTTAAGTATTTGTTTATGTATATTTTACTGTACCAAAACTAACTTAACTTTCAATTTCAGTTAATTTTCTAACACTTTAACTTTAATCAGTTAGTTTCAATTTATCCTAACTTTTCAGTTAACTTCAATTAGTTACTTTTTTAGAGTATTAACTTTAACTTTATTCAGTTTAAAAAAATAATTAGCTTTCCGAAGTATGAATTTTGAGATTCTAAATACCAATATTTAGTAAAAATTAGCCAGAAACATAGTTAGTATAATTAGTGATACATTAGTATACACCGAGGCTGCCCATATACATCGCGCCACGGCAGTTATGGTAAGGTTAGCATAGCCTATTGTAGAAGATGTTTTTACAAATTCTACTGACTGAAAAGTGGTTTGCGACAGTGCAAATGCGTTGATACAGGTTCATTCTACAATACAATAACCTAACTTAACCATAACTGCTGCCGTGCGATGTCTCCTAAATTTCAATGATAGCGTGCAGACATTAAACCTTCTTATCACTTTGTCGTGAACTATTGCTTTCTGACACTTGATTTTGATTTTTCTTGCTAAGTGAAGACTATCTTAGCGTCAAATAAAAATATGACAAGAATTTAAGTTGACTAAGTAATCTGTATAGTTTTCCCAAATACACTTACCTAATCAAATATAACCTATCTTATCTACATACTTAACATAAATTCGTAATTTGCATTAAATTTGGGTGTCTGGCTTTCAAGCCATCGCTCTGGGGGGAATGTAGGTGAATTCAGTTTTTGTGGTTAATAGTTTGTGTTTATAATGATCACGTGATGGCTGCTTATTGTGATTCGCTGTGAAAAAGGTTTTTCCGTTATATCTTGAGAAATAATTGTTATAGACCAAAATAGTTTTCAAATTCATACTCAGCACAAAAAACTGTTAAAAAAAGATTACCGTATAAAAATAGCATTTAATTTAAACAAAATATGTCAAAAATACTAAAAGTTGTGACCTAGGTGTTTTAAAAACTTTTCAGTAAAATACGTAATTTCTGAAAATTAAAAGCATATTTTTTGAAAATAAAGCCAATTCCTGACGGATTTCAGGCAATGTTCTCAAATTTTGTTTGGTGACCAGAAACATATATTATCAGGGTGTCCAGCAACAGGGAAAATAGGGAAAACCTGAAAAAGTCAGGGAATTTTAAATGGCCTGGAAAAGTCAGGGAAAAATCAGGGAATTTGAAACAAAACCTGGAAAATCCTAACAAGAACACCAGTTTGTTGTGATTTGTAATAGTCACTATATACTTGGGTGCGCTACAAAAAATTATTTACTTTGTTCAGTACTACATGTTAATTTTACATGCCATTTAATATTCTAAATTATGAAAAAGCTACTTAATTGCTTGGTTATGCTTGTTTGACCCCATACAACTAGTTTTATATCACTAAAAGTTAAAAACTTTCTGAAACAATTGTCTGATTAGTACTTGTTAAATAAGCCATAGACCTAAAATTTATGCTGGTTTTGCAGAAATTATAATATACTGCCGTTTTGCAAGGCATTGAAAATTGTCATAATAGAATAAAGGTGTGTTTTTTTACTCGAGGCTAATTAAAAATATTAGCCTCTACTTGTATAAAGTACTTCAAAAAGAATAATTATTGTAGGTAATAGTTTTGAATTAAATTATTAAACGGTTATCAATAAAAATATATTTGTGAAATATTGATATTTCTGTAATTAATAATTGTAATTGACTGTAAATAACATAATGTATGTACATGGTAATATTACTAAATTAAGTTAAATAGACAGATGTAACTATGTCGATTTGGGGTTAGGGAAATTTTGTATGAAATCAGGGATCGGTCAGGGAAAAGTCAGGGAATTTGTTTAAGGAGGTTTACTGGACACCCTGATTATACGCTAATAACCTATATTATATATATTTTTTTTTTTTAATTTTAATACAGTAATTAATAAATTAAAATATCAAATTACATTTGAAGCAGAAGTGCTAACCACTAGACTAACAAGAGGCCTAATTGTTCCTACAATGGGACGGAGGTGTGAAATCGTCGCAGGTGATATTTCTGTTAACAATAGCTGCAATTGAGTTATTCAGATTATATGGTTTCTAACAAATTTTTCCAAATGTTAAGTGTAGAATGTTTTGTGTGTAGTGACTCATTCACACACAAGCCAGCATTGTCTGTAAGGGTAGGTGAGGGAAGATGTCCTTGAGACCCAACCTCCTTTTCCACATCATTTGAGCACAACAAACAATCGTTATATGCAGGGATTCTCCACTACGCGTGTGCGCTCAAGTGTTAAATTAATTGGTCGAGAATTGGCTTTGTTTTCAGAAGAGTTGGGTTTTCTTTTCATTCAATGGAATCGATATGTTATTTTTAAAAAATGGAAAATCTAATTAAGAATTGTTTTTACATATTTCTATTGTTTTAAATGTTTTTTAATCGTCTCTTTTATCTTTTCATGTTTAGGCCTCCGGATTACTGAATTAACACTATATAGTAGGTTATTTACCTTTGTGATCCGTTGAGTAATCGAGTTACCTGTGATCCATTGCTAAGCAACAAACGTCTCTTTTAATTTGACATGTTTTTTTTTACACTGAACATGAATTTGAAAACCAGGCAGTTATTATCTATTACAAATTCTTCTCAATATATGATGGAAAAACTATTTTTGCGTGATTAGTGGCTATGATGCGATCATTATAAACAGCTACTATTGATTACAAAAAGCAAATTTACGTAGAATTTGTCAGTAGTCTTTCCAAAAGCTAGGCACTGAAATGTTTGTGAAGGATATAAGATTAATTTAGATTTGTAAAAAGTGTTTTTATGGGTGAAAATGATTATTTTTTCGCATCTGTTATAAAGTTTTTGTATAAAAGACAACTTTTCTGATTTTCTGGAAAAACCAGGTTCCTATGCAGTAAAATGATCTCTCCTGGAAAAGATTTTAGACTAATTTAGTCACTGGTTATAAAAACGTGAAGATTTGAAAAGTTTCTAGAATAAGAAAATGCTTAAATAGGCCTACCCATGGTAACAATCAGTTTCTTAACTATGTATTTTTAATATACCATATTTTCATTTAGGCTCTTTTAAATGAATATTTAAAAACAATTTATTTTAAATTTGACGTGTTTTTTATGCTGTACATTAATCTGAAAACAGTTTTCTCTCCATCAGGCTAAATTATTCATGAAAACAAGGAAAATCTACTAAGTGCAGCAGTGAAGTTGTAGTAATATACATGACTCATTAAGTTATTGTTATTTCATCCTGCTTATGAGTGTCAATCATGCCTAATTTCGCAGGTCGAAGTAGACTATTTTAGTTTTTGACGGGTCAGAATTACTTTCCAGCTTATAAAATATTCTTTTAGGGCTTATTTTATAACAATTCATAAAAATCAATTACATGTATCTGACTTGACCTAACATATCCTTTACAAGAATATGAGACTTTCATTAAATTTGGGTGCCTGACCTTTATAATAGGTGGCTTGCCAGACCCCTCAGGAGTTCATGTCAAATGACAAAACCCTACAAGAAGTGGCTTAGTTTTGTGAAAGTTATGAAATTAATTGAAAACTCACTCAGAATCAGGGGAGCCTGATCGAACCATTAAGTTTATGAATGGAACCCCAAACGTTAGCGCAAAAAACTAATTAATTTTAATGGGTTTTAATCACTAAGAGTACTTTACCAGAAGGTTTATGGCCTCAGAAGCAAATTAGACGATCGGAACATTTCTTTTAGTATTTGTTCTGCTGATCTTGTTAATGAATTTACAGAAACTAATTTTAATGCTAATATATCAGATTCTAATTTTCATAATCATAAAATTTAAGATTGATAAAATTCTATCTATCAGCATCTATAAAAACAGAGGAGGTATTCATAGCTGTTCAGAATGAAATCTGTCTCTGAGTTTGTTACCTTGGATCTCAATCACCACTGAAAGCTGATTATTGTTTGCACCTAGATGCCTAGGCCTAATATTTCCAGTAAAATTAAAAAAAACCACAATGCATATTTATTTAGTAATAGATGTTAATAATATTTATTTAAAAAATGTTTATTATTTAACTAATTTGTTATTGTTGTTATCATATTATAGTATTGTTGTTGTTTCAAACGAATTATTATCTAAGCCTCTTCAGCTTATTTCACTTTAATTTTCTCGTTATTACTGTATAGTCACTGTTGTTGTGTTTATAAAATTATATAATGCAATGATTAGTAGTGTGTAATTAACTGTAGGTACAACATAGTCAGCTTGTTACACTTGTGTTAGAATCTTAGATCACCATGTATGTAGTTAAGTTGCTTTTTCAATTGTGTATTGGTTCTGCCGTTGAAATAAATAAATGAATGCAGTAGTGGAAGAATTGGTAACCTCACAGCTTGCTGCCTTAATTCTTCTCGGTGACTCTTAACACTCTACAAATTGATTGGGGAGACAGAGGCATTCCTTTGTGTCTGTGCAGGAGGCCTCAATTAGTTCAGCAACTGGCTGCTGGCCTGAACCAAACCCAATTAAATGACACTATTAATAAAGAAATGTCCTACTGGACTTGTTATTTTGTTGCATGAGTCTGTGTATCGGAAGATTTTTTTTGCTTCACATGTCCATCATCCAGCTTTATTCATCATAGTTCCTTTGGGGCTCCTCTGTATCGACAGTAGTGTTCCATTGTTGTTCATGATTTCCTTAGGAGTAATTTGGAGCAGATTGACCTGTAGTTAATGAACCTTCCTAATGGCGATAAAAGTGGTGATGTTACTCAATTTTTGAATTTATATTCAATAAAATCTGATCATCTCTTTTGAAATTAACTTCTATTAAGAAACTGGGGCTTTGAGGGTTCTCATGGTGTTTTTCTCGTGAGTTGAAATAGCTCAAGATTTCAAAGAAGGCGCTTTACAGAAATTAGACTGTTGTACAAGACTTGCATATGTTGAGTTCTCTCGTGCAGGAGAGACAATGCTGCCTGCTTTCAAAACAATGTTTTCAGTGGTATATTTCGCATGTTTAGGAGGTAACTTCCACTAATCCGATATCCTTTAGGAATTTTTCTAAGAACTTGCAGAAAAGACCTAGCCCTTCCAGTCTAAAGCTATGTACTGTGTTACTCAAACCCAAACATCGGGTAGATGAGTTGTCAAATGATAATATTCCCTTACAGCCACTTACTAAACATTGAACAGTTCAATTTTTATAATGGTAGACTTGGGCTCCGGATAAGCGAGGGGGGCGAGGAAGAGTATTGGAACGTCTTTCACACATTTGCTTCGCTCAAAGTAGGTCACTCAATGTAGGAATGACTCATCGGACCGCATCTATTAGTTTAGGTTTGTAGTGCACGGGCGAGTGTATGGTTATAAAAGTTGTACTGTACTAGCTCTGTCTGTCTTATATTAATAAACATGATATGTTAGAACTTTTTTTGTTTGCTGGTGGCACAACTGGTGGCTTAAATGTTAAGTTATTTTTTATATTGATTGATATTTTATTACTGTGTGAAAATGTTTTAATTAGTTCAAATTAACAATTGGAAGAAGTTCCTAGGGACTCCAATTTTAATATGAATCGAACCTGTAAAATTGTGTTCAAATTCAGCTCGTTAGACGTAATTTGTGGTTTTTGGGTGCTCATAATAATAATAATAATAACTATACCACAAAACCAATTAGATAATTATGTTATTTCGAATAAAAATTACTAGCCCATGCTTAAAATAGGCCTGGCCTAATTATTTAAAAGAAATATAATAATAGGTAATAAAAATCATTTTGATGTTATAGTAGGCCTAACATGTTTCTACGGGGCTACTCTCCACTCTGAAATTGTAAACTTGTTTTTCCTTTTTTGAAAAAAAAACCATTCATAGTTTTAAATGAATTCAATTCAATTATCATATCAATTTCAGTTAATTCTAAGTTATGCCCAAAAATCATTTCCGATTGAGATTACCATTTCAACTTATGCTAAATAATAATTACATAATCTAAATAATTTATTAGAACAATTTTTTTAATTTAACATTGTTGTATGCTCTCAGAAAATGGCAGCTGATCACTTTTGTCTCCGATGGAACAACTATCAGAGTAATATGGTCAGTGAATTGGACATCCTAAGGACTGAAGAATATTTGGTTGATGTCACACTGTCTTGTGAGGGCCAGAAATTTCGAGCTCACAAAGTTATTCTGTCTGCTTGCAGTGCTTACTTTAGAAATGTTTTCAAGGTGAGTTTAAACAGAATTGTATAAAAAAATCAGGTTAGGTTCTCTGAAAAATAGATCACTTGTGTAAAATAGATCATCGAAAGGTGGTCAATGTATAGTCTTAACTTGAGCACCAGGTCATGGCCTTGTTGGCTAAGTTAGCAAAAAGCTGTCTATTGACACAGGTTAAGGTGCAAAACTTGTGTTCAGGAAAGAATCTGTTGACCAATAGTACTTTTGCAATGCATATATTTAAGGTTATGGAGAAAAAATTTTAGACCTTGTATAACTTTGAATTTTCCATTTACCCCAAATGCTATTTTGTCATTACTTTATCATTTTTATTGGTTTCAGATTTTATTAGCGTAATTATAGTGTCAAAGTCAAACATTCTTTATTCATTGTTTACAATTACAATTATTGTAATGAATTGTGTCAAGTATTAGTACAAAAAAGTACAATAAAACTCATTAGTCTACTTCAAGTCAAACTCAAACTTTAAAGTGATTACTTCTTAAAGTCAGCTAGCAATACACAGTTGACATGGTGGTTCTAATTAATAAACATACATATAACATATATACATATATATACACATATATACATACATCATACATACATAAAACTATTTCTTGTCATAAACATCTTTAAATTCAAAAAAATCCTCAGTTGAGTAGCAAGATATTTGTAGCAAATGTGATTTTAGTTTTGATATGAACTTATCATTACTATTCTCCCTAGCGATATTTAAAGGAATAAACCGAAAAAATTGTAATCCTGAGTATGAGGTTTTTTTCTTGTAAAATTCCAAATTATGTCTTTCAGTGGTTGTATGCTTTCTAGTGTTATATTTGTGATTTTTCGTATTTTCTGTAAGAATATTGTTTTGTTTACAATATTTCAGGGTTTCCAGAATGTACAAATCGTATACTGTCAATATTCCTAATTCTTTAAAACAGTTTTTTACTGAATCATTAAAATAAAGACCAAGCATGATCCTTATAGCTTTCTTTTGCATTACTAAAATTTCGTCTAAGTTCTTTTTTGACGTCCCACCATATATACTTATGCCGTAAGAAATGTGGGATTGAAACAATGAAAAATAAATTGTCCTCAGTGTTTTTAGATTGCAGTAATTTTTCATTCTTCTCAGTGCGTAAAGGCCAGATGATAGCTTTTTTACAACAAATTTCACATGATCATTCCAAGACAAATTTTTATCAATCACCAAGCCTAAAAATTTAGTATCCGTTAATTGATCAATAGTATAATCATCTATTAATATGTGAGGATTTAGTGGGTTTCTGTTTTGTATAGTCTGAAATGAGATAAAGTTTGTTTTCTCAGTATTAAGCAATAAGTTACTGTTATTCAAAAATTGTTTAATGTGTGCTAACTCAACTGAGGCTTTAGTCTCAATTTCCAATTGATTTTTTCCTGTGAAAACTATGTTTGCATCATCCGCATAAAGCACCATGTCAATTGTATTTTCCCCATTTAGGTTAGGCAATCCAGTCAAATAGCAAACAAATAGCAGTGGTCCTAAGATGGATCCCTGTGGAACTCCATAATCAATTTTGCTAAGGCTTGATCTATGGATTTGGATATAATTATTGTTATGGTGTTTTATCTCGACAAACTGATGACGATCTGTCAAGTATGATTTAAACCACTGCAGTTCTTTACCTTTAATACCGAGTCTGTATAAAATATCAAGCAAACGTTCATGTGAGACACTGTCAAATGCTTTTGAGATGTCTAGGAAAACCCCTATAGCACTCTCTTTATTATCTATTGCGTCAATTATTTTTTGGATAAATTTAACCCCAGCTGTAACTGTTGATCGGCCGATTCTGAATCCGTGTTGTTGTTCATCTAATAATTGATTTTCTTCAAGATAGTGTACCAATTGATTATAGACGATTCTTTCAAATATCTTTGAAAAAACTGGCAGTATTGATACCGGCCTGTAACTTGATACATCATCTGCCTTCCCTTTTTTGAAAATAGGCACGACTTTTGCTATTTTTAGCTTTTCGGGAAAGCTACCGGTTATTAAAGAGGAATTAATTACATGAGTAAGTGGTTTTAACATAAAGTCTTTTACACGTTTAATCAGACTAATCGGGATTTCATCGAAACCGGTTGAGTTTTTATTTTTAAATGAGTTGATAGTTTTTAAAACAATCTCATCAGTTATTTGAGTGAATTTAAATATGGCTTCTTTACAAATGTTTTCCTTAATTTCAGGGACTCGATTTGATACTGAGTTTAATAATTTTGGAATTACACTATCGTTTACCACATTAGAGAAAAAACTATTGAAAACCTCAGAAATAGCGTCAGGGCTGCTTATTATTTTGCTGTTGTGCATTATTTGAAAGTTTGTTATGCTCTTTGACTGCCTCCCAACTTCCTTGTTAATTATTCCCCATGTGGCTTTTACACAATTTTCAGACTTTTCTATCTTTGAGTCATAATATTGTTTTTTTGCTTCATTAGTTTTTATTTTAATTTCCTTTTTCTTTTGTTTTAGAATAGTCTTAATACTTTCTTTTTTGGTCTCCCTAAACAATCTACTTAACTGTACAATTTCCTCTCTGCTATCGAGTATCTCCTGATTTATCCATTCAATTGTATTGCTATTATTGAATTTTGACAGTAATTTTGGAAAATTAGAATTAAAATAGTAAAGAAAAATATTTAAAAATACATTGTACTTAGTTTCTACTGTAGCCTGGTATACCTCCATCCAAGACTCACTAGCTATTTGTATCTGGAAAGTTTGTTTATTGGATTCGGTAAATCTTCTAATTGTTTGTTTCCATTTTTGAACATTTTTTGATTTTGAAGTTTCGTGGATTATTTCAACTAATTGAGCGTCATGATCTGATAGTTCTGTTATTACACCTATTACTGTCAAGTTGTTCATGTTACTTAGACAGTTGTCTATTGCTGAAATTGTGGTCGCAGTGATTCTTGTAGGGAAGTCCACCAGGTATTTTACATCAAAAGCTGTAAGAACATTTACAAAATTTAAAAAAGAAGATGATACCTTATTTAGTACATTTATATTAAAATCTCCTACTATTATCAATTTGTTATGAGTTTTTGACAGCAAGCTTAATAATATTTCTAGTTTTTCAAAAAATAATCTTTCAAAGCGTTTTTTGGGTGATCTATAAAAACCTACAAGTATGAGGGAGTAACTATTACACTTAAATTTTACCATACAAAACTCAAAAACCTTTTCTTGCAATAGTAAATTGCATTGGGGTAAAATATATTCCTTGGCCTCAAAATTTGTTTTTGCTAGAATCAATACACCCCCGCCACCTGAATTTTCTCTGGCAAAATATGAACACACTTTATAATTGCTTATATTCACCCTTTCTATTTCATATTTGGAGATTTTATGTTCAGTTAATGCCAGAATGTCCGGATCCAGTTCTTCCAAGGTTATACTTAGACTATCTAGTCTAGATGGTAAATGTTGGATATTTTGATGTATTATAGAGATTTTTTTAACTTTTATTGTATCGCATTTATTGAATTTGACTTTATTATGAGGCGTAGAGAAAACACCAAATTTATGTTTGAGCTGTAGGTTATTAGTATTCAAATTTGATGAGTTCCCTTGTATTTTTACATTAGAAGAAGAAATTGAAATTGGAGAAATTGAAACAGCGGTCTGGTTAACCCCAGAAGAACTGTTACAGGGATTAGGCATTTCAGCAATTTGGTAACAAAAGCTGCTAGTACTATTACATGTTGCAGATACAAATTCGTTGTCATCGTAATCTAGTTTAACACTAAAACAGGAGCACTTTTATCACTTTCACTATATTGCCCATAATTTTTTACACCACCACAGGACACTGACTTAAGAGGTGTTGTCGGTTCAGCTGTTTCTTCTGGTAGCATTCCCACTAGATTAATGTTTTGGTATCTTCTTAGTCTGTCCTTGGCTTCCTGTAGTGAGGGTGACGCCCAGCCATTACAGCATGGAGACTTCTGGTGGCTAGTCTGGTATGTTCCCTTTTTATTTTCTGACGGCAATTCTTGTTCCAAGATATGACTGTCCCATTTGTTATTTGAGAAAAATCCAGACTGAAAGTCTTGACAACTGTCAGAAGAACTGTGGTCGGTGTTAGCTGGAGAGATGGCAATTGTATTTTCTCTTCTTGAAGTTCTTTCTTCCATTGGTGTAGCAGCATGGACTGGTGTAGACCAACCCTTCCAGGGAGAAGAGACCAACTTTGGAGAAGAAACGGTAGCTCCAGGCGATTTCAGACATGATGTGACAGTCTCTATCGATTTCCTTGCTGAAGTCAGTTCTGAAGAAGTTCTATCCCCAACAAAATCATTCATGGTGTTCCGACGACAAGCTTCCAAAAGGACATCTTGTAACGCAGTTACTGCATCTGTTTTGGTTTTGCAAGAATTTGTAATGGTGGTATTCAGTTGAAAGTTGCTTTTTTGATATAATCTTTATAATTTCTCTGGAGACAAACTTCTTCCCGCGTTTGCCAATATGCATGCCATGCCGAGTATGATGGCAACTTTGCAGCAGATACAAGTCGAGAAGAAAGACGTGATCGTACTTATAGGCCAGGTTTCTAATTATATAGTTCAATTCTTGTATGGTTTTATTTTCATCACTCTCTTGTCTTAAATCGTATCTATATGGTACTGTAGCCAGGATCAGGTTAGTGTGTGAAAATAAGACAAGTTGTTTCTCCAGATAGCTCGACAGTTGACTCAGAAAGTAAGGGTTTTTAACCGAAGTGTTACTGTGTATATTATTTGAGCCTCCTATTACTACAATGTAGTCCTTTTTTGTATATCCCTGTAGCTTCCCAGAATCTGTGATGGAAGACATTACAGCTTCCATTGGGGCACCGGGCTGGACACAGTTAAAAAGTGTGTATTTATCACTAATAAGCCCAAGCTCCAAAGCTAGTCCACGACCCTGGCTATCACACGACAAGGATAATTTAGGGAATAATTTAGATGCTTTCACGTTTTTATCTGGTGTAAGTGATTTTGGTTTTTTATTCAGCTTGTTTGACCATTTAGAGAGTGTTTTAATGTTCCCCTTTGCATTATACTGATTAGTTGAAGCATTTTTTAAACTTAGAAGCTCAGTATTTTGCTCAGACAATGTTTCTTTGTATGATTGAATTTTTCCCTCCAAATTGTTTATTTTGTTCCGTAAATCTGTGTCGCTTTCACTAGGTTCCTTTTCATTGACTTGATAGTTTAAATTTGCTGCCGATGTAACCAACATAGTTACAATGTCATCTATTTGGCTGCAACGTGTTTCAGAATTAAGCACTATCGATGCCAGCTGTGCTCGCTTTGTCCATACCTCCAACTCACCCCAATCTGGCAGTCTAAGAAAGTGGTTCATATCCTTAATTTTCAAATTAACCTTTAAGGCTTTAGATATGATAATTTCCACTATCATAATCATATATACACCGCAGTCAAATGAATTAGTTTGCTGAGGTGTATATTGAGGGATCACCTCAATGTCAGTGGTAGACTGTGGATCAATATATTTTTTTAGTTTATTTGCTACATTTTGAGCATGCAATAGGTTGTAATTGTCAATGGAGTCGAAATAATAAAAGGAATGCTGAGCCTTAATGAAGACCAGCAAACTCCAGTGACTGCCACCAGTTTCGAGCTTCATGCTATCTGAATCATTGATAGGTAGGAAAATAAAATCTTGATTGTCGAGGCCCAAAGGCTACACTATATAGTCAATGTCAATTAGGCATTTGGCCGCTTGTACAATTACTGGATTTACTATTGAAATCGGGTATTTCTTCAATAATTTATTGTTTATTATATCTATATAGATTTGAATTGAGTCATCAGATAGCCATTCATTATGCAGTAGTGATGTGACAAAATGTATTTTCCCTTCAGTACCCACTGCCACAGAGTTGTAAGTAGCTGAATTTATTTTTTGCTTTTGGATGGATTTATCAGCTGCATTGTCAGGTGTTTTCACTTCACTATTAGTGGAGTTTGTCACTTTATTATTTACAATAGATTTATTTAAACAAGGAGAGACTTTGTTTGTCGTCAATTTACTGCATTTTAATAAAGGCTTTGATTTATTATAAGATCTAGTTTTAATGTTGGGGCTAGAATTATATTTACTGCCAGAAGTTGGAATCATTGTTATTGCTGTTACTATAATTTATTTAATAATGTAAAAATATGATCTTAATATTTAGATAATAATGCAATTAATTATTGAATCCTTTAATATAGGTCTGTAGCAAAAGCAATGTCATATGAAACAGCTGATATATCAGTTCACCTTCTTCTTATGATAGTAATATTCAATTATTACTTCTATATTTAATTATAACAATTATCAAAGCTCTATAATATCAAAATCAACCTTCAACAATAATATAATCTTATTGCTGCACTCAAACAGCTGATCAATATAGTTGACAGGAAATGTAAACAACAGCTGATGACTGCCAACACATGAATAAACATTCTACTGTCAGTTATGAAGTGGTGGGGGCAGCAGACTTCTGCAGGAAATGACAGAACTAGTCAAGACACTTGCTACACTTTACTTAAACTTCTTTTTAATCTTATTGTCGAATTGTTATAACAGAACATGAGTAAAACATTCCTCAACAAAAACAAATCCAGTAGACAACAAGTCAGGTGTTCGTGCAATTGAAACTATTAAATATTAAGCATGCTTCAAAACATGTGCTGTATAGCAGAAAACTTAGTAAGTACACAAATTTTCCATTTAAATCACTGTCTGCTGAAAGTAAAATAGTACTTATCTGTACAAATGGAAGATAGCACTTCACTTTAAATATTAAAATACAATTACACTTGGAATAGTTAACATATCTTTTTGAAACCCCTATTTTATCACTATAAATTAAAGAGCACTGTTTATTGAAACATAACCACCAAGTAACATCTGTGTCTGGAAAAAATAATGAAATAATGTCTAATGGAGTTGAAGTTTCTTTATTCGGGGCTCTAATAGTGTCTATCTCAATGAAATTAGGAAGCTAAGGTATTATATCCATACAATTCAAACCAATATTCATTTTTTTATTTTTAGAGTTTCTGTTTGTCTTTTTATTTTGAATAGAAATATCAAGTATCATCTCATTTAAAACTGGACAATTTAAATATCAACAGGACTAGGCATTTCATTTCCATCAGTCAATAACAGACTAGGCATATCACTAACACCATTTTTATTGTTTTGAACAGCCTGAATAGGCCTATGAGAAATTTTTCTTTTTCATGACTTGCTGACAGATAAAAATACTGTAGGTAGTTTCACTGGTAGAAGGTCCAGAATAATCAAGTCTGAGTCACAAACCTCAACACTTGAAGTGACAAGGTTAGTGTCAGCATCAAGGTTATCTCTAACTGAATTGTAAACAGGGGCATATATTCTTTCATATTGGACAACGGAAGAATTTTCAACTTCATTGTCCTCAACAACTACTGTTATAAATATCATTATCATCATCATCATCTTTTGAGTTTGATAAGTTAAGGTGGCTAATTGAATTGTATGTTTATCCAAATAGTCACTCTATTTACAAAACTAAAAACTACAACAAAAAATATCACTATTGAGGCCTGAAACTACAGTACAGAAATAAAACACCAATGAATAATAACTAAGTAGTAATAAAATTTGAAGGGCGACTGCCGACGTGGCAAACAAAAGAGAGAACAAGTTTCAGTCAGCTGACTTCACGCAACTGTGCAGTTTGTTAGAATATATATATTTTTTACCAATCCAACTACTACATTAAAACAGAAAAGAACCAGACTTAATCACTGTTAGAATTAAATAGCGAGCCCCAACGTATACACAGGCGCCGTATACTATAGCAACTGCAGGACCCCGAGCTATGCTTGGTTGTAGGGTACAATGTGTTAATTTCCTTATGTATTTTCAGGAAAATCCCTGCGAACATCCAATTGTTATTCTCAAAGATGTCAATTGTGAAGATGTGGAAGCTCTGTTGAGTTTTGTTTACCAAGGTGTTGTCTATGTATCTGAAAAGAAACTGGCCTCATTTCTTCAGACAGCAGAGCTCTTGCAAATCAAAGGACTGACAGGAGCAGCGTCTTCTTTAAAGGTAAGATCAGTTGAAGAAATTAATAAAGAAGAATAATGAATGAAGAACTTATTGTCATTGATCCCAGTGTGAAATAGACGGAGTCAATATGAATATGTTAGAACAGAATTGAAAGCAAAATTCAGTATTTGAAAGTACTATCAATGTAATATTAACATGTCAATAAATAATTAAATAAGTAAATAAGATAACAAGTAAAACCATTAATAAATAAATATAAATAAGTAATAACAATGTTTTAAAATATAAAATAACAAATGAAGTTGTATAATATTTATCTATTTCACTTAAAATCTATATATACAGGGGTCTCTAAAAATTCATTTAAAATATTAAAAGGATTATTAATCAACCAATTATTTATAGAATTTTTAAATTTAACAAAATCTACGATACAAGTAGACTCAGGTAGTTTATTAAAAAACTTAACACAATGGATTTACCTGTTTTTGCAAGATGGTGTTGTGGTAAGTCCAGCTGAGCATTTTGCCTGTTAGTATAGTGTCCATGTATCATATTCCGGGTAAAAAAAGTGTGTAGGTTAGTCTTAGTGTGAAGTAAAACAGTAAGTATGTACAAGTTAATAACTGTACAAATCTTTAGTTCAACAAAAAGTGGCCTGCAATGATCTACAGCACTCTTCACTGCTAAAATTCTCACTACTTTCTTTTGTAAGGATATTTTGTAGTGAACATCAGCAGAGTGGCCCCAGAGAATTAATCTAAATTGGACATGGGATTGGAAAACCCCTAAATATGCTTTGTGAAGACAATCATGATTCAGCAAAGATTTGAGCTTCCAAAAAAGGTATTTAATGGAAGAGATAGGATATTGGCAAATTTATCTGAAAGGAAAGTGCCATTTAAATAGACAAAATTGTCATTTGACTTCTTCAATTAGTGTTTTTATATATTACTACTAGGGGTAACCCCTGCACGCTTCATGTGCCAACCCTGTCATTCACTACACTCGTGAAGAAAGCTCAGCCTTCGGCCTCACCTGGAGACTGCCTTTTGCTCTTTTGTAGAACTCGGCCTACGGCCTTACGGTTGAAAGTTCAGCCTGCAGCCTCACCAGTCACCAAGGTACTCTGCTACAGTCCCATTTTTGGGTCTCGGCAAGTCACCTCATGAGGGAGGCCAGCCTACGGATTTTTAACCAATTTAACTTTGAATTTTTGTTTTAGGAGCAGTGGAGCCCATAAATATAGTCATTCTAAAATCTGATGGTATATTAGTGATTAATTGAAGAATACCTTTAATTTGATAACCCACTGGGGTATATTAGTTTAACTATCCAATGTTGGGTTTTGGAGCATATTTTTTATTAGGGGGCAGAGCTCTTAAATGTTGTCTCTTCCAAAATACAATGATATAATGTGATTTGGGTGATTAATACCTATAGTTTGATACCGCACTAGGGCGGTTTATATTTATATTACCCTTTTTTTTTTTTGTTTTTAGAATTTTGTTTTGGGGGGCATATGCCCCTAATTAATAGCCCTTTTCGAAATCTGATGGTATATTTGGATTAAAGAGAAAAATAGCTTTAAATTGATATCACACTTGAGTAGGTAACATCAGTATTAAAAAATTTTACATTTTTAAAAATTTCAGTTTTTTGGCCCCTGATACCCCAAATTTTTAAGTTTTTAGGCTGAAGTTCGTGTATAAGGTGCGCGTTTGTTACACGTGTAGAACTGTGAAGGTTTGATACTTGTATTTGAGATTTTCCTCAAGTTAGTCGGAAATACTACTTTTTTGTGATTTTCTCATAAGAAATTCCCAGGGAGTAGTTATGGGATAAAAAAGGCTGCCATTTCGGAACTAAGAAGAATTTTTCAAAGTCCCTTCTTATCTCACTACAATATAGGACCAATCATCCTACAAAATTTCAGCCTCGGAGGTTTAGTGGTTTTTGAGAAACAGTGATCAGTGAGTCAGTGGTATATTTGGCTTTTATATACAGGGTGTCCCGTAAGTACTGACCAAAATTTCACGAAGTTATACTATAGGTCAAAACAAACAATTTTCATTATATAATGTATAGTCCCATCTTGCTTAGTTTTCTGTATATCTGTCTTTATGTGTTTTTTAGAAAATAATTTATATCTTCAAAATGGTTTGAGATATCAAGTTGAAACTTTGTACATTTACTTACCTTATTAGTGTACATTTAAAATAAAGCTCTGTGTTTTATTTGAAATTCCAATGTGTTTTCAAATAAAACACAGACCTTTCCTTGAGAAATCTTACTTATTTCTGTAACAACTTACTGTAGAAAAATAAAACTGGTACCAAAATTCTTGTATTAAAAGGAGCTATTTTGTTTGTGTCTTGTTATTTTTCTATAACATCACTCGTTTTAAAGTTATTAGGCTTTGACAATTTTAAATGGCCGCCATTTTGTTTATGTAAATGATATAATTTTGAAACTTTTATTTTAAATGTACACTAATAATGTAAGTAAATGTACAAATTTTCTATGTAAATGATATAATTTTGAAACTTTTATTTTAGATGTACACTAATAAGGTCAGTAAATGTACAACGTTTCAACTTGATATCTTAAACCATTTTGAAGATATAAACTACTTTCTAAAAAACACATACAGACAGATAGACAGAAAACTAAGCAAGATGGGACTATACATTATATGATGAAAATAGTTTGTTTTGACCTATAGTATAACCTCGTGAAATTTTGGTCAGTACTTACGGGACACCCTGTATATATAGATATTGTATTGTAACAGTTCAAGTTTATTTTTATTGATTTCAATAAAACCTAATTGTAAATTATTTTGTGTCAACTATGCTGCACTCTCAACAATGTGGTATTATTCTGGAAATGAAATAGAAATCATTACAATTCTAATAAATGGTTCAGAAGAATTGGCACAAACTTCCCCCCATATTAAACACTTAACATTCAAAACTTTGAAAATTACCAGTTTGATTGATTGACCAGCAGTGTCCTAAATATGTTTTTTCCCATAACTAAAAAACTAGTCAAGTTAGAGACATGCGATTTTTACTAAAATATTTTAAATTGTAATTCACATCTTTCCTGAAAATGTAATCAAAATTTTTAGATTCGTTCTTGAGAAAATTTCATTTTTTAAAATGTTTTTTGCCTATAAAAATTAAAAAATTTAAATTTAAAAAAATGGTCTGGAGATATTGGCTAAATACACAGTCTACATGCCAAATCTCATAAAAATGTATCCATCCCTTTGGTCTCCACCGAACTGCATATACACACAGACAGACATACATATGGACAGACCCCAACCTTTTTTTTGAAAAAAACACTTTGTTTCAGGGGGACCCTAAAATGGATTTTTAGACTAACTTATTAAGAATATTTTTTGGACAATCACAATATTTTCCTTATATTAACGCATATGGGAGAAAGAAAAATCAAACAAGAAGCTTTATTAAAAATCTAAGAGAATGCGTAATAAAAAAGAAATACCATTCTGTAAGATTCAATTCTTGCATCTACTTTCATGATTAAACAGTTTTCTTCTATACTTTTCCACCTCTTTTCCCATTTACATTACTCATATTCTATATAATTAAACACTTGTTCACAATAACAAGAATGTCTCTTCACTGCACGACAGTAAATAAACAAGGATAAATGGCGATGCCAAGTGAAGGGTGTTTCTGACCATGCCTGATCACATCTCTGATGAGAAATGGGGTATTCCATCGAGGTTGTTATAAGATTGTACTTTTTGTCAAGCAGGTTTTTTTGCAATGAAACAAACAAAAATTTCGTTTTTTTTTTTTTTAATTTATGGTCTTGCAATGCTCAAGATACTGTACAGAAAAGTTATGTTTGCAGATTGAATTAGGGGTATAATGGATGTTTTTGTCATTATAACTTATAGAAAAAATGTTTCCACATAATCCCAAGATGAGCAACACTGAGCACAGTGGTTTTATTCTCTATTAGCAGAGTTGAACTGTTCATATTCTGGAAAACAGTTTAGTAACTATAAAACTAACTCATAAAACGTTTGTTCTTTTTAAATAATAAATTCTTTATTTTTAATACTGTTTATTTTTCTGTGGAATTTTGTTATCCCCCAACCCATTACATTACAACCTCATATTTCAGTCAATTACAATATGTAGAAATATAGATCTTGTAATAAAAATAATGACTCAAGTAATATTTAATTTGACTGTGCATGTATGACTTGCTGATATATTACTTTGTTAATAGGCCTACTTATATTAAGTTTAATGACAAAAACAATTTCATTTTGATTAACATTTTTATAAAGATGAAAATCATAGTGAGTGTAAAACTGCTAGTCTCAAAGGTAATGTAAGAGTGAATGACAGGTTTTACCCTTTTCCATAACATTTTATCGAATCTTTTTATGGAGCTGCAATTTTACCATTTTTTAGTCTATGTATTACACTAAAATTTACATTTTCCATATGTTTTTGGTGGAATATGCTGGTCACCTTTAAAAAATATATGCTGATCTACGTTTAAGCAATTAAATGCCAATTTTGCTCAAATAAACTTAATGAAAGTAATCTTTATGTCAGATTTATTATTTTTTTTAATTTTGTACACAACGATGTGTTAAGCCAGGTATAAAATCAAACAAAATAACGTCTATTGGCAATTTTATAATTTTATAGAATTAAAGAAATCCTAGGATTCTTGCTCAATATTTACTAAATTGAGGTTTTACCAAGTATATTCTTTTTATTTTAATGCTTATTGTTAAAAAATATATGGTGCTTGTTGTCAACATGTATTTATTTATTCATTCATTTATTCTTAATATGCCAATCGTCAAGATATGGGAAATATGGATTTCGAAAGAGTTTAGATGAATGAATCTAGTCATTATTGCCAACTAAGGCCGACTATTCCTTAGAAAGTCTCATTAACTAATAACCACTGGCTCAATGACAGATGAACAGCCAATGGTTATTAGCTGATCCCTTTCAAAATTTGTTATGACTCTGATTGGGATCGAACTGAGAACCATATCTTATGAAGCTGTGCTTTAACCAACTACGCTAACAACCAAAACATGAGCATTACTACTGAAGTTTGGAGTGGCCAGGTTAGATGGTATTCTCTGGTTGGTCCTTATCCTTACGAGAGAAAACTAAAACTCAAATTTAACAATAACAGCCAAGAAAATCAAACCAACAACATGTGGTTCAGATTCCACAATAAACTGTAGCTCTGGGCTGCTCTTACTGAATGAATATAAGCCAGTCTTTGTTAGTAACCAACATTCATCCCACATTCACGTGTAATCAGTCATGCATAAATTCACTTTTCTCATGTACAATATTCACCCTAAACCACACATCAGTCAATCATGTGTCTCCTACTTGGATCTCAATTTTTATTTATTTAAAAAATAAGACTGTTCACCATAGAGCTTTTTTCCATCTACAATTTCACGCTCCTGTAATCTTTCAACCCTGTTTCAGACTTCATGTTTAAATGTGATGACTGTTCAAAGGGCCAATTAGACACACACCTTGAAATGTAAATATAGTGTAATCTGTCCTCTGTATCATATTTCTCTAAGGCTGTTATTGTAGGATGAAAGTCTCAGTGACAAATCATCATCTGTGCCAAATGTACCTGCTGTGCCACCAAGAAAAGTGCTACCCTCGGTCTCCCCTCCTTCAACACCTCCAGCCAAAAGAAGGAAAGGAGCGCCTGTGCGGATATGCAAGCCAAACGAGGAAGGGGAGGACTCCGACAACAACAGCCAAAGAGAGGACGAAGACTCAGAACAAATATCCCATGTGGTGAAACAGGAGAGTACAGAAAGTCCTGACAACTTACAGGTATGTTTACTTGTCATATTTTATGCAGACATTTTTGTTTTTAATATTTTGTTACTAGTGATATAATGTAATTGAGAGTAAGAGAATATATTCCTCTTAGAGAAATTTTAATTTCAGTATCTATCAAAAATGGACATGCAGTTCATGAAAATAATTTAAGTTAGTACTGGATTTTCATTCATAAAAAATATGAAATTAAGTTTTATTTATTTATTTAAATATTCTTAAGACACCGATCGTCAAGATATGGCCGAATATGGATTTCGAATGAGTGTGGTAAGTGTATATGAACGAGTGTAGTCATTATTACTATCTGAGTTCGACTTAGCTCAGAAAAGACTATTTATTATTAGCCCAATGGTCAGGGCAACTATGGGATCTGCAGCTTTACTTGGAATCCGAACCATGTAGTGTTTTATTTAAAGCTTTTTAAATGATTTATTTTATATAAGTTATAACCTAGTATAAATTTAATATTTCGGCATTATGACCTTTTGCCAGTACTCAACCTTAGATTTTTATTCAAAGTCTATATTTTTTAAGTGTTTTTGTTGTTACTTTATTGGTGGTCAATGATTCGAATTAAATGATCAACATATCTTCTCTTCCCGTCTCCAAAGAACCTACTCCGTAAAAAGAGCTTGAACTATCAACTCTTGAAAAAGCAGCTTTAAAATTAATTTTAAGACTAGTACTTATTTTTGTTCTGGATTTTATTTAGAACTGAGGAGTCGGGTAAGTTTTTGGGATAAAATTAATATGATGGTCTAAATTAATAACATAATATTAGGTTACGGAAGTCAAACAGCAAATAACATCTCACTAATTCATTTACATTTATCACTCTATATAGAGTGATATTGTGATTTATCATAATATCACTCTTTGAAGCTGGCTGAGTCAAAACTGATTTTTTCTGGATGTGAGTAAAATTTACATTTTGTCTAATGAATGACTAATGCCTAACCATTGCTCTGATAGATTATCCAGGCTATGCCAGTCTGCCTCTACCACAGTCTAATACTCCCTGTCTAGACAGTCGGTCAAAGTTCTCTGTGGATGAAGTAAAGAGAGTGGCGGTAGGACTGACCCTCTACTCACAGAGAATGGTTCTGTCAACTGATGTAGTTTTTTTGTCGTTGTACAACATATCAATGAATCCCAACATAATGTGATGGTTTAAACAACGTATCACTTCCACCTATTTTTAAAAACCTGTGAGAATCTTTAACCCGTTATAGTTTTGAGTACCATCTCCTTCCCTGACCTGGTGGGTGACTTGGTTAGCTTTCTCAAAAAACCCCTTGGCCCATCAGTTTATATATGACTAGGTCTGAAGTTTGGAATATCCTTTGGTTTTTTCCAAGTTAGGACCATTTTAGGTGGGTTGGGTCTCCCCAAGCGTAGAGCTCAATGAGAATAAACATGGATTTCATCTATCTCTAATATAAACCTAAATTAATAGTATTAAACCAGATTTATTATAATATACTTTTGTCTAATTTTATTAACTAAATTATCGGGACTCATCCTCATGCACGTGCTTGCCTTTGTGAGGATTATATATTTCTAAAATGTGCTCATCGTTTTTGTTATGGTCACAGTGCGTAAGACGTAACCTCAGTCTTTGTGCTTGAACATTTGTTCTATATCAGACGGCTTATCCCTCGAACAAGAAACCCTTAAAGACAAGGATATTCTGAACTTAAACATTTGTGAAGTGTTACATGGTGATATCAGAAATGTATACATGTAGGTCTCAACATCTACATTTTTATAACTGAACACAAATGTAATTTTTATGATGTACTAGCTGTCCCGACAGGCGTTGCTCTGTCTTATTCATGAGTATTCAATTTAAATTGAATAAATAAATATAAAAATTATTTCAAATAAAAATTCTTTATTGCAATGCTTTTTTTGTACACAAAATTTTTAGTTTTTTTTATAGGGCATAAATAATGATATTTGTTTTCAACTCGAGAACAGGCAAAATATAATTGCCCATGTGAGAAACATCGATTTTCAAAATTTTTGCTGCATACACATAACGATTGCGCCTGTGATTTATTTATAGAAATGGCAAATGCAAGATGAATAGGAAATTGAAATCGTTTAAAATTCCATCAATATAATTTATCAACTCCAGTGCCAGCACTGTCCTGCCCAATATATTGGCCTTACCAGTGAAACCCTTCGAAAACACATGAATACGTGTGATGTACGTGTATGGGTAGGCGGGTGGGTCAATACCACTGTACGTGTATGGGTGGGCGAGTGGGTCAATACCACTGTAAGTGTATGGGTGGGTCGGTGGGTCCATACCATTGTACGTAAGTGTACCTAGATTACAGATTGGAAATACACAAATTAAGCAGTTCGAATATAGGATTTTGGAATTTTAATTTTTAGTCGTTCCAGCAAATAAATAACTTGCGCTAATCTTGGCGTAATGAAATCAATATGACTCCAAGACAGACGTTTATCAAAGACTAGACTAGACATTTATTTTACACACTAGACTAGATTAATAATTACATTTTAGGTTGCCCCACCCGTACAATGATAGACATGATTCAAAGTCCAAAATCCTGAAAAACCTGTCTGCCCATACTCTTCTCCATAATCAAAATTTTGATCAGTGTTACACCACTAAAGTAATCAGATCCCTTCCTTCCCATGCCAATAGTTCCCAACTCCGAAGGATGGAATTAACACACCAATGGATAACAAAATCCTGTGACCCACCTAATCTGAACATAAGATAGACCACTTCCCTTCAACCCTTTCCCCATCAGCAAACTTCATATGTATATATACTTACTGAAATACTGCATCTATACCTGAGTGTTTCTCTATGGATGTACAACCCCCACCACTGCCCCCTACCCAGCAATAAAGCCATTTCAGTCTTTCTCCCCCCTCCCCCTCCCTCTCCCTCTCCTCACCTGAAGAAAATGCCATTGGTGTTGAAAATTTGTGAGATTGTGTTCATTTTGTGTTTGTGACTACTACTCTGATGTTAGTGAACTTGTCTTTTAAGGTAAGTTTGCTGATATCCCATCTCTCTAATATACTAATTCCTGGCCTAGTACCCTTTAACCTAACCTATAAATGTTTAAAATAAAATGGCACGTTGTTGGGAATACGTGGGACCAAAACGATTTCCCCTTTGAAATTTCCATTGGCTTCGATGACATTTTTTCACTGTAAGCCTAGTGTGATTACAAAACCTTGGTGGATTAATATTTCACAACATAATGATTACTGACTAACTTTCAATGGCAGATAATGAGTTGGTAAACCGGCCAATTCAAGTGAATTTAAAAATTCTGTCAGATAGTTGACGTCATCTATGTTGGTGACAGAATCAACTGATTTGTATGTTATCAGATCGCCAGCTATCTTATTTGGAATTTGAAAATTCATTTCTTTAACATCAACATTTTTTGCAGCCAATATAATACATTCGCTCAACCATAAGTGGTCATTGTAATTCTGTGCAAGGTTTGGGAATACCATTTCGATGAGTTGGGCCTTAGATTCAGTAAATTGACAAAAAATTGTTAGGGAATGTAATGTATCCTAACGATGCGTCAACAGGAACTTTGTCATTACCAATGTCAAGCAGTTGTTTTGAACACATCTCTTCCTATCGGTAATTATGTAATATTACTTGCATATTCATGTTTAATTCAAGTATTTTGACATACTTCCATAAATTAGATGATTTAAAAAAAGCATTAAGTTAATCGGCTGGTTAAAACAATATCTCGGTTTTCTACAATTTCACCCACAAAGATAAATAGCTACTTAATTAATTGTTGAGGTGTTAAGATGTTTTTTGTGTTGTCCTGAAGGCGTCTTATTGGCTCTGATGAAAATTTTTTGGTTGTCCGTTGGCATAGGTCTTGAACAATGCAACTAATTCGTTGTGTTGGTGGAAAAATGTTTGGAGTTGGTCTACAATTGATTTTCTGACTGAATTGTTGTTCGCACAATGCTGATCGACTTGTTTTGCTGAACCGCCCATAAAATGAATTTGCAAAAATTTGTATTCACTATCTAGTATCGGTAGTTAGGAGCCTGTTCTATAATATATTTGACTCTGAATCTTGAAGTAGGCATACATTTTCTTGAATAATTTTTGTTGCACCAAATGATGTCATTTGAAACGACTCAGGTGGCGGTACTAATGGCATCAACTTAACTTTTCCACTCGCGCAACACAATCCAGGTGCTTCATTATTAAACTTTAATTCCTTGCATTGTGGACACACAATGTTCATTGCCCAATAGCAACGATGAGCAGTAAACAGTAATCGATTACCTCGTAACTGAATGCAGGGATTGAGTTTAAACCCATTTCTCTGATGTTGATTATGATTTTGTTGAAGTTCATTTTGTGCTTCTCGTTGCCCATCAGTATGACTTGCTCACATATATCTTTGGTTTGCAGCATTGCGAGTTCTGCTACCTAAGTTGGTACGTCTTAACTGGTATCATTTGAATTACCAAAAACATGATGAACTTTAAATAGACCATTTAAGTTAGTGAAAAATCTTGTAATAAAAATACTGAACAAACTGAAAATAATACAAAACTCTGGTCAAAACAAAAAAAATCTATTTACCTAAACATATGGTGTTTCCATCCACTCATGGAATTTGCAAAGTCAATATGAGACAATGTAAACAAATAAATTCCCTTATTAAATTGTAAATACTGCAACCCATAGGCCTACGATGGGCGGGATTATAATATAAATAGCATTGACATAATTGCATTGCATTCAGTCCAAAATTAATATATTGGAAATTAGTTTATTTAACATTTCACACAGTATATTACCAAGAAATAACGTACAACATATGTTTATATAAACAAATACAAATGAGTTGCAGAAATATTTACTTCACATAATTTTTTTTTTTTTTTTAACAAATCAAACTATGAAATGCTTCAGTTAATTTTCCAATTTCCTCCTGATTTTTTGAATTTTTCTTTCTTCAGGAACAATCTACGAAAAATTAAGAAACTTTTAAAAAAAAAAGTAGGAAATCGGTTAAGGCATTGTTGTCAAGTGATGGAATGACAACAAATTTCAGGTAAACATTTTTATATATTAAGATGATATGACTATTATGTAATAATATTTCTTTAAAAAATGTTCTTCGTTTTGCATCATTCGACTTTCAAATTATTGAACTACAGTAACTTTATATTGTAAACTGCTACAACATAAACGAGTCAGCTGCATGAAAAAAACAGTTTTTGCATTTAAAAACTTATATGTATCAGTTTCATATAAAACAGTTTGTTGGAAATGAATGGAATGGTCAGATTCTATAGACAGTATTAAAGATATGTTGCCTTTAAATTTTAATATAGCAACTCTTTTAGGCAGTAGAAAACCTTCCTGCAGAAGAAGAGACGTCAATGGAGGCTGAGGGAGAAATGGATTCCAACGAAAGTGCAGCAAACGCTTATCTTCAAGGAGAGGTTCCAGAAGGAAGTGAAGATGGTGAAGTAAAAAGAGAAGATTCCACTCTATTAGAACGGTCTTTGTCAGCAGGCAACATGTCAAGATCATTTGAATCACAGGGTGAGTAGGAAATCATGTTGGTTTATTGTGAATAAAACCATATCATACATTTGCATTTTTAGAAAAATAAAAAAAGTTTGAAACAAAACATAGTGCATAAGTAAAATAGTATCCAAGTATGTTCAAAATGTATTTACACATTGCTTGGGGAAAATATGGCGATAAATATTACCTCTGGCATAAGTAAGAGAAACAAATTCTAAATAGGTAATAAAATTACAAAACTGCAAAGTAAACAAAAATATTATGATATATTTACAAAAGACTACAAATCTTCAATGTCACTAGGAATGTTACCTTCCACTAACGTAACTAACTATCATCCAAACAACATCTAATAGCACCAAACCTACTAAGTTCACTCATGACAGAAGCTATAAAAACTATAACTACCATAACCTGTAACAAGTATTTATTTACAATGAAAATAACACATCAAAACAATGCTGCGTTATGTGTAGAGATGTATTAGTTTACTATCTCTTACGCTCAGCGAATACAAACAGCTGATAATATTTCTCTTACACCAGTCCACAGCCTATAAACAGTGCTTCAAATTATACTAGTGGAAATAGAAATCTATCCTCTCTATTACTGTTAAAAGTACACGATTTTTGCGCATTAAGTTTTGATTACGGAAAATCGAATGTATCGCACAGTGCGATAGCAAAACTATAAAGTAGCGTGAATGTAATGCACAGTGCAATATTATCAGTTTGAGGGTTAAAGGTGAAATTTAGTCACGCCTGTGAAGTAATACAGCTAAGCAGTAGAAAGATTCCTCTCTGCAAGTGGAAACCCTACATGGGCTAAATATAACACTGATCATTCATATAGTAAAAATAACTTAAATTATGTGGCTTAAAATCGTTCAATTAACATAATCTAAAGAGTTGGTTGATGGACGTTGCAGCAAGTGATTGATGCTAAATTTACAAAGTAGAATTTGTGCAACTATTCTAATTTATGAACGATCGTGGTAGTTTGTGTTGATGATTCAACAATTTTCTTATCCGCCTTTAACTAAATTGAGTTCTCTTAAATATCTGAAGCCTAAATTTTATCCATTAGTAATCAAGAATTTTTTTGGGATGAAAATGTGATTCAACTCTCAGTAAATGTTTGTTATTGAGCCATTGATTAATATTAGGGGTGTGCGAGTACTTGAAACTTTGAGTATTTGATCGAGTATTTTATTACTCGAACTCGGCTCGAAGCTTCCGAAACTACTCGAAGTTTCATACGTTATCAGTTTGGTACGCATAATTATGACCTAAACAATACGCCTCAGAATAGGTAGTTCACGATGACAGTCAAATAAACTAGTCGACGTAGTGAACGAGTTCGTTCATTATGATTTGAACTAGTTCAATTCAAAGTGATCAACAGAGCTGGGAGGGTAGCGATCAAGGCAATTAGTTACCGTAATAGCGATCACACATGTTGGTTGTCCAAGTCTACTTGTCACTTGTAACCTAACCTAAAATAGCGTAAATAAAACAGAAGTGCTGGTTAGTAACTTTATGATCCAAGAAAGGAGACGAGAGATCCAGTTCAAGATACTCAAAAAGACCTGTTACCGATACAAATTTAGTAATCTGTAAGCCGTGGAAATTATGCATATTTTCGTTCATATCAATACTATCACTCAGTCAAAAGGGTCCCGAGAACGGATCACTTTACATCCCAAGAATCAAATTTCCCCTTGGCGAAAGTCCATCTCGCTTTTGGTATACGTAAGTGCAAGGAACTGTTCAGCTCCTTTTTGTAACTGAAATTATCGTATATTTCTTGCGAATCGATTGAGGTCTATTTTGTTTTTTAATCTGAATAGGGAATCGTCCAATGGTTGACGTAAGAAAATACGGTATCATATCATATAAAATATGATAATGACATTCTAGCAGCCTGTGACACAACATTATTGATTTGTATTCCATCAAATAAAAAATAGATCCATTGTGAACGTCTATTAATTATTATTCCGTAAACACCTTAGATCGCCAAAACTGTGTGTAACATTTGCGCATACGATATTTTTTCCTGTCAAATTGTTGAACGGTTTTCTGACTAGGTTAGACCAATAACACAGTTGGAGTGTAAAAGGTAGTAAAGTACGATAATTTTGATTCGTAAACTCACTGAACAGTTCCCTGTTCACAATGTCGTAGATGTCGATGTAAACTGTTATAAAATAATCAACCCAAGTGAGCAAGAAACATATCGGAAGACCTTTTCTAAACAAAATATGATGAATTTAGAGAGTCGGAAAATTATTTTTATTGAAACGAAGCCATATCACACGTCTCGGTTTTTATTTATAATTTAGCTGCCCACAATCTTCACCGTGTCACTAACTGGCACTTAGCTGATATTTCAGACTGCATCTCGTCGCCAATATCGTCTAGACCTTTTTATATTATTATTATTATTATTATATTAGCCAACTACAATGGTTTTCATTCGATTACGCCAGGTTTTCATGAATTTCTCATTATGAAATTATTATTTATCTGTTGTTCAGTGTATCCTCATGTATCGAAGTAGTTTCTAGTTGCAAACATTTCATTACCGATCATAATTTTAAAACTAATTCATCCTAAGCGACTTTAAAATTTATTTTTGTAAACCTGCTTAGTTGTTATTATCAATCAATTGAACTACAGTCTTTGTCATCTAGATTTTCAAATTTGATTATATAATCATAGCTCATTTCCGGTTAGTTTTAACCTTGCTATTACTGAATTACAGATCCATTCTTCTTGGCGTGTACACAATCAATTTTTTTTTTTTTTTTTTTTTTGAGAGGAGGCAATTCTGAAAGCAAATGACTGCATTTGATGATGACACCTGAATTTTAGCATCAGTTTGGTTGAATGTAGATTTTGCCATCAAGCTTCGCTATGTTTTCGCGGTACACTGAACTGGACCGCCAGATAAACATATCGGCCGGCTGTGAAATGGTATAATTGGCTTGCATAGAAAATCTGATCTGTGATATGAGTGAACAGATTAAATCTTTATAATCCAAGTTGTTTCAATTAATAATATACTTTCTTAGTTTCTTACATCATATTAGCAATGGAAAAAGGAAAAAGGTTAAACAAAAAAATACCACATAAATATATCGGAAGGCAGGAAGTAAAAAGTTTTATCTATCAAATGTTACAGTTACAAACAAATCAAAATTATTGTGTTCAGTTTAGATGTATATATTTACGAATCTGGCAAAACTTAACATAGGATGGTGTCTATTCCTTCTGTAAATACTCGCTCAAAAATACTCGATACTCAAAAATAATGCCAACTACTCGACTCGACTCGAACTCAAAAATCACTACTCGCACACCCCTAATTAATATTAATTTGAAGAAACAGTTGGCCAGTTGTATTTCAAAGAAAGACTCATTGTGATTCATTTGTGGATCCCTCTGGTGATTCACAATGATTCTTTTGTAGATTCCTCTGGTCTGAGTAAATGTGGTTTACCAAATCAATAATCATAGTATTTCTGCATTTTGTGCTTATATTGTAATATATCTGTGCATTTTGTACTTGTATTGTAGTATATTTGTGCATTCTGTGTATATTGTAATATATATATATGTGTGAAGTTCGCTTGTACTGTATCAGTATCAACATGCATTATGCTAATTAAAAGACTACATCTTTCATGTCAGGAATTTGCTATGAATTTTATAAATTGTTAAAAAGATATTTTTTAAAGCAGTTTGATAAATGTTGGCTATTCATGTTGTAGGTTCTTTTCCGCCTTTCCCAATAACTGCTACAGTTCCAGGGAATGCTTCTGTACCTGAACAAATTGCTCCTACTGGTGAGTTTGAATTGATTATTAATTGATTAATTGTTGCTTTTATGATCAGACAGGCATTAATATGTGTCTTTAAGTAACTTTACATTTTATTTCAAAATAATAACCCAAATAACACTTGTCATTTTACGTAATATTTCAATATGTCGTATGCTTAGTAAGTGTAATAAAAAACAGGTATGGTATTGCAGACAATTTTTAAACATCAAATTTATTAAATAATCTGTTTAATGCAGGGAAATGTAAAAATACCAACTTTGAAGGTCAATATATTTTAAAGGGATTTGAAGAAAACCTACAATGAATCAAGTACATCTATTAAATCATCTACAAGACATTTTTTATAATTAATGCGATGCGGTTCATCAAAATAAAATAGAATTGAGGAAGAAATCTCATTGATGTTTATTTTTGTTTTATTTCGTTAATTAAACCACTGTGATTAGTTAAAACAGTTAGTTGCTCTGGCTTCAGTTTGAGTATTATAATAAACTTCAGTTGATGTTCAGTTGTTACTTTTGGTACTAAACCCATATCGGTGTTCATTATTAAAGTACGGTATCTTGTTTTTAAAGATATTTCTTAATTACTGAAGAAAGATAGATATTAGACTAACCCAAGAAAGTTTTAACCCGTTCATTGCAGCCCGTTGATTACGATCCGAGCCAGCAACAACTGTACTCGAATTCTCCTGACTCCCTTCAGAGTCGGGTCATTGTTGTAATATTATCAAGTCTAGATTCTAGCAGGTGGTATCGGGATGCTGGTTGTGCTTAGCGTGTAGGGCTGAACAAAGCAAATGATTCAGTAAATTGTTTTTGTACATAGCTGTGAATGTATACGTTTATTACTGTGTTTGTAATATTTTACATTAAAACTATGTCAGGATCATTCCAAAACATTGATATTGAAAAATATATATATTTGAGTGACTGGTAACGGACAACTTCTCAGACACATTCTTTGTAGTACTGCCGGCTCCACTAAAAGCCAATAACTAAGACATCATTTTACCACACATTTGAGCTTAGAAGAAATACATTGTTTTTCACAAATTGTTAACATTTTTATATTCTTTTAACAATAATTACAGGAATTAAAAACTGTTTTCGTAAATTGAAAAACGTGTCTCACCCAAAATTAGGCTAGTTCGTACTAAAGATAAATAATATGACGTCACTTTATTTGCCATATTACTTAACACATTGAGTGCGGGTCACACGCCCGCGGGTGATAGCAGTGCTTGCGCGAGCAGCGGATAGGTCGCAGGCGGTGGACGGATCAATACCGGCTTGTACGCTTCAGTGTCGTCTAGCCCTTTGGCTTAGAAGGGTCGGATTTGCGCCGCATTATAGCCTGTTTCTCGTGTCACATTTCCTTGTTCTTCGTTCGTGGATCGCGCCATTTTGAGCCAGTAGGCGGGGGTTAGCGTGCCTGCGCGCGCAGCGGAACTGTTGCCGGCGGTTGACGAAGCAATGCTTGTTTGTGGAATTCAGTGTGGTCTAGCCACTTGCCGTATAACGGTCGGATTTGCGCTGCATTGTTGCCTGTGTCTCGCGTCACGTTTCGGTGTTCGCCGTTCGTGGATCGCGCCATTTTGAGCCAGTTGGCTTGCATCGGAGTTTTACCATTTTATTTTTGTGTATAATAGTGAAACATTAGTATCGTGTTGTGTTATATTGTATTGTGATTTGTGTTATATTGTAAATATATTTGTATAGTGCGTTTTATTCTTTTCTGCAATGTTTCAACCAACTCCTGGGCCATCTTCGGCTCCTGACTTTGTCCTGCCGACAGTGATGGTGAAGTTGATGACCCAATCCAACATCAGATAATGGGAAATGCTTCAGATGACTCTGATTCTTATGAATCTGATGATTCTGATATCGGAAATGATACTCCTGTATGGCGTATTTCAACTTCAGGAATGCGACCGGCCGCGACTAATTGCGGCAGCGTCTCGCGGCGCGCATGGGTTTCGTTGCGATGTGCGGCTCCACCGCCGGCGGACGATCACTTCGGAAGCCCCGATCTACCAGAATTGAGGCCATAAACTGGATTTGGTGTATCAACCCTGTTTCCTGACTATATAAGGCATTGTTTTATTACAAAATATTATTTTGGTTTCTGACATGTTTTTAACATATTTTTTCAGCAGCGAATGTGTTAAAGATTGTATCACAATTTATGTTAGTTCCAAATAGTTTTGGTTATTAATATCTAATAAAATGTTAAACTTGAAGCACATTTTAAATCTCAGTAGCAATGAATGAGTTATAAATAAAAAGCCCTATTTTAATTTGTTTAGTTTAGCTTAGGGAATTCCTATATTAAATTATGTATTTGTAATTATTAATAACCTTAGAAAAGACATTTACCTTTTTTTTAATATAAGTTGAGCAATATTATTCTACAGCCAAATGAGGAGAGCAAAATTGTAAATTAATCATGTGCGTCAATTCACATTTAATTTTTAATTTTAAATTATGCAATTTAGAGATTGTAGAGATAATCAGCTTGACAGTAGCGAACTTTGATACTGTTATCGCCGGTGGGCACAGGAGTGCCTGCTGAGCAGTCGGATGATACCAGAAGCTCAGAGGCGCTCTTGTGTCCACAGGAAGGGGGGAGTGGAAGTGCATGCAGCCGCAACGATGTTACCTGTGCCACAAAGTGTTCAGCAACTCAGGAAATCTTCGACAACACATCACCAACATGCACATGCCTGGGCAGTATGTTCCGTGCCAGATCTGCCATCGAGTCTTCAAAAACAAGGAGTACCTGAGAAAGCACCATGTCCAGACGCACAATGCGCCCCTCCGCAGGCCTCGGCAATCATCTGGTGATGTCATCTTCAGGTATCAATGCTGACGTGAGCTGTGACTGAACTGGTACAAACACAAACTGTAACCTACAAACTCTGGTGTTTATGTTGAACTCAGAAGAAATCAGTGATGTTAAAAAGACTGTTACTTATTGACTTAAAATTAATTGAGTTGTTTAAACTTTACTGAATTAACAACGATTTTTTTCGTAATTCTGACCCATTTGTTGTTATTTTTTTTATAAATTCTTAATAATCTTGTAAAGAGCGGAGGAAGTTAAATTTAGATATCTTTAGTAAATAGATTAATATAATTTACCTCCATACATTTTTAAGAAACTTGTTTCATTAGATAAGTGGAAGATCATTTTGAAGTAGCTGAAGGAAATCATTTTGTTTGATAGTAGCACAAGAAGTCATAATTATCTTTGCTGTTAAAAAAGTCAAAAGCCAGAAGATATATACTTCCAGATATTAGTAATTTAAAGTCAGTATTATATTTTTAAAGGGTTCTTATTTATAAATGTTTATCCTAACACTGAGTTTGTCAATGAAGATTGAGTCAGATTTAGCAATGATATGTAGGTTGGCCATTGACCAAACATAAAAAAGATCATGAGTCAAACATTATACTTCTAAGTATATTTTTAAAGTCTTTCACGATAATTTATAGTATGCACAAAATAGTGATCTTCTAGAATCAACTGGATCAGTAAATTATTTATATTATCTATGTTAGTTACCAATGTTTTGGTCTCACTCTAGGAACTCATTTTTAATGTGATTTTGTAATGACAGTACATAATCTTTAGCTTTATCAGTGTACAACCCTCCCTTGCTAGTAAGCGATTAGAAATGGTTTCTCCAAACAAAGACTGAACAGAGCAATCTAGATCAGTTCATTCAATAAATCAAGATAATTATTTCATTTTAGCATTTAACTTATTTATTTAAAATAAATTCTTGTATTTTTTATGAATCTATGACAAGCTCAAATAAGATCGGATACACAGAGTCGATTTCAGTGCAAAATAATGTTCCTTTACAAGTTTGAATACATCAATCCCTGACTGTATGTAATCTAGTAAAATCACACACAAGTTTCTAAGTTTCACTGAACTGTTTAGATTGAACATAAATTATAAGAATTTTGTGAAGGAAATTCACTGGGTATTCTATGTAGATTACAAAATACTGACAGTCACCACACAGGGAAATAAAGGTTGATATTGTAAAAAAAAAATTAAATATTTAACCATGATCGTTTGAAATATAGAGGGGAACTTCCAATTAAGCATTGCTGTCCTGGGACTCAGATAATATGGGCTTGTTTAATAATAAAAAATAAAGATAATATGGGCTTCTTTGATAGTAAAAAAATAATATTGTTAGCCACTGTTATAAAAAAAATGAATCATGTTCATTACATATGCAAGTGAAATTTTCTTTTCTAAAACAAATTTTTAGAGTTTTGGAGAGTTCACTTCCAACAAGTTCGTAATTTTACTTTGTCTCTACCAACTTTTTCTTTCCTATCTCTTGCTCCTTAAGGAAAGATATGATTAATAAAGGACCAACCACTATCCCTTACAACCTTCCCAGCCATTCTATGTAAACACATAGGGAGGACCAGGTACACCCCTCTTAAGAAATACCTAGTAATCCAATAACAATTTTAACAACAGTAGTTATTTTACTAGGTGATTGTCAGAAATGATAATTATTGTTGTTGCCGATGTAAGATATTAGCTTTAACAACAAGATTCCTGAAATAGCTCAATCCTACATCGGGTCTACTTGTTTAATTAAACCTATCCAAGCCTGCCTGAGACATCCAAATTAAGTATAATTTTTTACCCACCTGATAAAATAATTTAGTAAAATGTTCGTAAGAGACTACCCGGTGATATATGTCTCAGTTGCCAATTGCCCAAAAATGAGGCTTAATTCATAATTTATTAAAGGTAATAAAATACTTTAATCGTCTGCTTAAGTTGTGTTGCATATATTCTATAAAATATTGTTACTGGTTGTAATAAGTAGTTAAATAAAGCTGTCAATCAGCCTCATTTGATGAAATTAGAAATGACTGTAATCAGAAATGAATCTTTGAATATTGTATTAGTCCACTTATATTGGATATTTTTAATATATTTTCTGGTATTAGTGAATAACAGTATATTTTTTGTTATTTACTAACGCATTATCTGCTGACCTACACCTAACCTATTCTTAAGCAGCTGATGCAACACACACAATATAGTACTGTATACAAAACTAGGGCTGCTACCTACGAACAAACATTAAAATTTAGTTGAATAGAATGTAACTCACAAGTAATCACCCAGCACTGATGAGTGCTATGATAAACTGAACAAACAACATGAGAATTCAATATGGGTGCAGATCCACTCTGCAAGCATGCCCTGAACAAGTGGTGTGTTGTGAATTCGTACCATCAGCAGCGAACGTTTTGGATCAAAATGTTTGTATTGTATTTTTTGTATTGCTTAATACTCATAATTAGGTAATATCATTTAGGAGTTAATGTATTTTTGTACATTTTTACTGCAGTTTATTATTGCAAACAAAATGTTAAATTTTGTTAAATAATTATTGTATTTTTTTAAAGTTGATTGTATGTTGCCTCCTTGAATAAAAATGTTTTTTGAAATTTAAAATGTTCCTTTAGTTTTATTGATATATTCAAAAGTTCTAGTTCAAACTACAGTAGACTCCCGATTATCCACGAGTGGATTAACCACGTTGCGGATCAATCACGATCGTAAAAAAAAAAAATAAAGCACATAATAGTACATAGTTTATGTAATGATGTTATTATGATAGAAATAATAATAGTAATTTGATTTGTATTCAAAATTTAACTTATAATTACAGATTGATAATGATCACTATTTGATCGAAATGTCTCTTGATATGTAATATATGATATATATAACATTTGAAATTATTATCATTATTTCCACTCTTCAACGTTATTTTCAAAACATGTAGGGTAGTTGTTTACAATGTACTTCGCTTGCCACTGATGAGTCACGTCAGGCGTGGCAGTGGCAAGCTCTATTGTTTTGAGTTCACTGCCGTCTGCCACCGTGAGTCAGTTGTGTACAGCAGTCAGTGCAGTGTGGAACTGATTTATAAGATGGATAAACGGAAAATCAATAGAGGGGGAACAAGACACAACAGCATGTGATATTATGGTGTTACAAAAAATTCATTCAAGCATTGTAAGGAAAGAGTCTAGCACTAAGAATTAAAAATCTATAAAAGTCTTCTTTCCAATCCAACAATAAAAATGTTTGTTTTACATTCATTAAAATAATGTTATGTGATTCAAGTGATAATTAATTAAATGTCAGTATGTACTGTACTACTGTATTTTAATTTTTTTATTTTTTAACCTAAACTCATTAAGGCCTAATTTAAGGCTCAATTTTGTTTCAGAGTTGATTTTAGTCATTGCCAGGCAATTTTAGGCTAGTTTTGGATTATCCACGAAGGGTCAGCCACTCATTATCGTGGATAATCGGGAGTCTACCTTATAAGATTAATTAGTTTCGTTCATCACTGAATTTAACCCTTCAGCCGCTACGAGTCGTTAATAACGACTTGAAAGTCAGTCTACCAACCGCTAAAGTTGTTGCTTACGATCCGAAAAACAGCTTCCACATTTAGGGTTACTATGGGGTTATACATGCATATTTTTAAGTCTACTTAGTAATTGCGAAGAAATGCGGTTTACGATGCTATAGATTTTGTTTTATATATATTTTATTGTACTGGCACTAGAAAATAGCCGATACGTAGTTGCCAACTTCACTCAGTATGTATTGTTTACAGGTTACAGGTGTTGGTTACAGGTTATAATTTGGTTAGTGGTATTGAGTTTGTCATTTGTAAGGCAGTGATTAACCTGTAAAATAGATGAAGACTTACGTTACAGTGATATTCGTGAATTAATAAACACAAATGAACATGTGTGAGATAGCGGAAGTGATTTTTGTGTGCCTGGTTATGATAGTGTTTCATTAGATAATTATCTTAGGTTGCCTCTCAGCGCCAGTGTATATAGTGAAGTTTTTTGTGTATATAAACTTTTGTCGGAAATATATTTAATTAAATTTTTAGTTATTTTAATCACAATTAGATTATGCAGACATGATACATTTCACTTTTTCAATTATATCTACTCAGTAAATCAATATATTATGGCAAATATAAAAAAAATAATTTTTTTTGAGTTTCAACAGATTATACATTTTTATATAAAATGAAAGGTATTTTATACTATATGCTAGCCTATAATTTTCTGAATACATATTCTGGTTGTATTTCTATTTTAATTTTTATATTTTTTGACAAATTTTTTACTAAACACTTGCATGCGGTGACGAAAACGCTTAGTGGTTAGGACAAAAATGATTAGCACTTGGAGGGTTAAGTTATAATCTCAAGAATGTCAACTATAGACTTATAGTATTTATTTTCTTGGATGTTTAGAATGAAAACAAGACATACTGTATCTTACTAACCTTCTGAAGATTCCCACTTTAAATGTGTGCCCACAAAAGCTATTGATGACCAACTTAATAGGGTCATGAGAGCTATTAGTGGTACTCTCAAGTCAACTCCACTTCTTTGGCTCCCAGTGCTATACAATATAGCTTCTCCAGAGAAAAGACGTTAGGAGGCACTACTGAAAGAATTCAATAAGATCTTGAATGTCGCATACCTCCACATTGCATAGGATTTTCCACGTCAGAACGGTCGCTTAAAATCTCAAACTCCACCTCTAGGTCTGCAATTTCCAGTTGAGCAGATCAAATATCTCGCCCAGTTTTAGATGGGCCGTTGTGTGGAACAGGTTTGATGGACGAAATAAGTTCCTTATTAACAATCCGTCAATACCTGTAGGTGGGATGAACCGCCCTAGTAGGGAGCGGACACTCTTGAATCGGTTCCGAACTGGAATTGGCAAATGCAATTACTGGAAGTATAAATGGGGATTGACACTAGCTCAGTTATGTAATTGCAAGACAATAGACAAACTTCTTTATTGACATATTCATCAAGAACAACAATAGTGTCACAAATGTTGCAATGTAAAATAAATTAAATATTGTTAAAAAATAAAATTTTAACAGAAAAGAAAAACAAGTCAGTTATAAAGTTGATGTAAGGAAAAGTCAGTATCTTGTATCTAGTCTCTGGAACGTGTCTCGAACTCTTCCAGAGAATAAATAGGGTCAGCAAGTAGCCACTCTTGTAGTCGTTTCTTCAGTAACATTGGATCTTTTGTCTTCAATCCAGGCGGGAGAAGGTTGAACAGTTTGGCACCAGCATATGAGGGTTTTTTTGCAAATAGTTCAGTCCTGTGCACCGGTAGTGTAAAGTCCGTGCCATTTCTTGTATGGTAGTGGTGAAATTCGTCAGCTCTATTTAAATTTTGCCTTGAACTATGAAGGATAGTTTCAAGGATATAAACTTAGATTATGCAGACATGATACATTTCACTATTTCAATTATATCTACTCAGTAAATCAATATATTATGGCAAATATAAAAAAAAAATAATTTTTTTTGAGTTTCAACAGATTATACATTTTTATATAAAATGAAAGGTATTTTATACTATATGCTAGCCTATAATTTTCTCAATACATATTCTGGTTGTATTTCTATTTTAATTTTTATATTTTTTTTATGAAGGATAGTTTCAAGGATGTAGATTGAGGGGATTGTTAGAATTTTTAGGGTTTTGTAAGCTTGTCTACAGCTGTCCAGTGGTTTCAGACCTTCCATTGTTCTTAAAGCCTGCTTTTGTAAGATAAGGACTTTATGGAGATTGCCTCTTGATGAGCCACCCCAAAGCACTATACCATAGCGCACGTGGCTTTCAAAAAGTGCATAATAGGTTGTTAAAGTAGCTGCGGGAGTGCTGGTGGCCTTTATACGCCTCAGAACAAAAATTGCAGTGCTCAATCTCTTGCAAAGAAGTTCAAGATGCTCATTCCATGATAGGCAATCATCAATTATCATGCCAAGGTGCCTTGCAGAAGCAGTCAGTGTTAGACCAGGGAGTTCTGAAACATCGTTCTTGTGTCTACCTAGAATAATTTGTTTAGTTTTACATTCGTTAAGAACAAGGTCGTTATTGTCACAGTATTCCTTGGCTATGCTAAGTGATATAAAAGATGCAATATCTAGGCTTTCAGCTGTTTTTCCTAATGTAAGGAGTGCTGTATCATCCGCATACATGACTGGTCGACAGAAAGCATCGAGGTACGATGGAAGATCTGAAGTATAGAGTATAAACAACACAGGTCCCAGAACGGAGCCTTGCGGAACACCTCGTGTGATGTTTAATGGTGAAGATTTGACAGTTGTTACAATTCCCTGGGAGGCCTGTTTGATTTCAACAACCTGCATTCTTCCCTCTAAGTAGCTTTTAAACCACTTGAGTGGTGTGCTTCGAATCCCTAAATTAGCAAGTTTTTCCAGTAGACGGCTGTGATTGAGGCAGTCAAATGCCTTACTCAAATCAAGGAGGGTGGTTGTGATAGTATCCCCTCCCTCAATGCCATCAACAATATGCCCCACTAACTCCACCAGTGCATTCGTCGTAGATTTTCCAGCCATGAACCCGTGTTGTCCGTTAGGTAACATATGGCTGACAGTGAGGTGATGTATAAGCTGCTTTAGAACTATTTTCTCCATTATCTTTGAAACTGTTGGAACCAGAGAGATAGGCCTGTAATTGGATATCTCTTCTTTTTCTCCCTGCTTATAAAGTGGATATACTTTCGATGTCTTTAGCTGTCAAGGAGTCTATCTAAACAATGGATCATATAATCACAGAGTGCCCGCTGCTGTTTTACGGAGGGATTAGCCAGATCAAACAGAATCAACGAGGCAAGTAGTAAATGACTCAATGGATTGGATTTAGCTTTATGATAGGAAATCACTTCTTATTTTATGTTATATACAATATGACTTTTGGATCTTGATCCAAATATACATTACAGCTCTATTGAAAATTACTAAAAGGTAGTTGACAAAAAACCATACGATATTTGTTCATACTGTGTAGTTACAAAAGTAATTATTTTAAAAGGGAATTTATGATTTTGAAAAAAGTGTGTTATTGTTAGTTGCTTGCCTGAATATTGTTACATTCCCCCTCCCAACAAGCGCTGAATGTCCCTAAAAATACTATACATTCAACACATTGACAAAAGTAATGTAGCCTGCTTGTACCACAGTACAGTCTCCACTCAACACAAAATCAGTACAGTAAGCAACAAAACTGGGTTGGTTGGGAAAAAACATAACTAGATACATACAGTTTTTGAAGTTACAGAACAATAATACATTTTATTATTTTCTAACAATTATTATTAGAGTAATGTTTTTGGGATGAGGAGGTCAGTTAAACAGAATGTTGTATAGCAGTATGTCGGATATCGAGGCTTTATTGTAGTGTAATCATCAGGTTATTGGGATGAGGAGGTCAGTTAAACAGAATGTTGCATAGCAGTATGTCGGATATCGAGGCTTTATTGTAGTGTAATCATCAGGTTATTGGGATGAGGAGGTCAGTTAAACAGAATGTTGTATAGCAGTATGTCGGATATCGAGGCTTTATTGTAGTGTAATCATCAGGTTATTGGGATGAGGAGGTCAGTTAAACAGAATGTCGTATAGCAGTATGTCGGATATCGAGGCTTTATTGTAGTGTAATCATCAGGTTATTGGGATGAGGAGGTCAGTTAAACAGAATTTTGTATAGCAGTATGTCGGATATCGAGGCTTTATTGTAGTGTAATCATCAGGTTATTGGGATGAGGAGGTCAGTTAAACAGAATGTCGTATAGCAGTATGTCGGATATCGAGGCTTTAGTGTAGTGTAATCATCAGGTTAATGGGATGAGGAGGTCAGTTAAACAGAATGTTGTATAGCAGTATGTCGGATATCGAGGCTTTATTGTAGTGTAATCATCAGGTTATTGGGATGAGGAGGTCAGTTAAACAGAATGTTGTATAGCAGTATGTCGGATATCGAGGCTTTATTGTAGTGTAATCATCAGGTTATTGGGATGAGGAGGTCAGTTAAACAGAATGTCGTATAGTAGTATGTCGGATATCGAGGCTTTATTGTAGTGTAATCATCAGGTTATTGGGATGAGGAGGTCAGTTAAACAGAATGTTGTATAGCAGTATGTCGGATATCGAGGCTTTATTGTAGTGTAATCCTCAGGTTATTGGGATGAGGAGGTCAGTTAAACAGAATGTCGTATAGCAGTATGTCGGATATCGAGGCTTTATTGTAGTGTAATCATCAGGTTATTGGGATGAGGAGGTCAGTTGAACAGAATGTTGTATAGCAGTATGTCGGATATCGAGGCTTTATTGTAGTGTAATCCTCAGGTTATTGGGATGAGGAGGTCAGTTAAACAGAATGTTGTATAGCAGTATGTCGAATATCGAGGCTTTATTGTAGTGTAATCCTCAGGTTATTGGGATGAGGAGGTCAGTTAAACAGAATGTTGTATAGCAGTATGTCGGATATCGAGGTTTTATTGTAGTGTAATCCTCAGGTTATTGGGATGAGGAGGTCAGTTAAACAGAATGTTGTATAGCAGTATGTCGGATATCGAGGCTTTATTGTAGTGTAATCCTCAGGTTATTGGGATGAGGAGGTCAGTTAAACAGAATGTTGTATAGCAGTATGTCGGATATCGAGGCCTTATTGTAGTGTAATCACCAGGTTATTGGGATGAGGAGGTCAGTTAAACAGAATTTTGTATAGCAGTATGTCGGATATCGAGGCTTTATTGTAGTGTAATCATCAGGTTATTGGGATGAGGAGGTCAGTTAAACAGATTGTTGTATAGCAGTATGTCGGATGTCAAGGCTTTATTGTAGTGTAATCATCAGGTTATTGGGATGAGGAGGTCAGTTAAACAGAATTTTGTATAGCAGTATGTCGGATATCGAGGCTTTATTGTAGTGTAATCACCAGGTTATTGGGATGAGGAGGTCAGTTAAACAGAATGTTGTATAGCAGTATGTCGGATATCGAGGCTTTATTGTAGTGTAATCATCAGGTTATTGGGATGAGGAGGTCAGTTAAACAGATTGTCGTATAGCAGTATGTCGGATGTCAAGGCTTTATTGTAGTGTAATCATCAGGTTATTGGGATGAGGAGGTCAGTTAAACAGAATGTTATATAGCAGTATGTCGGATATCGAGGCTTTATTGTAGTGTAATCATCAGGTTATTGGGATGAGGAGGTCAGTTAAACAGATTGTCGTATAGCAGTATGTCGGATATCGAGGCTTTATTGTAGTGTAATCACCAGGTTATTGTGATGAGGAGGTCAGTTTAACAGATTGTCGTATAGCAGTATGTCGGATGTCAAGGCTTTATTGTAGTGTAATCATCAGGTTATTGGGATGAGGAGGTCAGTTAAACAGAATGTTGTATAGCAGTATGTCGGATGTCAAGGCTTTATTGTAGTGTAATCATCAGGTTATTGGGATGAGGAGGTCTGTTAAACAGAATGTTGTATAGCAGTATGTCGGATATCGAGGCTTTATTGTAGTGTAATCACCAGGTTATTGGGATGAGGAGGTCAGTTAAACAGAATGTTGTATAGCAGTATGTCGGATATCGAGGCTTTATTGTAGTGTAATCACCAGGTTATTCCTTCCACACTTATTTTACATATGTGGATTTTGGTACATACATGTGCACAGTATATATTATGTGTATGTATACATACAGTACAACGACATATGCAACAAGCCATCTCTTTGAAAGCATATTGTGTGGCTTTCTCCTATTAAGAAAATAACTCCAAAACACAACAATGCACAATCAAAAACACAAAACCTAGAATCGTTGTCTAAAGTTAATACAGCCAAGAAATCTAGTGTTTGTTTTTCATGCTTATCAAACGATGGACTCGGTCCTAATAAGGTTAAATTTGAATCATTTTAAATCCATTAATAAAATTCAGAATTAGATTTTAGTTCTGAAATTATTATATAGAACCTTACTTACTATTTGTGTTGCTATAAACAAACATAAAGAGACACATTTCATAATAGTATTTATAAATTGTCAGCTCTTGGGATTGCCATTTTATGTAACACCAGTATACTAATAATGAGAATGTCCATTTGCTGTTTAATGTTAACAATGCTAATCCAGGGTGGCTACTCACCGGGAATTTCGGGAAAACCGGGAATTATGCTTGAATTTTACGGCGCCTTGAAAAAACCTTGAAATATGCTTGAATTTCGGTAACCATCAGGAATTCTCGTCGAGCGAGACGAGAGTAATCCGGTGACGTCAGGAAGGTTCAGACTTCAGGGCTCCAGTTAAACTCAAGTGATAAGTTCGGGAAACATCGTCAATCTTCGTATGATAAGACACAAATCGACTCGGCATATATGTTCAAAATAATACGCATGGAATAGTTTGACAAAACGGTTGCAACCGAAACAGTTTTGACGTCGAAACAGTTGAATGAAGTTGTTACAGACAATATGATACCTTCACCCACCGCATTTTGCCGAAACACGCAAATCAATCCAATGTCAAGCGTCGCCTCTTAGATTTGTTGACATTCTGTTGCAACTTACGCTGCAGGTTAAAGTTGCGACTAAACTTTTGGAGTTATCGTTTTGTTCTATTGATATCCGATGACGCTCACTGTTGCTGTCTGTTCTACTGCAGCTATTTGCAAAATTTTGAAATGTTTAAGTGCCGAATTATTGTTTCAATGAAACTGTTGCGTACTTTTTAAATAACGAAAATACATCGACAGCAGGCTGTGCTGATGCATTTCTTTTGTTTACTTTTACCATTACCGGCAACAACAGGTGGGCAACAAGAAGAGATAATGTGAACGGTGTGTTTTGTTAATTAACCTTCCAGTTTATTTATTCAGTTATTATAAATAAAATGCAGAATTACTTAAACAATTTATCGTTGATAAAAACATTAATATAAAGTTCATTGGATGTTGCTTCAAGTGTGGAACGTTTTGTGTTGTAGTTTAGTGACTTAAAGGCCTACTAACTCTAAAATCGTAATTTTTGACAAACTGTTTTAGTTTTGTGTGAATTATTATTTATTAAAACCAACAAGGTTATTATGTAGTTTCTTGCCACCAAACAAAATTTGAAAACTACCTGAAATGGGTAAATAATTGACTACAATTTCGTGAGAATTTTTTATTCTGCGGAAATCGTTTTTACCGAACAATTCGAAAAAACTAATGTCAATTTAGTATTTTTGATATATTTCCGTTAGTATTTTGATGTGTTGTTTTTGCGCTAAATACGAATTTGAAAACTATTTTCGTCTATACAAATTATTTCTCGAGATATACCTAACGGAAAAACTACTTTCGCGCCGAATCACGATTAGCGATCATTATATACATCAGATTTTAACCACAAAAAACTGAATTCACGCATACTCCTGCCGGAATGAAGGACGATAGGCCGTCACCTCCGCCAGGCACAATAATTTAACGTAAATTATGTCTATTTGTTGAGTAAAAAGTCACGGTAAGTTCGGTTATGTTGGGTTAGGTCAGTAAAAAGTGTATTTTTCATGCCGAAAAAAATAATGTTACCGGATAATCCAATTATATATTCGTGATCAGCATAAAAAACATTTCGCGGAAATTACGTTTTTTACTGAAAAATTCGGAAAACTAATATCACAACTTATAGTATTTTTGACATATTTCTGTTAGTTTAAATAGTATTTTAACCATCGTTTTTTTTATTTTGATGTGTTTTTTGTATTGAATAAGAATTTGGTCTATTACCATTATTTCTTGAGTTATAACGAAAAACTACTTTCGCAGCGAATCGCGATTTGTGGCCATTACGCGATCATTATATATAACAACTATTGGTAGTTATGCACTTTCTTGCCATCTCTGAAAATACAATTTCATGTTAACCCTTTGGATCCCAGGACCAAAAAATATTTTTTTTGCAAAAAATCCCAGACCAGTTTTTCAAAAACTGTGCGAAGAATCCCAGGCCAAAAATGACAAAAATACAAGCATTTGGGAAAATATTCATAAATCCTCTATTACACATGCTATATTGAAGTTTTTTATACTAAAATGTTTTTTATAATATTATCTAGCCAAAACAATGTACAAAAGCCATTACATGTTGACTTTTTTTGTATATGTATGTAAATTAAAAAAAAAAAAAATAATTTTTTTCAAAAATTTTTAAAAGTTATCATCATTTTATGGGCAGAAGAAAAAAAATTATCCGTGGGCAGTACTTTTATTTTGTTCCAAATATATTTTTGTATACTGTAACAAAATTTGATACTGATATGTATCATACAAGCTGAAAAAAAAAAGTTTTACTGTAATAAGTACAAGCTACAATTTGTAAAAACCGGAAAACCGGAGCACTACTACGTCCACTGTCATCAGGATAATACGTGGGGTCTTCATCACTGTCGTCGTCAAATATAGCTGATGAATCAGAAAATAGTTCCTCATCAGATAGATCGTAATTTAGCTGCCTATCAACTTCACTTTGTCTATCGGCGATGTTTTCACGATCCATTTCGACAAAACACCAGCTTACTAAGTGAAATAAAACTATAAACTTATCCATTTACACTAAAAATTAGAAAAACAACGCATAATAACACAAACAAACTCTATCCATTACACTAAACACAAAGTAAACAACGTAACAGAACCATACAGTAGCGATTTAGAAGTAAACAGTGACCGCAACAATCGCGCGCCAAAAGTCAGCTGAGCGCCTCGTGTTTGCTCAGTGGAGAATAAAATCAAGACACATACGGTTCGTAGTTTTCTTGTGAAATTAGTATATTTGACTTCAACGTATACTCTAATACCAATACTAGTCGAAATCCGCGGGAAAAAAACCCGCGGAAATTTAATATTTAAATTAACACGTGGCGACGATGAGATCGTCGCCTGGGATTTTTCGACAGTTTTTCGGCGACGATGTCATCGTCGCCTGGGATTCTTAGTACACACTTCTGGCGACGATGTCATCGTCGCCTGGGATCCAAAGGGTTAAAAAAGTGATGAAAAATGAGTTTATATCTCTTGAGGAATTTGATTTCACCTGCGGAAAACTCTTTTTTTATCGAAAAACTAGTTTTTTATCTAATAATGAAAAAACCAACTTTTTTAAAAACCCTTATTTTTAGACAAGTTTTTTCCATTTCTCGTGTTTTTTTATGCTTAATACAAATATATTTTTTCAGCTCGAAAAATGCATTTTTTACTGACATAACCTAACTTATCCTAATTGTATATTTTCTCAACAAAAATTCCTAATTTGCGTTAAATTCGAGCGTTTGGCCTCCGTGACGGCCTGCCGGCCGTCACTCCGGCGGGAATATAGGTGAATTCGGGTTTTGTGATTAATAGTTGTTATATATAATGATCGCGTAATGGCCGATAATCGCGATCCGCCGCGATAGTAGTTTTTCCGTTATTTCTCGAAAAATATTTGTAATAGACCAAAATAGTTTTTAAATTTGTATTCAGCGCAAAAAACACATCGAAATAAAAAAAAGATGAATAAATACCATTTAAATTAACGGAAATATGACAAAAATACTAAAATTTGTGATATTGGTTTTTTCGAATTGTTCGGTAAAATACGTTATTTCCGCGGAATAAAAAGCATATCTCGTGAAAATACAGCCAATTCTAGACCCATTTCAAGCAAAATGTTCCAAATTTGTTTGGTGGCAAGAAAGTGCATAATTACCCAACTGGTAATCACAAAAACCAAATTCATCTATATTTCCGCCGGAGTGACGGCCGGCAGGCCGTCACAGAGGCCAAACGCTCGAATTTAACGCAAATTAGGAATTTTTGTTGAGAAAGTAGACAGTTAGGATAAGTTAAGTTATGTTTAGTTAGGTAAGTATAAAATGCATTTTTCAGGCTAAATAAATAATTTTGTTTTTTTCACTATCAGATAAAAAACTAGTTTTTTCGATTTTCCGTTAAAAAAGAGTTTTCTGCGGATGAAATCAACCTAAAAAAAACTCACATTTCACCACTTTCAACAAAGAATTGTATTTTCAAAGGTGACAAGAAATTGCATGGTTACCAAAACATGTAAAATGAAAAAAAAGTTGTCGAAAAATAACGATTTTTAAATATGTTGGTTTTTCACATACTTATCAGACAAAAAACTAGTTTTGTTTTCAACTCATCGTGTTATTGATATAACAGTAATTAATTGCTGGGCCTATCGCAAATAGTCCGTAGGCTTATTAGTAAAAATTGTATTAAAGTAAGCTAAGCATATCACTAGATTTTGAGCCTACTTATCAATGAAATATAAAAATTTAGGTAACTGCTAATTAAACCTAGGATACTTTTGCAATAATTCAATTTCTTTATGGCCTACAAGATTATTGACATGCCTAGCTATAAAACATGTGCTTTTTTATGTATTGTACTATAATGAATGATTACGTCGATTCAGAAATATTTTCCTCTGTAAGCCTGCCTTGAATTTTGTTTGAAACCCCTTGGAAAAAACCTTGAATTGTGCTTGAATTATTTTTACATGATTGAGTAGCCACTCTGTAATCAAGTTATTTTTTAAAACAATATCTTGAAATTCTTCCTTCATATTTCTAAAAGTGTTTTTGATATGGAACAATGAATATGCAATTTAAGCCAGGGCACTGTTATTCTTGTATGGTTCCAGTGAACGGTTCGCCATCAGCCCAGGTGTGCCTGTTGTGCCATCGCTGGTTCAGCAGCACAGGCAACCTCCGCGTTCACATGATCAACGTTCACTCACCTAGTCAAAGAGTGCCCTGTGTCGTCTGTCACAAGGCGTTCAAAAACAAGTGGTACCTGCGTAAACACTACGTCAACTCGCATAATGCTCCTGTCAAGCCCCGAATTCGTGCCAATACGTATTCATTTATTTAATATTTATAAAATGCCACTTGTTTTTATTTCTTTTTCGTTAAGTTCTGCTTTCTGTGAGATGCAGTAGTGAGCGCTTCTGTCCTCAAACAACTGCTGTGTTGTGACGAGCATGATATCTGTGTACGCATGACATAAATTTATAAGTTCTTGTACAGGTGTTATTTTTCTGCTTGCCATCAGGCATTTGGCAGCAATACTAAGTTGCCTTGTTATATGTTACATTTGTACTGTTTTGAATCTGACATATATTAGTTAAAACTTATGTTTCCTGTTTGTTGTTATAATTATGGCTGAATTTTAAAATAATTTTTATATTTTGAAGACAATTTTCTATTTAAAAATAATTTTCAAAAGACATTTGTTTTTCCTTGAAATATAATTAGTCAACTAATTGTTATTTGTTATTAACACAATGCTGTTAAGCCCTTAAGGGCAGGCGTTGTTTCTAACACTGCCAGTAGTAATGTGGGCTGTTTGAGTGGTGACTTGCTGTGGGCGCTGGCGTCTTTGGTACCATGCAATCATTGATGACAATCCTGTCAGTTATTTATTGCTATCTCGGATTTTATTTCGTTAATTGTATTTTTAAATCTCATCTAATCAATCTTTGTATTGCACCTTCTAATGTGTCACTCGATTGCTTCTCAAATTAGTTACTATCGTGTAGATTTCATTATTTTCATTAACTTTTCAAACATGACAGTAAAATATGTCTAAAAACTAATCATAGTTATCTTGTGATGATATTATTGATCAGCTATTGTAGGGATGGTACATCACAATGATATCCATTGTGGCGAAAGCATCATTTTTTAAATGAATCTCATGTTTGACTGAACATTTTACTAGCGATTATTAGTGTTACTATACTATCCCAGCTTCATGTGCTAAAGGTTCTCAGTTCGATCCCAATCAGAGTCATTATACATTTTGAGAAGGATCAGCTGATAACCACCAGCTGTTCATTTGTCATTGGGCTATTAATTAATGACACTTTCTAAGGAATAGTCGGCCTTAGTTTGTAACAATGACTATATGATTCGCTCATCTACACTCATCACAATCATTCGAAATCCATATTCGCCCATATCTTGATGATCGGCGTCTTATAAATAAATAAAAAAAATAAACAACCTAACATTGGACATGATATAAATTAAACCCATTCCAAAAGTGTTTATTTTATGTACTATTCTTAACGATATAAGCCCTGATGTAAAATAAAAGTTAAATAGAAATCCTTTATAGTGGCAACATTAGATAATTAGTTCAATCAAAACAAACAATACTGAACGATTATTTGAAGACTATTGGATCAGCCATGATTTACGCTTTATTTAAAACCCTCAATTATTAGGAAAATGTCATGACTTAGGACCTATACTATTACATGTACAAATGTTTGTTGTAAATTTGTGAACAACAACTAATATTATTTTAGTTCATACAATTATCCCATGTTAAAGTTTATTTCAAGTTTATATCTTAATATATACAACTGAGACCCATCCCCCACCAAAACTGGAAGTCGTGCCGTACTGGGGGATGGCTTAAAACCAGACAGGCGATAGGATAACGGGCGGCAGTCGGAGGGTTAAATCATAACTCAGCAGCTGAGCAAAAACTATTTATTACAAAAAAGAAATAAGTATTTTTGGCAGAAGGCAACAATATCAAAAACCCTCAAAATAACGAGAAAACCAAAATAAACAAGAATTCCAAACTATATACAAAATTAACAAAAGCTACAAATACAAAAAAATGACATAACAGACTTGCCTACCTGCAGAATTACTAGAAACACCATATTAAGAGAAAAATGTACATTAAAAAAAAAATTAGAAAATTAACAAATAACCAGCAATTTAGCCCACATCCCATAATTCCAAACATGAAACAAAAAGAAGGGCCGGACAACTAGACAAACCGAGAGCCGAAATCACAGAACGACCAGAGTGTGACCCAACGGCCACTAAAGTAACATATCGACAGCTTACGAGCGTACTCAGGCAGCTTGGCAAAACACAACGAAACGTAACCAAACCTGTACCGGTCAAAAGACCCAGTACACCACCCCACATAAGTGTGAAGAAATGATAGCAATTGGATTGGAAGGAATTAAAGCATCTCCAAGCCTTTTTATGAGTCTTCAATAAGAAAATCATGTTGGGCATGATAATAAGTGTACCAGAATAACAGTTGGCAATTTAATAGTCCTACTAGCATTGCTGAAAATGACCATTACTCCTAACTGTGACTATCCAGTAACCTAAACAGACAAATAATATGAAAATAAAGTTGCAACATAACTGTCTGATGTGAACAAAAATTTAATGAACTAGATAACAAGTATGAAGAGACACACAAAAAGTTAGATAAAAATAAATGTTATTCCAAAAAACTTAAAACTAAGAGTGACAAAAACGCCATCTTCATTCCAGATTCGATGATAAATCTTTCATCGATCTAGTTTGGTTAAATTGTGCTGTGTTTTACTTCTGCTACTGTCTTAACACTTAGGATGAAGGAGGTTCTCTAGACACTGTTTTTCCAACGGTAGTGGTCAATGAGTGTTTGTTAATTTAACTATATTTAAATCAATCTTCGTAACCTGAGTTTCAAGAGGATGACTACGCTATCTACTCAAATACACTCAAGTTATAAAGTACCATCAGTGCTTAACGTATGTGCGTTTCACATTTACTTTGTTTCACAGGTCTTTGGGCAGGATCAGGAACTGCCTAGTACTTAGGAGGAGTATTCAACAGACATTACTCTCATTATTAGTAACAGACAAATACTTGTTACTTATTTAATCAAACTAAAGTGAACTTTTGTTTTAAAATTGAGCCTATGTTCGTTATGTCCATAAATCCTTGGTAAAATTATATTTGTCATTATATTCCTTGTTTGTATTTGACAAAAAAGACCCTTAGAAGATCTATACAGGCACACTGAAACTATTACCTTAATACAGTATTTGTATGGTTGGGTGAGAGGGTCAATACAACAGTACATTAATGGGTAGGCACTTATCCTGGGCTCCCAACATTATTCATCTGGAGTAAGTTAAGCGAATGGTCATTAGAAAGCGCACTAGACTGGCAAAAAGAGTATTCAACATAATTCCTACATAGAAACTGGACACTTTGTGGTACAGTAAAACTATAGAAAATCTGCAAAAATTACACATCTCCAAAGAAGACATCACCTTTAGAGAAAAATCAGAAAATTAAGTTTAGATTATAACCCAAAATAAGCAGGTGTTAATGGACAGCGAAGAAAAGAAAGTGAGAGAAAGAAAGGTTTTTTTGGATGATGAAAAGAAGAAAAGAGCCTGCGCCAAAGCTACATTTTTGTTTTTAGCACTTTCCTTAATGGAGAATATTCGCAAATAATAAGAATAACGTGCATCTATGTGTATATATACATAGACTAAATAAATTAGGATAAACATTTTTTAAACCGCCCAACTTCTTAATAAATTATGCTGACAAAAAACTGCTTTCTTTCAAGCCAATATATTGAGATCTATTTTAGGCAATATAATATATTTTAAAATTTATGATTTTGCAATTTTTAAAGCCTCTGCATTTAACCATTAAAGCAATGAACGCAGTTCTATGAACATTTATCAAAGGTTTTAACGGAGCTCAAACTTTCATAAAAATTATACCGGTGGTATACACTGGGGTATACTGTCATTCTTATTGAAATTATTTTGTCTTTTATATATATTTCTAGAAATATTCAAACAATATTAAACTATAAAAATAAAGAAACGTTTAAATATTTCTATAAGTATATAAAAGAAGAAAAATTGATGTATTTTGGAAATATATAAACGAAGAAATAATTTTAATGAAGATAGCAGTATTCTGCTTACAAAGACCAAAGACATGAGAATCCATTTTATTTCAATTTAAATATAATGAAAGAGTTAGCCATATCTATTTTCTCCAGCTAGCAACTGTAAGTCTAGAGAATCATGATGCTTCCACCCCTCTCCAACCAGTTCACATCACACCCCACCTGTTATATGTTAGCTGTAATGTAATTCGCTGATCTCAGTCTCAACAATACCACTGAGGACGCCACATTACAGCAGCATGGGTGAAACATCTTGTTAATAGTGCAGATAGCACCTTGATGTGGAGTTTCAACGATACCACCTTGATGCGGTTACAGGAAAATATAGATTCCATCTTTTTGTACCAGATAGCAGCACCCACACACCTCAACCCTCATCAGTATTTTACGGCCTCGTTTCTGATATAGTCAAAATTATATTTTGGAAGGGTAAAATATTAAACTGTGCTGCAGTAAAAAATGTTTTTGTGAAGGTTATCTACTTTTTAAACAGCGCTTATGAATAATTTTTGTAAATAACTTTTAAAATATGTACACTTACTATTTATACATGACTAAAGTACTGAAATGTGTTCCTTTATGTCGTAGATACAGCTAGTGGATTTAGCTAGGCCTCTTAATCTTCCAAATATTCACCAACCCAAATATCTTTTAAGTTTAAGATAAAGTAAAAATCCCTTATATTTCCATGTAAAACTCCATATTTTTTCCTCTAACAATCGGTTATCAAGATAATGACATATTATTGCCAAAAATTAATACTAACGATGTACAGTTTGCACACTTTTTCTCAACTTATGTCTTGGTTATATGATACAGTGTTGAGAGAGAAGGAAATGTGATTATATAATACCTGTGATCTTATGGAATGTATTCATAGCCTTTGATGTTTGAGCAGCATTGTTCACTTATTTGGTAATATTTTTGTGAGGGAATTGTATCATTTTTAGAATCCTATTGTTCCTATGTCACAATAAATTTTTTGTGTAGGTCAATTATGTCATAAATTTAAAAAAAAAGCAGATATGTCATGGGTTACATATTTACCCCTTCCTCCAAGGTCTTATTCTATTTTAAAATTCTGCGATTTATCACAACAAGTTTTGTATTTTGTCAGTACACTTGCTATCTGAATGCTGCCTCTATTCTTTGTGAGACACTATTAAAGGATATGATCCTTCTAACCTCTTCCTTCAACACCGTCAAGCTTGTTGGGGAGCAATTTTGATAGGTTTGTGATGGTATTTTCCTTGATTTTTTGACATATACGTATGCATCTTGACAAATATAAGAGTTTACCTTTAAATGTTTGTCAGTGTGCTCTCTATTTAAATAGAGAGACACTAAAGCCTTTCGTGATCTCTTATATAATAAATGGGTTTTAACATGTCTCTCTATCTCAATCCCAGATCTGCAAGTGCTGTAATTGCCTCTTTTTAAAGGCTGTGATTAACTCTATGTTAGTAACCTAGTGTTCTCTCTACATTGCTTGATTTCCAACACTTAAAGTGTTTTAAGTAACAAACGCAACGTTTTGATAGGTGTAAACCTTCTTTCATCTTCAGGTGCTACTCATGAACTTACCTACATTTAAAACTAGATTTTTTTCAACTAACCCTTAGTAATTTAAGAAAACCCTTATAAAACCTACATGCTTCTAGATAATTGTCAACTATTAAGTCACATTTTCTTATAAACTATCACACAACACAGTTTTGACAAAATATACAACACAACAAACTAAAAAGAACAAAATATGACAAAATTATCATTCAACAATATGGGGATCAGATTATTGGGGAACCTAGGTGAACTCTGGCAGTTGATTGAAGGTGGGTCTTGGAGTGAATGAAATAGTCCATGACTTTTTTAAATTCTGTTATGTTCTGAAAAAATGTTTTTGTTTTTGATATTCCCTCATAACAAGCCTCCAAGCTAGTGTTCCAGGGAACAAGGTAAATAACTCCGTCCAAGCAAACGGATTTAGGGTTACAGGCGTTTTATGAAGACAACAGAAGTTTTTATATCTTTTGAAACGTGTTTGATTCTTAAAACACCTGAAGTGTTGAAAATCTCCAACCAATCCAACCAATCATGAACAATTCAATGCCAAAAAATAACTTTCAAACAGCAGTTATGCTGTTTTTCAATTCGATTCTTCTTATAATATTATTTTATGAAGTACCACCAAGTGACTTTTCAGAATAGTGGTATTCCAAAAAGGGTTAACTTATAATTTAATGGCTTCTTTTTCAAACCAAGATAAATGGCTTTTATTGATCAAGTCTGTTGATAAATCATCTATATCCACTTTTTTGAATTTACCTACCAGAATCATTATGTATTTTAGTAAAATGTCATATTTTGGTTATTTCTAATTAGGTATAAAAATCTATATTTAAAGTTTTCAGAAAAAAACTTAAGATTGCCAAAATATTACCAAATAAATTGATAAGACATTATGACAAAAATAATAAATCAAACTATGTATAAAAAATAATAGAAATCAATTTTCATTTTAACTTCTATGAAAACCTAAATTTTCTGTTATTAAGTAGAAATTCATTGTTAAAATGTGGTTTTTCATAAGATATGATAAAAGTTAGGACATTGTTGAAAATATGGATATTTAAATATCCATATAATTCTTGTCTACCAACTAGCTAAGACAACAATTATTTAATGAGACTCTAAATTTGGATAGGACAAAAACAAAAACCCCAAATTAGTATCACAAAAGCATTGGAAGAAGAAATAACAATAATATTCAAACAGCCTTGAGGTGTTAAAAATATTTTAAAGAAGAAAGCGAGACATTTTTGTCAGCTCCACCTAAATACTGTCACATTATAAAAGGTTTGGATGTACAGGGTCACAAATAAACAAGTACCCCTCTGTTGGAAATAAGAAAAAAAACCTAGTGAGTAATTTTATAAATGAACTATTATAGTGCTAGTCGTAAGTTAATGTGATTGTTTATTTGTGGCCCTGACATCCAATCCAACCCACACTTTTATTCACTTATGAAGTGTGCAGAATGTATATATAATTGTTAAGAATCAAATATCTCATAAAATCCAGTTATTATTATTTTTACAAACTGTTTTCAGTAATTAAAATAAGCTAGATTATAAATTTTACTTGTCATACATACCTTGCTCAGGCGACAAATTAAAAGTATCAAAAATTTGTTTCCAGAACTGTTTTGGGAATTTGATACATACATTATATATTATCTGTAGCCTATGTTAATACTGCATATCTGCTGTATGTGTACAAAGTAAACTAGGGGTAAAGTAGAACCGTAAAAGACTTTGAGCTCCGGGTCATTTGGAACTTACAATCCAGATCTTGGGACATGGAGGCTACAATACATTAAGTTTTTATCCGTATTCATGGTTTTGTGATGTATTTTTTTAAGAGTTCCAGATGATCGTGTATTAAAGTCCTTTTATAATAGTAGTCAACCTCTACTATTCCACTAATTAAAAAATGTCTGTCTCTTTTAGATTATACTTATCTATACGTAAATAAATTGATAAATTACTTGAAAGAGAAAATTGATACATTTTAGGTTGCACAGGAATATTATTGGACCCCCAATATGTTTAGTTTTTTTTTTTTTTTTTTTAGGAGATTTAATGGAAACTTGTAAAAACTGAAAAGTTTGGACTAATTTCTTATTCTGAAATCATATAAGTGACTAATTTACTCCTTAAAACTCTTGTAGTTTAGTGGTAATAATTTAATGTTAACAACTTTGTAATGTTAATTAGTTGTTGCTTATAATAGAAAATAATTGATCCTGAAACAGTTAACGTTTAAAAGCTCTGAACATGACCATGTAAGATAAGAAAATATTAAGTGAACAAGTTCTAGGTCTTAACTTATTTAGTTTTATGACAAGATTAGTGCTCTATTATAGTGATAACACAAATTGAGACTCCAAAGCTGCAATTACGAATCTGTTGTTTAAACTGATATAGTCAACAGATGTCGAAGATACTTGCAAGCATTGTTTTTGACAGCCTTGAACATTCATTCATTCTTTCTATTAACAGTTCTGGTGTGTTATTTTATGATACACAAAATGTTTAAATTAGTAAATAACACCCTGTTTTCCAGCCAATCTAGATTGATGTACCAATATTCTAGTAGGGATGGCAAATATTTTCAACATGTCGAATCATCAATATATCGCAAACCAAATATCGATGTAACGATAATATCGAAAGAAAACTATTGATATATCGGGTAACCGATACATCTAACTGTAAATGATTTATTTGTTTAAAACTATGCACTAACTCTTATGAGATGACCAAAAATACACTCACTATGTTTTGCTGTCTCTATTTAGAAGAGCCTACTGAATGAAAAGATTAAATACATTTATCTAAACGAAACAAGTTGTGGGGTTGAATTAAAAAGATTCAAAATAAGAATAACTATACCTTTAATTATTATGTTAATTATAAAATAATAATGTAATAACAATGTTATTTTTGTTTTTCACATTTCAATATGCTATTAAGCCTCTTATAAAAACTAAAAATTAAACAAATTAATTGATTGGGCATTCAAATTAGGCATCTTAATTCAGCATTGCTAACTCACACACAACTTCATTTACCCATTCCACTCACTGGTCTACAATAACTACATTTTAGTATGTTAACCTCACAAAAAAACTAATTAAAGTTACTTTATTATTTCAATGCATGTTTTGTACTCATAAGAGGCAATTTAAATGGTTTTTTTTTTATCATGATGATTTTGAGGAGAGAAAATAATGTTAATATTTAGTGATATGATATATCAGACCAAAATATCGATACTAATATATCGATATTTCGAAACATGTGTATCGATATTTTCGATATATTGTTGCCTACATACTAGGCGCGCGTTTAATTTAAAGTTCTTGGCTATCCGAAGGACATTATCAGATTTTTTCATTAACCAATTGTTTATAGTATACAGGGTGTCTTAAAAGTCCCACCCCCCCCCCCCCTATTAACTTTCTTATGAATACAGATAAAGTGATTTACTTCTGGGAATGTTTATATGACCAACTAAGGAGTTTTGTTATGTATGCAAATTTTTTACACCCCCTCTCAAAAGGGGGTAGTTTGGGGGTAAGTCAACATTTTTAAATAGGAACCCCTATCAAATGACACATCATTTTAAAGGTAATATTAAAAGAAGAAGAATGGCGGAAACTAGAGGTCTCTAACATTAGTCTATCAAATTTGGTGGCAGTTTAAAGTTGGAATTATTTCATAAAACCCCCGCAGCTTGTTACATTTAAAATTGTTGTAAGGCAGACAAAACATTCACCCACCAGTTAGTTTTGAGAACTGATGACACCTAATCGTCAAGCAAGTTATTACAAGAATCAACAAACACCGAAAACCACAAATAACATAGCATTTATTTGGTTTTGGTTTGTCTGACCAAAATCCCATGTTGCCCTACTGGACTTTGGTCAGACAAACCAAAACCAAATAAATGCTATGTTATTTGTGGTTTTTGGTGTTTGTTGATTCTTGTAATAACTTGTTTTACGATAAGGTGTCATCAGTTCTCAAAACTAACTGGTCGGTGAATGTTTTGTCTGCCTTACAACAATTTTAAATGTAACAAGCTGCGGGGGTTTTATGAAATAATTCCAACTTTAAACTGCCACCAAATTTGATAGACTAATGTTAGAGACCTCTAGTTTCCACCATTCTTCTTCTTTTAATATTACCTTTAAAATGATGTGTCATTTGATAGGAGTTCCTATTTAAAAATTTTGACTTACCCCCAAACTACCCCCTTTTCAGAGGGGGTGTAAAAAATTTGCATACATAAAAAAACTCCTTAGTTGGTTATATAAACATTCCCAGAAGTAAATCACTTTATCTGTATTCATAAGAAAGTTAATAGGGGGGGGGGGACTTTTAAGACACCCTGTATATCCATTTTAAAAACAAAAAGTTAACAACCAAAACTTTTTATTAATAAATTGATTCATACTACAATGTGAAAAGCATGCTCTTTGGCTAAAAAATGGTTTTTGTGAGTGTACAAAGGATGCTTTGATAAAGCTCTGTCATTATGCATGCTCTGCGCTACCAGCAGTCAGTCTGTTGTTCCCGTCGATTGATTAAAGTCCGTAGAGATTCTCTTGTACATGCATCTTGGCTTTTACTGACAACGCCCTCTCCCTCCTTTTTTTCTCAGCTTTAACTTTTTATGGCTAATTTTCATTGTTTTATATTTTGTTCAGATTTTACTTATGATCCAACGACAAACTGTTGAAAAATAACTTGTAAAATGTTAAAATGATTCAATTTGTTTAGTTAAGTTTAAATATATTATCAAGGACTAATTATGTGTAGTCTGTTTCTTTCCTATTTGAAGCAATTTACTTTAGTTATTTATATACTTCAGTTTTATGTAAGCAATTTTTGCTTTCATAAGGAATTGATTACAGTGTCTGTCTATAAAATAGCGTATGCTACAGGTGTCTGCAAGTGTGGATGAAGCCAATTCTCCATATTTAGGCCTTATAAACACCTAGAAGAAAGCTTTTAATTATATTAATTAATCATATTATCTAAAAATCTGATCATCCGAACAGGGGTTGGTATCATCAACTTCGGACAATCACGTTCCCATTGTACCTTGCCCCAAAGACATATCAATAAATAAACATCATATTTAATGTTTCATCTATAGTAAATAATTACCTCTTAGGCGTAGGTGTTTGGTATTGATATGAACCTGAAAAAGTTAGTCAGGAAAGTAACGTCTATATACTCACATTATCATCATTCTGTTATTGTTCATATCATTATTTTCGACAATTAGATAATCAATTATGTTAATTAGCTAAGATATTAGTTTTATATTGTATACAAACATAACCAACTACTGCACTCTGGACCATAGCTGTCTCCATAGGTCATTCTTGTAAAGGGAACAAAAGTAAGGATCTTAATAATTTCACTCAATGTCAGTAAAGCCTAGATGTACAACAATATTGTTATCGTAATAATAAATTGCCAAATAAGCATAGCCTGTACAACTACCTCATTGTTGTTCTGTTAATAATGTGTTCTGGTTTTACCGAGATTTGTTTATCTTCATTGTTAAGTAATATTTTTTAAGTACCATTGTACATTGTTGTTGTAAATTGTAATTTATATGAAACTGCCTCTATGTTAATTTCACATCAATTTTAATAAAGAAATTCGATTGAACTGTCTTTTATTTTTTTACTGTGGTTTTTGTCGATTTTGTTCATTATTTTTTTTTTTTTTTTTTTTTTTTTTTTTTTTTTGTCACTGGCCAGTAATTGTTATGTAAAATCTTAGTTTTTAAAACTATAAAGATAAAAAATATGAGATTATTGTGCTCATTTGCCACTATTAGTGTGAATATGGAAATGGTCATATTACAAATTACATTCTGGATCTGTGATATGTGTACGAACAAACAAACCTTAAACATCGCAGAGACCTAACATGCACAGTATAGAAAGCTATCCATTCGAATGAACCTGAGACAAAGTAAAATAACTTGTAATATGAATCATATTTGTTGCTCGCGACGTGGTATGTTCATGTTACATAGTTGTTTACTCCTTGCATGTTCAATTAAATGTCTTTGTTACGTTTTAGTTTTGTTTTAAAAAATATGATGTCAAGTTTGAATTTTGACGGTTGTCTTCGTCTTCAATTTTAATCATGGTGTTTGTCTTCAAACAATAATCATGGTGAAATTGCTTTTGATTTTGATGGTTACTGCAAATCCTCTGTAGTCTGCAAAAATAATAAAATTATACCAGACAAGAGATAGCTTTGCTAAGTCATCATTTTCAATGTTGGTTGTACTTACATAAAAAAGTACATCATTATTTTCAGGTGTTTAACTGTAATGGGACCTTTTCCGTTAATTCACTACCACTACTTTGGTTAGGTTATGTTATGTTATGTTTGGTTATTGTAGTGAACTAACAGTTAAGATCCCTGTAATGGATTAAGTTATGAACTTTCACTTAAAGGAAAATTCGTTGCCTTGGATAAAAATCAAGAGAATGTCATCGCTTAGTAATTGTCTCATTTGATTGTTGTTGACAGGTTCCCACCTGGCCCAGTGCGGCAACTGCCCCCATTGTGGACAAAAATATTCCAACCAATCAGCCCTCAAATATCATGTGCGATTAATGCATTCTGACCTCACCAACCGGCTCTGCTGCTACCTTTGTCCGCGCTCGTTCGTCCAGCGAGAACAGTATAAAGTTCATATGTGGGAGAAGCATAAAGTCCGATGGTGACAACACGCTTAAATAAAGACCCCACAATATATTTGTTTTGTACAGTTTTGTTGTGACAGTGTTGTGTTTTAATATATTTAAAATTTTGTTATATTTTCTCGTTTTAATTGTCTCCCAAAAATTATGTTTAAGCTTTTAATACACAGAGGTTATGTATGTTCTCGTCTCAATTGACATCACATATTAACGCACTAAATATTTTTCAATAAACAAGTCTAGTACACCTGTTTGTTTATAAACTGTCTTTTATCTATATAAATTATCAGTGTAATAAATTCCTAAACAAGCATATTATTGCTAATTACTGTTTTATCAGCTTTTTTAATAATAAACATTTTAAGTTAGTAAACAAAATCTACTGATGATTAACTATTTTTTTAAGTTTAAAAACATTTATTTCATTTGCTTTACTTTATGAAAAATATTATGAACTTTATGAAAAATATTATCATAAAGTTTATTCATTGGTAAATTGTAATCTTAAATGACGAGTAAATGCAAAGAAAACGATTATTGGAATTAAAATTAGAAATTAATTGAGAATGGAGAAGAAGAGAGGTGATTGCCGAAGATTTGCGTAAGTCTCATTTGATTAGCCGCTTAGAGTGGGTTGGCATGGCGACGGGGGTGGTTGCTGCGCGGGCCCTAACCCGCTTACTAACACTGTACAGTACTACATTAACCACACTAATACGGCAGAACCCAGTGATCACTGCTTCAGGTCTTGTAATAACCTAAAGAATCTTACTGCACTAAACATATATGTCTATTAAATATGAGATTACTTAACACCATTTCTATAGTGATTCTTGAAAGTTCTATTTACAAAGGTAAATTCAGTTGAAAGTTATGAATTGCTTTAGATACAATATAGCAAGGTTGTTATATTGTACATTAAAATATTTCATCTTCAGACACTAATAAAATTAGTTGTTTATTTTGTAATGTTATTTACTACTGCTTTAATTGGTTGTTTAAAATTATGGTTTGGTAGTTACTATGTAAATTTTATTCACTCTTGCAGAGTAAATATAATAGCAATTGCAATTTTATTTCTTAGTTTTTGGGGAGAATATATATTGATTTATTAACAATGAAATTAAATTACTCTCTAAATATTACTTTAAAACATCTCTAAAATGAATAATGTTATAGGAATGTTGAATAATAACATTTTAAACACTGAATATATACGCTTCTAATTTTTTTATAAAACAAATACTGCAGTAATCTTTCAGTTAAGAGAAACTTGTTTGTTATAAAATTATCTTATATTAATTCAGAATTAAATCCAGTTAGATTTATACTTTACTTTTACTTTCTAAGGAAAAATAGCCATTTTCATTGCCATCGGTGTTTACTACGCCAAAATGAGCACAGATATAGTAAGAGGTGTGGGGTAAACTGACATAAAGTTATGTACCAGAAATGACCTCATGCACATCAGCACGGAAGCATAAATAAACACTTTTCACTGTCCAAGGGTATTATAAAAAGTAAATTTATCATTTCATATATTGTTTAAACTTTTTGTATATTCATTTTAGAGTCATTGTAAGTTTTATTTTGTAAGTCCTTTCATTTAACGTCTGAACAAATGTTAAGGTAAAGTGTTAGAGAGGACTTTACAGCCCTAACTTCAACCCTTTAATAAAGGCATTTTTCATTTCATTTCAAATTTTAATATTAAATAGTCCAGATATTACTGAAAATAAAATTAAAATAGTTATGAAATTAAAAAAAACTAATATGTTTTATTTGTCCCATATCAGCACTTCCACTCTATGATAGCATTTTAACAGCCAAAAATCTTTTATTTAAACAAAAAAGTACAATATTAAATGATTTAATAGCACAGGATTATTTTTCTCTGCTGATCTAGATAAATTCAGGCATTAACGTATGGAGAGTGTTTCAGGAGGCCAGATGAGTGCCCAGCCATGCCCACTCTGTCCCAAGATCATCAGCAACAAGTCAAACTTGTTGAAGCACATGCGTATTCGCCATACAGATGAGTACAATCCTGCCTACTGTGTTCTTTGCAACAAGTTGTTTAAGAACAAGTACAGTCTCCGAGCTCATATAAACATATATCACAAGTTTATGCTAAATAGCAACTCTCAGCAGCACAATCAACCGCATCAACAATCGCAGCTCCACCAACAACCACAACAGTATTGACCTCTGTCTGACTGCGTTGTCCGCAACATTACTTCCCCTGTCTGTCCTGTGTGATAAATTCTTTACAAAAAATATTGTTGTAAGCAGTTATATACCATAATTGAGTTTATTTCAAACATACACTTAGTGAATAAAATTGTTTATTTTTGAATATGTAACTTTTAAGGAGGCAATTTATAAAAGACATATATTTATGAATGATATTTTATATACAGTTAACTGATATGGTAATCAGGACAAGAGAGAATTCTTTTATATGTTTTGTTTTCTGTACTAATAGCATTTTTCTCTACCTGAAAATGGATTGAAATATAAAACAATTTACCGTTTAAAATAAAATATTTTACTAATTATAGGATTCATTGTAATATTAACTGTTAATTTGTTTATATTAAATTTAGCTTACATAAAAGATCACAAGTATAAACATATTTGTTGTTTCATACAACACTATAGCAAGTACAGTAAAACCTCTCAAATAATTAATGATAGTTACCATTTTTCAGACAGTGAAAATATTTATTTAACCCTTTCAGACGTGCGTTATATTATCTAAAATGAATAAAGACGTCACCTAATGTCTTTTTATAAATTAGCCTAAATGAGGAAGGGCGTCATGTGACGTCTTGTGTAATGGTCAAATTATTTAACTTATTAAATTAATTAAGCGTATTGTTAACACATTACACATTTACTATCTGTCACAGGCAAACACAATTTTATATGTGCACACCTTTTGGCAGTCTCATTATAGTTATAACCTTCATTTGTCCTCTATCTCTAAACTGATTTGGTTCTATCAGCTGGCATGCAGCTGATACAACATTTGACACGCTTTTCACTCACATTCTCTCAGTTGTTTGTCAGCTACACAGTTACGACACGGACGCAAGGACACTTCCCATGAATTCCTCCCATTGCCGAATCCCACTATGCATATACACCTGCTTCGAGGACTAAATCACTGTAATTTCCAAAAATAAGAAATATAATAAAATAATGTACTCAAATAAACAAGTTTGAAATGTTTTTTCAAAATTTTATTTTTACTCTAAAACATTTTTTCAGCCCTAATACTCCTTAGGCACAACAGTTGGGACGTCATATGACGTCTTTACGCCTGAAAGGGTTAACGTGAACACAAGTTTAGCTAAGTGATTTCAAAACAGTATAGTTAAGCTGAAACATTATCCTATGAAGTGAAGTTTACCATACTTTCATGCAAAGGCTTCTTTCCTTAAGTTATCACAGTGAATAGTTAGTATTTTAATTTTTACTGTACAAGGGAATGTCACACAACACAAATATATTACAATATATTTGTGTTGTGTGATGTTAAAATACTACAAAAAAAATTTTAAACTAATAATCTTCACAAAATTACTGAACAAAAAGACAAATGAGCAAGTACATAAAAGCTCAATGATTTTTTTTTTTCTAGTAAAATTTCAATGATATCAATGTCGGTTTGTTTTAAATAACTTAAACTCATAAAAAAGAAGCTGTAATAACGATGCAGAAAGTTATTAAAACTGGGCACTATATGCATCAATCACAAATCAGACTCTTGTTTTAAAACCAGCTTTCATGGAAGAAGTGGATATAATTCACCACTAGTGAATGCAACCTCTTGCATATTTAATAACAGCATTAGTGTGAAATAACAATACTAACATATAGTATCACTTAGATGATCAATCATAATTTGAGAACTCTTGCTGGCCTAGTGGTTAGCACTTCAGTTTACAACGCAAAGGGGCAAAGATTGAAATCGGTAAAAGAGTTCCACTTAATAAGTTGTCAAAGGAGTTTAAACTGTTGTTTGTGTACTATGTCTGGAGTGCCATTGAAGACAAAAGAAAATGCTCTAGTAGTGTAATTAATTTATCTTAATTGTTTTCAAGGCAGTATCGTAACTGATAAGTGTTATGCCGGGTTTTACTGTACATGTGTTGGAGAGGTATTTAATGCAAAAATTAATAAATAGCTTTTGTCTGAAGTTCTGTAGAAACATTTGCTAATGAAATCTAGTCAACATCATGGCTTACAACTCAATGTTCCATGTAATACTTCTCATATCAGGATTGTAATTTTAATATTAACTGCTTTATATCTCTATTCTGTGTTAAACCATTTTGGACACGTTAGATTTTAGTCAGTCTTAGCTTTTTACTAATAGCTTTCTAGTTTTTGTGTGCATTCTCACCCTTGCAACTGTTGGATAGTTTATAATTAATTAGAAAAAATGTTGAGGTTATATTTTGCTTTTTCACATACACATAAAATAATTATTTATATATAGTCACTAATTTACGTTACGTTTAAAGCCAGCTGAGCACTGATTGACAGCTCATCTGCTTTGTTCGGTGTTACGGGCCAATTTTGTCACAACCTTTTCACTCCAAGTCAAGCGGCAAACCAAGTATCACCTCGTAACATTTTGGCTGAACCACAACTCTGGGAAATTCATCGATTATGTTATTGTAATGATCATTATGACCTAAATCCTATAAGATAGGGCAACTTTTATAACTCTCGATAAATATCATATTTTCTTCACTTAATACTTGTTATATTATGAGGACTGCCCAGCTGGGTAAGACACTGAACACACAGTTTCCCTATTCAACTGTGGTATCATGCAGTCTACTTCAAATTTATTCCCTATCTGTACATAAAATGTGTACTGGTGTAACAAAAAAATCAATGTGAAGTTACATTCAGTTGCAAAAGTGTTTGTGATAAATCACAAACAGAATTAAATTATTCAAAAACTGTGAGGTTTAAATGGATTGAATGTTTAGTAAAGATGGAGTAGAATAGAAATTTGGTATTAGTTTAAAAATTACTGCACCAATTTTTATATTTGATACTGCAATAGTAGTGTAATCTTGTTGCTGAGTAATTAAAAAAAATTACTGTAAATAATAAACATTTTTCACTGCAGGCCCAGTCATATACATCACAACTATCCCATCCAATGTATAGTTTATTATAAAAATATATCTTGGATGTAAAGAATTTATTTCTTGTAGTTATTTTTTCCAAGAAAATTAAGAAAAACTGTGATTGCTAAAAATAATTGTTTCTATATCTCTTTCGTAATATGTTGTTTGTGTTGACCCAGAATTAGTTGTGTGTTGAAAAACTATGTAATTGCCGAGTGTTAGGTCGAGATAAAAACGCAAATAAAATTTTAACTTTTGTTACAATGCATAATTTATTGTTATATATCAGCAGCATTTTCAATCTAAAGTGCATTCAGTAAGATGTTTTCTTTTTAATTAATCTTGCTATTTAAATTTATTTATTTTCTAGCATAAAAAATAGAAATTAAATTAAAACCGAAACACTGTTACATCAAAACGTTATTGGATGTAATGTATTTAAAGGTGGAGTTTTATATATGTACAGGGTGTCTTTTTTAACCCTTTGAGTGCCAGACAATTTTTTTTTTTTTTTTACAAGAAGTGCCAGGCATTTTTGGTATTAGCTATGCAAGAAGTGCCAGGCCTAAATATCGAAAAATGCATACTTTTAGAAAAAAATTCATTTCTCAGTTATTTGAGCATTGATCTTTATGTTTTATATGTTAAATTGTTCATAAAGAAGTCTTATATAACATGCAAACACTAATAATAACAACATGCACAACAAGAAAAATTATATGTGTATATATATGTACTTACATTTTTTTTTATATACATTTTTCAAGTTTGAGGTCACATAACCATATCCAAAAAAAATCTATGGCAATTTCTGGCTATATATTCTTCATCTATACTTCAATATGTACAAGCTGTCCAAATTTTATAGCACTTTGTCTAAAAATCAACTATATACAGCACTTTTTACAAAAATGTACATACCGCATTTTTATTGAATTTCTGTTGCTATGATACGTAACAGTATCAATAATAGAATATGACACAACACTGATGTAATATATAACAGTTTTATTCAAAGAGATAAAAGAAAATGTAATTTGCTTACTAAAATAAAGATATTGTAATAAAAAAATATTTACATAGGCTAAATTATCCGCGATGCGACATATATTTAGCAGGTGTGTTTAGGGAAGCAATATGTGTGTACAGCCCTCTTACACTTTCTGCATATGTAAGAAGACCTTTTTCTCTTACCACCACTTGTAGTACTCACTTTACTACACACACTGCAATTTCTTTCCATTTGCTTTCCATTTGCACTGACAGGTAGCTTTTCAAAAAACTCATTCGAAGCTCTACCTTGTTCGACATCATCACATGCGTTACTTGTTTGTGTATCAAACAGCAAAGGTCTACCCTCAACCAATTGGAGCCATTCATTGCCAAGTTCTTCAACTAGTGCTACAGTATAAAGGAGCCTATTTACTGGCTTGTCTGTATTCAGCTTGTATAACAAATACGAATTCAAAATCATGCGGCCAAAAATATTGAAAGTGACTTTTTTCCAATATTTTAGCGACTTACGTTCATCAAGATACTGGTACAACATTTGATCTGATCCATCAACACCCCCCATGAAGTCATTATACTCTCTTATAGCTTTAGGTTTATTAGTTATAGACATCCTGTTGCCTCTCCTCTTCGTCCTCTGTTCACTGCCGGCAATAGATTTGGTTGAGAGTAATAACACTTGGTTTTTCTGAGATTGTTTTTCCCTAAACCCAAGAAGTAGCATTTTGTTTCTCCTGAAATACTTTGTTTCACCTACATTGAATTTCCTTTTAAAATCATTTGGTATGCCTTTTCTTGTTTGTCTAATAGTACCAGTGAGAAGAGTACATTTTGAATACAAATAATTTGCCAATTTTAGTGATGTGAAAAAGTTATCCATAAATATATGGTAACCCTTATTTAGGAAGTTGCCCATTTCTAAAAGTTTTACTACAACAATATGGCCTAAACCATTTTTTTTCATCTCATCTTTATCTGATCCTTTAGAACCCCTGTATACAAAAAAGTTTAAGCAATAGTGTGTAGTTGAATCACACAGCATCCACAGTTTAACACCCCATCTGTGATGCTTTTTAGGTAAATACTGCTTCAGTTGTGTGTTAGATTTAGTACTAATCATACTTTCATCTACAGCTAATTGTTGGCCAGGGACGAAATAATGTTTAAATAAACGATTGACATGATCAACCAGAGGACTAAAACGAGCACAAGGGTCGTAGTTGGGGTCGCCAGATTTTGGTATATTGGAGCAGTCTACCATGTGAAAAAATTTAAGTATAGCCTGAAATCTGTTTCTTGTGAACATTCTAGGGTACCAAGGGATATACTGGCTAGAATATTTCCACCAATAGCTGTAAATAGTGGGCTGACGTTTTATCCCCATATTTATGATAACAACAAGAAATGCCTGAATTTCTGCCAATGTAACGGGTTTCCATGATTTAGCTCGACTATTTTCTTTTAGGTTGTCAATATTCTTGTTCAAATAGTCATCTGCATACTTATTTGTATAGGTGACAAACATTTGTAACAATGTATTGGTAAAAAACAACCTAAAGTAAGCAGATGGAACTGAATTTTTAGGAGGACAGTGTTTAGGACCAGATAACTCTTGAAAAGTAAAGTTTTGAGGAAATCCAGAATCCTCATCCTCAGTTACTTGGTTCCAACCAGAACCATCCTCAATATCACTATCACTATCACTACAATTATGAATAGCAGGCTGATTTGGGCTTTGCCTAGGTCGTCCTCTAGGCCTAGGCATAGGAACTGCAATAGGCCTATCTTCATCACTGCTGTCATCAATCAAAGGGTTTATATTTGGGCGGTTAGAGAATAATGTAGGCATACCTGAGGTAGATGGACCATCCTGAATTGGCAAATAATCGGGATCAGAATCGGTGTCATCAATGATGCTACTAGAAACATTGCCAGAACTATCCTCTTTTTCAGTACTGCCCACATCCGACAAAATACCGTCACTTTCATCGTCTTCTAAAACCTTTCGAACTGTATTTTCACTCAAAGGTGAGGCTGACCTCTTCATTTTGTTTATTAGGTAAACACAGATACAAATAAAAACATCGCTAAAATAACATAACCACACTACTTGACAATAACAAAGAAAGTAAACATTGCCACTGACGCCGCCGAGTCAGATGACTGACGCGACTAGAGGCAAGTAAACAAACTATATTGAGTACTTGATATTTTTTGTTTTTCATAGTGTTATACACTATAACAAATTTTTTTATGAAAATTTATTATGTTGCGAGTATTTTGATATAAATATGTAGGGCGAAACGTAATATTTTACGAACGAAAAAAAAAAATTTTGTGACGGCCGGTTATTCCGCCGTTGGCATTTCTTGCATAAAACGGGGGCGGCGGACTAATCCGCCGTTGGCACTTCTCGCGTAATTTGCCGACGGCGGATTACTCCGCCGTTGGCACTCAAAGGGTTAAATGGGCCACCATTGTGATCTTGGAAACCCTAAGTCTGACAAAAAGCTTTTAATGGGTAACCTTACCTTGTTTTTAAGACAATTAAAAATACATATTTCAAATTTTGAAAAATGACCGCCATTTTCCAATATGGCGGTCAACTTTGTTATTTCTTATGTAACACCTTAAATTCTATGATAGTATTAGGCTGAAATTGTAATTTTAAGACTTTTTTATTCTTGATAGTTTTTCAGTATTTTGCTTAATAACGTAGATATAAGGGCTCAAAATGTTAGATACCTTATGGAGCTTACCATTGAAATAAAAAAATGTTTAATATAAATTGAAAAAAAGATTTAATTTGCAAACATTACAACAGACATTTGGAAAATGTATGCCTAGTTATTCTTATTTTCAAGATTTGACAGATTAAGGTATTAAATTAATAATACACAGACATTTACAGAAATATGCTACTATTGTATCAAAGATAAATTGATGTTGGCAGCACTGTTGCCATTATCAGCTCTTTAACAGGACTTCTAATAAAGCTGTCAATCTGTATTGGAAGTTGCCTTAAACAGCTGATAATGGTAAAGTGCTGCTAACATCACTTTATCGTGATAAAATAGTAACATATTTCTTTAAATATCTGTGTATCATAATTTAAAACATTAATCTGTAAAATTATTGAAAAAGAATAGCTAGGCACACATTTTCCAAATGTTTCTTGTAGTGTTTGTAGATTATTATTTTTTTTTTTTTAATTCTTAATCTGTAAAATCATTGAAAAAGAATAGCTAGGCACACATTTTCCAAATGTTTCTTGTAGTGTTTGTAGATTAATTTTTTTGTTTTTTTTCAATTTATTTTTTAAATTGGTTATTTCAATGGTAAGTTTCATAAGAAATCTGAACATTTTGAGCTCTCATATGTACGTTAAACAAAATATCAAAAAACTATCAAGAATAAAAAAAGGCTTAAAATTACAATTTCTATCTAAAACTATCATAAAATATATGGTGTTCCATTAGAAAAAAGCAAAGTTGTCTGCCATATTGGAAAATGGCGGTCTTTTTCAAAATTTGAAATATGTATTTTTAATTGTCTTCAAAAACAAGGTAAGGTTCCCCATATAAAGTTTTTTGTCAGATGGTTTCCAAGATCATAATGGTGGCCCATTTAAAAAAGACACCCTGTATAACAAGGCATTATAGTCATATATATATTTTTAAACTTGGTAGCTATTTCCCAAATTAATTAGATATTTTATTTTTAGCAAAAATGTCGTATATTTTTCATTCAGCATCCATTTCATTTTCATAACAGTCTTTGTAGTGTGTTCTTTGCAAATTGATGCATACACTTATTCATTGTGTAGCAATTCTTCTGTCAAACGTAGCAAAAGCAGAGTGGCTTTCCAAAAACTCTTCTAGGCACTGTTTCAGTTCAGTAGACATAAGTCAATTAAATATTGAAAACCACCCTACGCCATTGATCGAGAGTGAATTGTTTCCTCATAAACGCAGTAATTTATTACTCGACTGACGAGTCACTACTACCTTCCGATCCTTCAGGCTCCACCCCCCAAGCTTAACGCAGTGCAAGACAAATACTCATGCTTAGTACCATCCAATCGAGTCAATGTCAAATTCTGACAGAAATACTGTTATATACTAAATGAGAGATTTTATCTAACATGCGACTACTAATCCCGGTTTTAGTGTAGGTGTATTTTGTGATGATTTTCTTCCAGCATTAACGTACACTTACAATGTTTGTAACCCACTTGCCCACCCTTACAAGTATATTGATAGATACTGTACCACTCAACCCTCACATTTTCTGGTAGTTTTTTTTAATTAAAATAGTGTGAAACAACACCTCACATTGATTTTTATTGATGTATATGTCTTGGGAGTTATTTTTTCTTAATGTAAGCTCAAACAAGGTTTAAATCATGTTCTCTGATAGTAAGTTATTTTTTTACATTGTGTGCCTTAAAATTTTACCTTTATACTGATGTCAATTAAAAACTAAAAATCGTTTATTTTTATACTAGAAAGTTTGTAGTTTTTAGTTTTTCAGGAATTAGTAAATAGTATATGAATTGCAATGATTGACATAAACTTATCATTTAATGATATGTTATTCATAATTACTATGAATGCCAAAGACATAGTTTAATGTTTAAGTGTCGAGTACAGGAGAAAGGTGTAGTATATTTTTTAGAATTTTATGTTAAGTTCTAGATATAAATTTTGATATTAAACAAATTATTTTTTCTTCAAAAAAAGATTACTTATGTTATTAGCTTTAGAAATACTTAATCATTTTATTATATAATTGTGTTAACTCTTAGTTATAATGTAAACCACCTTTATTTTTAATTATTAGTTATATTGAGTTAATAAATTGCACCTTAAGACGTTTACTTATATTATTAGTATTACCACTGATAAATCTGACACGTAGGTTAGACAATGTTTATTATCTGTGTTTTATAGCTGTTTAATTTGTAAGACGAAATGGTTCCCACTGAAGTTCGCACCTACCAATTTAAATGATAATATGGGTTTTGTCTGAATAATGAAAAAGTTAAAAGAATTCACAATAGCCGCTAACATAGAATAATACATCCTAAAAATTCTGCAACCCAATACACTTAAAATTTTGTATCAATAAATTTATATTGAACACAATCTACACACCGCTTTATTCGGTTTTCCCACTCAGTAGCAATGCTGGAAGTCCGAAACTGGAACGTCCTTCAGCTAGTCGGTTAAATTTTGTTTTATGTTTTCTATTGTTCCAAAATGATGTGCTTTGAGTTAGCTTAGGGAACGGAGAATGTAACAAGGACTCGTCAGGAGAATTAAGTGGTTGAGGAACGAAAGGAAAGTTTCCTGGCCAAAATCTCAGAGTGCGGTGTGGCAAGGCGCGTTGTCATGATGCCGCATCCAGTTGTCTTTCATGGCTTGTCTCACGTGCATGACTCTTTTCCATAGCCCTTCAATGATTTCAGCTTATTGATTTAAAGTTTGTCCTGCAGGTAAAAACTCTTGGAATCAAAGGAAGAAATCAGCATGGATTAGCTCATTCTCGCCTTTTTCGAACAAGGTGAATTGGATGTTTGCCATTCTTTACTCTGACATTTTTGATTCGTACTAAAAAATCCAAGATACGTCACGGGTGATAACATACTTTAGAAAATCATCATCTCTTTCATCTAAAAGATCTTGACAAACGTCCATTCTGTTGATCAATGAGATTTTTTCAAACCAATTTTGCACACGCCATTCTCATGTTTCATTCATCCGTCAAAACTTGATGTTCTGTCATATGGTTCAAATCAAGTGTTTTCCATCATTCTTTTAATCAATCATTTATCATTTCACACCAGATCTCTGATTATTGCAACATTTAAATCACCTTTAGATAAGGGTATTCCAGAGCGAGGGTCATTCTGAACCGATTTTTGTCTGTTTGAAAATGCTTTATACTATCTAAAAACTTGAGCTCATGACAAAGTATCATCTCCAAAAGCTTTCATTAATTTTTCAAACATTGCAGTAGGAGGTTTACAAATTTTAACACAAAATTTGATTGCATAATGTTGCTTGTAATTGCTCTCACCAATTTTGAATGCACATAAAAAAATTTTCTTGTGATGAAGGTTATACAGTACAAGTAAACGTCACACAACACAAATTTATTACAATATAAGTACAAAATGTACAAATATATTACAATACAAGCACAAAATGTACAAATATTATGGTGATCGATTTCGGTGAACCACGCTCACCTTCCTCAGACCAGAGGGATTCACAAAAGAATTCTTTTGTGAATCCCTCTGGTCTGAGGAAGGTGAGCGTGGTTCACCGAAATCGATCACCATAATATTTGTACATTTTGTGCTTGTATTGTAATATATTTGTACATTTTGTACTTATATTGTAATAAATTTGTGTTGTGTGACGTTTACTTGTACTGTATATGTACCAACACGTATTATGCTAATTAAAAAACTATGAAGGTTATTTACAACTCATATGACGATAATAGAATAATGACATTGATACTCAATGATGATCAGCTGTTTGGCTAAACATGATTACATGTAAGAGTTGCAGTGTTGCCAGTTAGGCAGGGAACAAAATCAGTCTCATTACCTTATTTTCAGACCTCGTATGGAAAACCGAACAAGCAAATTAAAGACAGCAAATTGATATCTGAACTTTGCCTTTGACTAGATCCAAAACTAATTCTCCATTGGTTAAAACATTGCCTATAGAAACAAGAGGACTATTTGGTCATATGGGTCCTTTGATACCTGTCCTATGAATTTAGTTCTTATACCGTCTATCACAGGTAGCACAAGCTAAAACAACAGACCCACCCACTCACGTATGGCGATGTTGACACTCCCATCCACCCACACACATACTGTGGTGTTGACTTTCTTAGCTACCCACATATGTACGGTTTTGTTGATCTCCCCCCCCCTCCCCACTCATACATATACGGTGGTATCAACCCATTTGTTCACCTATATACATACAGCAGTATTGGAATACATGTACGGTGGCATCCGTCTATATATGAACAGTAGTATTAACCTACCAGTCTACCCATACCATACAGTGGTACTGGCCCACCCACCCACCACCCATAAATGATTAGAGGTTCACGAGTGCTTGGCACTGGAGCAAAGCTTAAGCTTAAAAATTTGTTAGATTTAAAACATTCGTATATAATAATAATGCAGTATTGCTGTCAACTGTTATTTTATCAATTTCCTTTGTAGAAATATCTTTCTTAAGTTAAACGCAAGTTAGACATATTTCATAATAAGTTCATGACATAAGTTAGACATATTTCAACCATGGTAGTGATAAAAAAATGTTGAAACAACTAAAACCAGAGAGTGAATGCAAGATGCTTAGCCATGTTTTAATTTTCTGGGCCTCTTTATTTATTTCTCATTTCAACAGCAGTGCCTTACAATCATTTTAGATTAACCATTACCTCCTGAGATTTTAGATTAACATTCTAATGTTCAAAATACTTTACTCTAATTTGTTAACTTCATAATTGAGGGTTTGCTAGTGCAGTACACAATCTTGGTAGCTGAATTGTAACAATTTATAAAGTACAGTTCTGCAAACCTAGTATAATTTAGACTGAAAGGTTTCAGAGTATGTGAAAAGCTGAGATATTGAGAATAAATTAAATAACTGAGAACAACATATTTTTTGAGTTTTTTTTATTTAAATGTATTTTTATTGGTATTATAATACAAGTTTGATAATAATAAACATTTAGTAAAGATCAAATTACAGTTTAAAAATTAATGTGTGTGAAGCAGTAATACCACTGTACGTGTATGGGTGGGCGGGTGGGTCAATACCACTGTACATGTATGGGTGGGCGGTTGGGTCAGTACCACTGTACGTGTAGGGGTGTGCGGGTGGGTCAATACTACTGTACGTGTAGGGGTGTGCGGGTGGGTCAATACCACTGTACGTGTATGGGTGGGCAGGTGGGTCAATACCACTGTACGTGTATGGGTGGGCGGGAGGGTCAGTACCACTGTACGTGTAGGGGTGGACGGGTGGGTCAATACCACTGTACGTGTAGGGGTGGGCTGGTGGGTGAATACCACTGTACGTGTATGGGTGGGTGGGTGGGTCAATACCACTGTACGTGTAGGAGTAGGCGGGTGGGTCAATACCACTGTACGTGTATGGGTGGCGGGTGAGTTATGTATAATTATAAATAGTTTTTACTTATAATATAATTATACATTATAATTATAATAATTTTTAATAATTATAATGTGTAGGTTGCTCAAAGATAGTTGCTATGACAACCGCCACGATGCTGCCTGTGCTGAGACAGCCAGCTGGCGGGAAGTGGCCTTGGTCGCACTGCTCCACTATAAACTTCACCGAACTGAATTTTTACTGCTTCACACAGCAGTAAAAACTAATAAAATAAATTAAATTAATTAAAGACATACAATAACTCTTTTATGCCATATACGGATGTATCCACAAAGAAAATCAAAACTATTTTTATTTTTGAGTTATCTTTTTATATATTGATGATATTGAACAGTTTCATCGGAGTTATAAATTTGTGCGCCAGAGAGATTTTCACTGTCAATCAAGTTATAATAATGTTCTTTAAATTTTGATACACTCTCCGTATCACATGATTTTTTTTCTCCACAAATGGTTAATTGTCTCACTCCATACAGTTTTTTTCCGGCTGTCAAGATGACCTATGCTAGCTACAAATTTTGCCTCTCCTTCTTTCTTAAGCTTTTAATATAACTGTCAAGTTTTTTCTTACAGAATCAGACTACAGAAGAGCGTACCTTTTCCTCGTCGTTGGCGAAAACTAATGTAAAGAGTTTTGCTAACTTCATTACAATCTCTCTCTTTCATGTTTTTTCTTGATTCAATGAATCTGTAAATACTCTTTTCAAACACCAACACTGAATTTCAGCTCTCTTCTTCCAGTCACCGTTTGTACTTCTTCCAATGCCAAGATTAATGCAATTGAATTCACACTTTCCCCTATGTCCTTAATGTTTTTAGCTTTTGTTGCATTAATACACTAACCTGTTTTCTCATTAATGTAGTTGTCATTTAATGCGGAGGTCACAGCATTACTAAACACACACATCTTAAGGTTAGCTGTTGTGTTATGGTGGCGGGGAGAAAAATTAAGAGACGGAGTAAATGAATTCTAAATAAGTACATTGACTCATCGGCAAGATAGTCAGAGGCAACAATGTCTCACTGTGGGGTTGAACTTTTGGGAAAAACACGTTTTTGTGCAATTCATTTTTTCAATGGGGTTCGAAGTTATCAAGAGCTGAGTTTTCCGGACTGTACAGTTCTATATTACAATATCAGTAATGTATATACACACCACAGATAACTCTCACCTGTGGATTTGCAATCCAGGACTAGCTGAGTCACCACAAAAACATTCCATAGGTAACTGATTGTTGCCTACTATATTTTGTAATAATAGCTCATCGGCCGGTAGCCTAAAAAATGTAGGTGTCAGTTCAAGAACTATTTTTCACCCACCAATCCATACACTATGGTGGTATAAATTGTTTGCGATAAACTTATCTTGCAACTATGTCAGCTACCATAATGAATATAGACTTGCTTTAATATTGAATATAATAATAATAATAATAATTTATTTATTTCCTCTTTGTAATACAAGTAAGTGAAATACAAAACTTGCTTGGAATTAATAACCACCAAATCAAGTATACGGTGGTTATGAAAAAAAAACAAGAAACAAATGTTACAAATTAATTATAAGTCCACGTAGTCTTCCTTTGCAAATTGCACTTGTCTTCAGCGGCATATGCAGCGCATGCTTATAAATAATATTGCAATATAACAATATAACAACATAACAATATAATAATATAACAATAAAACAATAAATATTACAATCGAACAACAGCTTTCACTTGTAATTGGACTACTAGTATTTAGTGACCATCCAAAAAGTTTTGATAGATCGATTATTGACTATGATATGTACAACTAACAGTTAAAATTATCTTACAATAGTAAAGAAAAGATCAATGTCACATGTATCGTTGAGCCAATTTTTAAGTTTCTTACAAAATATTGATAAATTAAAACTGTTTTTTATTTCAATAGGCAACAGGTTGAAACATTTTGGACCCAAGTAAACAAAAGTTTTAGAGAAGAATGACTTATTAATTCTAGGTCTTACAAAATTCTGTTGGCTGGTACTTCTGGTTGTGTAATGTAGGTTCTCTGTTCCCCTGTTGCCACTTTTTTTATAAAACATTCTTAAAACTTTGAAAATGAATAGGTTTTTTATTGGTAGTATTCTTAAATTTTTAAAATGTAAAGCGGTATTTTCCCTATGACATTTAAACAGTAATATTCGAACAAAATATTTCTGAGTTACAAAGATTTTATTGATTAAGTTTTCGTGAGTCCCTCCCCAGAATTCAATCCCATACTGAAGACGTGATTGAATTAATGAAAAGTACAGGTTTTTCAATGAATTTTGGCTGCAAAAGTTTCTTAAAAAATAAAAAGCGCGAATTGATTTTCTGATTTCAGCGTGTAAATTGTTGATGTGGCTTTTAAAAGTGATTTTGTCGTCCAAATGAATACCCAAATATTTGACTTCTTTCACTTGTTCAACCGATTCACAACTACAGTTGTTGATATTACAGCAAATATGGTATTTAAAGCTATGATTAAAATTAAAACCGGTTAAATCAAAGTTAACTATTTTGGTTTTCGAGACATTAATTACCATAAAGTTTTTCTCACACCATTTCCTCAATAGTGCCAAGTCATGGGTTATAAAATTGGAAATTTCTAGCCAGTCGGTACTTGAATACGTGAAAGATATGTCGTCAGCGAAGGCTATAATTTTACCGCAAAATGGTTCTAACAACAAATCATTTATAAATAAAGAAAATAAATCAGCAGAAATTACAGATCCCTGAGGGACACCAATTTTAACTTCTTTTTCACCGCTTAAATTGTTTTTCACACGGACTTGTTGTATTCGATTTTCTAAAAATGTTCGGAACCAATTAAGAGCTGGACCTCTAACTCCCGCAGCCTGTAACTTTACGAGCAGTAGCTCATGATTAACTAGATCGAAGGCTTTTTTAAAATCAACAAAAAGAGCAGAAACTTTATTACTACTGTTTAGATTTTCAATAACATTACGTAAAAAAACTTCAATTGCATCTTCAGTGCTCTTGCCTTTTTTGAAACCAAATTGACTTAGAGAAAAAAATTTAGTAGTTTCCAAAAAATGTAATAATCTTGATCTCATTAATTTCTCAAATAATTTAGAAAATATTGAATCTTGATCTCATTAATTTCTCAAATAATTTAGAAAATATTGAAAGTAAAGCCACTGGTCGATATTGTTCGATAGAATCAGAGTTCCCTTTTTTAAAAATTGGCACAATTACAGCTTTCTTTAACAATTCGGGAAATTTCCCATTTACAAAACTACTATTAATTATTCGAGATAATGGTTCAGAAATTGTATGAATAATACGTTTTATAAAGTAAACATTAAATTGATCAAAACCAGAAGACTTCTTGTTCTGCATATTTAAAACAACTTTTTCAACTTCATATTTGCTGACATAACTGAGAAATAAAGACTTAGGCTGTACTCTTAAATTAAGATTATCTTGTACATGAAAATTAGATGAATGGTCATTAACAACATTTAAGAAGTAGTCGTTAAAAGATATTTGTTAAAAGATATTTGTCGATCAAGTTAGTTTGAAGAATGCTTTATTACCAATGGTTGCGTTAGTTTTAGTTTATTAGCAGATACGCATTAGAAACATGCCCTTTTATTTTTTTATTCAAAATAAAATTTTAAAAAATTAATGAGCTCTTCCAGCACTGCTGTGAAGGGATTAATTTCCCTATCATGCCACAATACAATTAAATATAAATTTGGATTTTTCTCCAGTGAGAATTTATTCATTGTATCATATAAGGAAATCTAAAATTATCCATGCAATAGATGTCTACTTAGTAATTATTGTGCTACTAACTGAAATAAATAAATCTTATTATGACACAATTTAAAAAAAATAAACACTATTACAAAAACCTAATTGTTTTAATGGCTCCAGCAGAAAAAATTATAATTATGGTAATATCACAGATAACTAACTCTACCCAGATAGCTCATTCTCGTGCAAAAGAGAATTAACAATGTTTTCGTAGTGTGTCAACTGTTCACTTTAAAGCGCGTTGAGCGGCTGTCAACTAGGCGATTTTGCCATATCGAACTCAATCAACTAATCATATATATTCATATATGGCATGAAAAAGTTATTTTTCTACTGTCTAAATAATTAATCAGCTTTTAGAATTCCACATAATCTTGATTTGAAATGTTCAACATACATATAAGAAAACACAAAAAAAGTACCCATCAGCTTACATGATAAAAAAAGCACAAATTGCTTTCTTCAAAATCTTTACTCTGCAGATTTTATTTGCAGTCACAAAATTGTAATCAGACTACAATTTTGAATTAATTGTTCATAATTCTTATTGGCTACAATGTTAGATCTCATGGGTTGGCAATGGTGCTTGAAAGCCGCCATATTCTGGATGGTACCGCCTAAAATTACCTATGCCCAGCATTCACTTAGGTTGCACTATTCTATGTAATTTTGATAAGTCAACGTCAGATTGTATATGCAGAAATAGGACTTATTGAACGTAATAATTTATGATGGTAGTAAAATAATTTGAATAATAATGTAACATTGTTGGCAATCATAGATTGTTCATTAACCCTTTGGATCCCAGGACAAAAAAATATTTTTTGTGCAAAAAATCCCAGACCAGTTTTTCAAAAACTGTGCGAAGAATCCCAGGCCAAAAATGACAAAAATACAAGCATTTGGGAAAATATTCATAAATCCTCTATTACACATGCTATATTGAAGTTTTTTATACTAAAATGTTTTTTACAATATTATCTAGCCAAAACAATGTACAAAAGCCATTACATGTTGACATTTTTTTGTATATGTATATACATTTTAAAAAAATTAATTTTTTTCAAAATTTTTTTAAAGTTTATCATCATGTTATGGGCAGAAGGAAAACAAATTATCCGTAGGCAGTATTTTTATTTTGTTCCAAATATATTTTTGTATACTGTAACAAAATTTGATACTGATATGTATCATACAAGCTGAAAAAAAAAAGTTTTACTGTAATAAGTAGAAGTTATAAAAAATTAACGTAATGTCCTGATTTGTAAAAACCGGAGCACTACTACGTCCACTGTCATCAGGATAATACGTGGGGTCCTCATCACTGTCGTCGTCAAATATAGCTGATGAATCAGAAAATAGTTCTTCATCAGATAGATCGTAATTTAGCTACCTATCACCTTCACTTCATCTATCGGCGATGTTTTCACGATCCATTTCGACAAAACACTAGCTTACTAAGTGAAACAAAACTATAAACTTAAAAACAAACTATCCATTACACTAAACACAAAGTAAACAGCGTAACATAACCATACAGTAGCGATTGAGTAGTAAACAGTGACCGCAACAATCGCGCGCCAAAAGTCAGCTGAGCGCCTCGTGTTTGCTCAGTGGAGAATAAAAACAAGACACATACGGTTCGTAATTTTTTTGTGAAATTAGTATATTTGACTTCGATGTATACTCTAATACCAATACTAGTCGAAATCCGCGGGAAAAAACCCGTGGAAATTTAATATTTAAATTGACACGTGGCGACGATGAGATCGTCGCCTGGGATTTTTCGACAGTTTTTCGGCGACGATGTCATCGTCGCCTGGGATTCTTAGTACAAACTTCTGGCGACGATGTCATCGTCGCCTGGGATCCAACAATGTGTTTCAAATTCTTTATGTGAATTTGGGATCCATTAACAAATTCACATAAAGAATTTGAAACACGTTATGTATTTTAAATAAATCTAATATACTTCATAAAAATATACCTTTTACAAATATTATTTAATTAGTTTTTTCATATTTTTCTATGGTTATAAATATAATTTAGATCTCATTTTATTGTTCATCATGCAAATGTAGATTAAATGTATTGTACGGTGAACATTAATTACATTATTACAAAATGTTAATACCTACGAATATAACTGTGAACCAAATTAGTTATATACGTTTTTCAAGTGCCCAAAGCAGCCATATCTTGTAATATTTGTAAATTTTCAAATTTTGTGTGTAGTCTAGTATTTTGTACACATAGTTATTTTTATGTTAGAATAGAATTTTTATATGCAGTTTTTAAACTAGACTAAATTATTTTTGTACTTGATTGATGGATTGTTTTAACATATTTTATTTTGTAGTCTGTGTGAAAATTAAAACAATATATTTGTTATTTTTTGTTGTTTATTTATAGCTGGTTGTTTTGATTTTCTTTACTAATAAATTAGTAGGTTGTTTTTTAGGGTAAGCTAGTAAATATTGTTTGAAAGTTTATCTGAGTATGATATAAAGGGAGGAAATTGATTATTGAGGCAGATCTGTAATTTGGAAAAGATTGCTCCACCACTAAACTGCAAATAATTTCAACAAAAGTAATGTGACACATAATAGGAAGATTTAGCACAAGATTATAGAGTTAAGATTATAAATCTTAACTTTATAATCTTAACTCTATAAACCTTTGACAGTGAGTTATGATAATTAACCTAGAAGCACCTACTTTTTGGCTGAAGTATTGAAATAAATGTAGTCTATATTAACATTTACCAAGACTGCAGTTAAAAAAGTAATTTTCAGGGCTAAACTTTATTCTCGTATCAATCATGCGTAAATCCTGTCGATGTATGAATCCTAATAAATGTTCCAAGAATTCGGTTAAAGTTAAGCTGGTCTCTTTTTACATAGCATAATAATATAATATATATATATATATATATAATACTGGAGTATTCTACCCTAGTCTGGTCTCCTCACTATGCATCTCATATCCATGTTCTCCAGAGTGTGCAAAACAAGTTCTGCAGGCTCCAGGGATCCCATAGAGGTATAGAGAAGTCTCTGTGCCGGCACTTGAGCAGGAGTTTCTACTCTCTACACTTGCCTCCAGAAGAAGGGTTTTCGATCTAATTTTCAAGCATAAACTTATCAATGGTATTATTGATTCTCCAGAACTTCTCCAATGCATATCCTTATCAGTTCCTGGAAGAACTAGATCTTGAAATATATTTGTGGTCAGTCACCACTCGTTACTTTGGTCCCATTGCTCGTCAGGTAATGGGCTTCCTGAAGATGACGACCTTTTCTCTGATAGTGTCAGTCAGCTGAAAAATAAACTGCCATAGAATAAATAATTTCAAGTTTTCTGTTTATATTATATAAAGCCTATTATTCTATTGTTTTTTTATTCAATGTAATAGTATGGCGTATGCCATCGAAAGAATAAATATAATATATTTCATTATAGCTTTGCTGGCTTTTTATGTAGTATTTTCAACAGAAACAAATATATTTAAAATCATCTTCATACTAAATTAATTTTGGACACTGTCTGTAGTGAAGAGAACTCTATGGAGAAGCTATTGTCGTAGATCTTGTGATTAAGAAGGGCAATACAATGTCAGCACTGGTGTAACCCAGCTACTTAGAGAAAAAGTGTTGTGGAGATTGTAGGCTATATCCCTTTAATACCGACATAGCGTCCGCTCAGTAGTTGCTATCGGTGTGGACACTACTAGATAGGAAAGTCTGTAGTGTTTATATTGGGTGGTAGTCAGTGTCCGGGTGTTGTGTAGGGAAGAGTACTGAGTATCAGGCTAGTCAATCAACTGAAAATCTGACCAATCTACGTGGTTCAGATTCCACATAAAGCTGTAGATAGGTCCTTTACTTTCCTCAGTAACCAGTTACACTGGCCATCTACTCTCATATAATTAGTCATATTCATTGTTAAATATGCATAAAGTTTTGTCTGCATCTCATATCTGTGAATACAAAAGTAATTTGATACTTCCTATTAGATTTCTTTAAAACTAATTATTTTGCAACATGGCTTCATTTTCTTTAAAGCCATACTACTGGATTATATGTAGGTTAATGACTCAGTAGTTGTATTGAATAGGGCTAGGTTTCTCTCCGACACAGATCTTAGTTAATCTGACAAGTTTAACGTGTGCCTACACTGAAGTAGTAGTGTCCCCCTTATTATGGTTTGATGAAGTATTAGTTGTTGGTGCAGATCTACTCATGATGACTAACAACACAATTACAATATTTTGTTGTGTTTCTAATTGGCCGTCCCTGTATTACGTAATGCTAAAATCGGGCTTTTCAGACCCCCTTGTAACCGAGATACCTAACCCCTCTCAAAAATAACGTAACGCTGTCACCAACCCCCTTCCAATTTTTGTCTTCCATTTTAATGCATATTTAGATTTATGATATTCATTGTTTTGATTTTGTTTCGCTTGTTTTCTAATGGGGGGAGAATACATTACTAACTTGTAGTTTTGGGGGAAAAAAACGGTCAAATTTTGTGAATGAATTCAAACAAATAGTTGAGGTTTAATAGTTATGTAACACTGTACAGAAATCCTGCACCCTCCCCCGTAACAATGTATAACGCTGCCGAAAACCCCCTTAGAGGCATTACATAATTTAGGGCATATAGTCATAGAGAAAAATAGTACTCTAGCTCCAAAAAAGAGCAATTAGAACAATTTATAAAAGTCCACATCTTAATTTGGCTATTAATATATATCTTGAAAATAAAATATATATGGGAGGCAATGACTGATGACAATCTCTATGACACTCTTTACTGTTGAAGAATCAACATAGTTGAGCGGTTTCGTAAATATTATGATGGAGCTTCTAAAACATGTTAAAAGAAACAAATTAAAAATAGTGTAACCTAATGATGATGGTGACATGGCTGTTTAGGCAGCCACCGAGACAGAATGATATAAGTAACCTAATGATGATGGTGACATGGCTGTTTAGGCAGCCACCGAGACAGAATGATATAAGTAACCTGGTAAGGACTATCAGTTACTAATTCCTAAAAGGGTGTATTCTAAAATTACACAGGGTGGGAATTGAAATGCTTTCCAAAGGTACAATACAGGGTAGAAAAAAGTATGGAAATGCTTTCACAACAACCATGGATAATTTAATAATTGTGTTCCATAAAGTATAATTTTTGATCAGAATAATTTACTTAAAACCGTTAAATAGTGGAGAAAGAATACTGTTCAAATTATTTACTTTGAAATTCAAATGACTGCTACCCTGGAAGGATAAACCTTTTGAAGTCCAGTTTGAGGCAATTAATTTCTCTTGTAAAGACCTTTCATTTGATACCAAACTAGACCTAGGCTTACGTTGAAGGTTTTCGTTCAACTCCTCATGGGGCGTCCCTCTGAAAAGATGAAATGTCACTAATGGCGTCATAAAGTATGTTCTTTGTAACAATGATCATGTATAAGATTTCACTTTTACAACTGAAGAGTTGTGAAAGGGTTTCCATATTTTTTCCAACATGTATTTCAGCAGAAAACTCATAATTCCTACTATGAGAAGTATCATACAATTCTTGTGTGCCTAGATGTACAAATATGTTTGTAATATATATATATATATATTTATACAAATTTATAAGTAATTTATATAAACTAGAGAGGTTCATTGACCTTTATAATTAATATTATCTTCCACAGCTATGTTTAGTTTCTATGGTAATTTTAAACTGTTTAAATAAAGATCTTTGGTCAGGCTGTTATTTAACTTCCGGAGTAATGCTTTCAGAAGCAAAGTTTAAAAGGAGAAAAGCTAAATATTAAACAAATATATTTAATACAGATTGAGTAATATAACATACACAATAGATCCTCATCATAAAGTACTAATAGGGCTTCTGAAATTTGTTGGTTAAAATGAAAGTTTTTTTTTATAGCAAATAATTCTTGTGGAGTGAATGAACACAAATAAAAGTACACTCCCTCAGTTTTAACTAACTTAACCTTTGAGTTTAATTTTAAGGCACTAAGCCTAGGATTTCAGTAACAAAAGTAAGGAAAGCAACATACCTGGTAAAGTTTACATACTCGCAGGAATACTTTCACATCACAAAAACAGGCTCTGAAATTTCACTAACCAGTTCTGATTTTGTAGTGTGAATGTATTCTACAGTTTACTATGTATGCTGCTTTTCTTTCCTGTAATTTTTTTACTGAAATTATAACTAACTTGGTTGGTTCTTGCTTCAACACTGTGACTAACTTTTTTAGCTGAATGGGAACAGTTTCAATGGCATTTATTGTTTACAAAATGTTTAATGTGATGACAGTGAGTTTACTGGTTATAATTTCACCTGACACATTTAATAATTTTTTTCTAAACTCTGTTAAAGAAATTAAAACTAAAGTAAGTAATCCTAGATATAGTTCAGAGGAGCTCATTCAACTTGTTTCAGTAAATTCTCAAACTTTTTCATGGAAACAAATAACTCCAGAAGATTAGATACACATGTGAATGTGTAGATCTAGAGTAAAGTAACAATAAAAAAACAAACTTGTAGTAGTGTTAATAATTATTTTGCTATATATGTATAAAGAATACAAATATATTCTTCCTTAACATCTAAAGCTTCAACATTACAAAGCATAATAAACCATAACAAATGTTCAAATTTCTATGTAAAAAATGTTAAATTTTGATTTCGTCTTCATTTACATATAAATGGTGCTTAACATTGAAATAGAATATTTAATTGTTGAAATGGTCACTGCATAAATAGGGTGTTTCTTAAATGTAATCTTCTAGGGTCAATCCATATATCGGATAAAGGAGAGGTGACACACTCAATCACCCATACACTTAAAGTGGTAGTGACCCACCCACCCATACACTTAGAGTGATAGTGAGTGACCCACCCATACACGTACAGTAACACTAAAAATTAAAATTTTGAAATTTTAATAGGACAGGGCCAAGAATAGAACCCTGGGGTACTCCAGACGTAATCGATATATAAGGAGAATAAATGGTTTGACGACCCATCCACCCACCCATACAAGTACAGAGGTATTGATATATATATATCCACTGTACGTATATGGGTGGGTGGGTCTATACCACTGTACATGTATGGGTGGGTCTATACCAAGCTGTAAGTGTATGGCTGGGCGGGTGGGTTAATGCCACCGTACGTGTATTAGTGGGTTAATATTACTGAACGTGTATGGTTGGGCGGGTGGGCAATACCACTGTACGTGTATGGGTGGGCGGATGGGCAATATCACTGTACGTGTATGGGTATATATATTATTGATGTATAATTACACTTGTTGTGTTGGCTAACCTGATAAATGGTTTGATTCACTTTATCACACTGACTTACATTTATTCACAATGGTCGCTTTCTAATGATCGCAGCACAAGTAGAACTATTATCCCATTCTTGAGTGGGAGGGTCATCATTACCGTACGTGTATACGGGTGTTTGGGGGTATTATCACAACCGTATATGTATCGTGGGATACATATACGGCAACCGGCAAACTTAAAAATTCTGATAGTTGCAATGTTTACCTTATTTCTAATAATTTGTTTAAAAAAATAATAATACCTATTGCCACTCCTCTATCCTACCGCTTTAATATCTGTCCCATGGAGGGAGTATTTCCTGATGAATTAAAGGTGTCGCGAATATGCCCAATTCTTTAAAAAGGCTCAAGGGACAAGCCGCAGAGCTAGCGTCCAATTCCTATAATTCCACCATTATCAAAATTATTTGAAAACTTAATCTGTGAACAACTAAACGCCTATTTAGAAAATAATAAATTTTTAAGTTATTTACAAGGATTTAGAAAGGGAAAATGCACAATTGATGCTGTAGATATGGTGCACGAAGTGCTATCAGCTTTTGAAGGAAAAGCTTTCACCCAGGCAACCTTCTGTGACCTGAGCAAAGCTTTTGACTGCGTAAATCATTCTGAACTATTAATGAAATCGAACTACTACGGTATTAAAAATACTTAACTCAAATTTTTTAAATCCTATTTCTTTAATCGTAAACATAAAGTTTTTGTGGACGGCGAGTGATCCCAGGAGATAGAAGTTACAAATGGTAATCCTCAGGGATCGGTCCTGGAACCCCTATTGTTTTTAATTAGCATAAATGACCTTCCAAATTTTGTAAATAGTAAAACTTATCTTTATGCCGACGATTAACTTTTTTTAATTCAAATTCAAACATTGAACAACTTAAATCTATGTGAAAGCACACTAAAGAAAGCATCTGAATGGTTCAAATCAAATGGATGTCTCTTAAATGAATATAAAACTAAAGAAGTAACATTTTCTTTAAACTGGTCAGTAAACAATTTAAGTGATAATTAAACTGACAATGTTAAATTTTTAGGAATTTGTTATAGACAATACTCTTATCTTGGGGACCACATGTATTAGTGGTAAATTATCCAGAGTAATTCATTTGTTAAAACGGTTAACTTACTGTGTGCATCAAAATTATATTAGATCGGCTTATTTTGCCTACTTCCAGTCAATATTTCGATTTGGAATAATCTCTAATGGAATTGCAGTAGGATAGAGGAAATCTTACTTCTGCAGAAAAGAGCTATAAGAGCAATCTCAAATGTAGGTCCTATAGAACATTGTAAACCCCTATTTGTTAACTTGAATATTCTAACTATTATAAATATTTACATCTTTGATTTGATTTTATATGTTTTAAGAACTCCTGGTATAATTTAAAAAAGTGCTCATCAGTATAAAACTAGGATTAAAGATCAAGCTACTATTAATTTTGTTGTATCAAATAGAACCTCAAACAGCCATAATATAGTTTCACTTAGAGTTTATAATAAATTAACCTACTTGATTGACAGGTATTCAGAAAAATCTTTCTGTAATAAATTTTTTTACTGGCTTCTAAAGAACCCATTTTATTCTATTGGTGAATTTTTTAATATTCCTAATATTGATTTTTGATTCACTCCACTTAATAAACTTAGATAATTAGCTCTTAAAGCACACTTTTCATTTAATCAACGTTTTTGTTTGTACCTATTTTTATTTAATTAATTGAATAAACTGTAAAGGTATGTAATTGCTCATAATCAATTAACTTATTATTATTATTATTTCTATCTATTCAAGTTTTGAATTTATATTCTTAAGAATCTGTTGACTAGCATAGATGTGCTGTACATGACTTTGTTAATGCTATAATAGTTGTATGACAAATAAATGGATTTTGAATAAAACACACTCACTGTCAGGCCCATTAAAATAGGCTATGAGACCTGCCTAATTCATATAATTCACTAAAATTAATAGCAAACATGATCTTTAACTAAATTCTCATCTTTAATTCTAAATATAATTTTATTTAAAACAAGCCCAAACACAGTTTAATTTTGATAATTTTAACTTTTATTAATATTATGTAAGTAAAAGTAATAAAGTTGAAAATGTCCGAATTACTTCGTGTTTGGACTTATTTTCAGTTAAATATTAAGTAGAATTATATGCAATAAACAAAACTAAAATAATGTTTGCGTTGTAAATTTTATTTTATGTATTGTGTGTTACAAAATGTGCAGTCCATTATTAGCGATTTCCACTTTGTACCAAGGTTCTACTTACATCAAGTTCAACTTAAAAAAAACAAAAAATGTTTTATCACTATCAAAATGCTCCTATTATTATACTTTGCAACACTATTTTCAATAGAATAAAAAAATTTATGAGAATGGATATTAAATAAACATAATACAAAAATTTCTTTTAATTTTAAAAAGAGTAAAGCTGGAAGCAAAACAATAGACCTTGTGACAAACTGTAAAAACTAATTGTACATGAAAGATCATAGTTGAAGAAATAGTGCAATCAAAAAAAGACTATTAAGGAAATATGCTCTTTAATGCAAAAGAAATAAACTTAATAACTTTTCAAATTGTCCGTGTTAGTTTGTGTGAACAGTTTGACAACAGTTACCAAATAATGAAATCCTCAAAAGTCCCTACCAACTATCCAAACAATACATCGTGGTAAACACAAACTTGATGACCTTGAGGCACGATTTTTTTGCTCTGCATCTGTTTTATAAGTGGTTTTTCTACTTCTTTTCAAACCAGTTTCTATTATTTCAGGATATATTAAGTTTATAAATTATGTTTATACTGGCTGTGCTAATCGTGTCTATGGTGAGTAGGTCTAGGCACTCTTAGGATTAAGTGTCTTTCTTTTTTACACTTTAATTATTGAATGAACCTAATATCATTTATTGTTGATTAAGTACATGTTGTGTATGATGAATTTTTCAGTGGAGCATTTTTATTTGTTCAATAATTTTAGGAAATTCAAATATCTTTATTCATAATCGCACATCTGAGGTACATTGAATAGTGTCTTAATACTAAATTGCTTAAATACTAAGATGTAACTTTTAAAATATCATGTCAAAACATCTTATTTATAATTAATATTACTAACCTCTATTGTAATTTTAAAACTCATCAAGTGAATAAAAGGCCCTCTCAATTAAAAAGTAATTTAATTTGTTTCTAAATATCTTAATATCAGTTTCGAGTTTTATTATCAGTTTTGAGTTTGATATCTGTTGGAATTATTAAAATAAATATTGAGCCCATATAAGTTGTTTTTTGTTCACACAATTTTAAATGGTGATGATAGGAATGATATTAATTCTGTTTCTGGTATTATAAAAGTGAATTTTATTTCACTTTGTTGTTTTTTTATGTGTTGCACTATTGTTTGCACTATAAAAATTAAAGGTAACAATTTGTTCATAACAAGAGCGTTATAATTTTACTTGTTAAACCAACAGAGATGTAGCAAATTAAAATTAACTTTAATATCTAAGTCTAAATTATCCAAATTCATAATATTCTTCTCCTTTATATGGCACTGTTGTCATGCGTATTTAATCTGACGATTCTATTTTCAATTATTGGTATTTAAAAAAGTTAAATGGTATTAATATTATTTATGTATTGTTTCTACACCTGATATACTAAATGAGTGTATGGCGTAAGGAAATTTGTTGTCAAACAATTAGAATTCATACTTTCATTTCTGTGGGAAATCTGTATTTTGTTAAATTTATTGAACATGTAAAACCAATCCAGATAAAAATTTAGTATTGTTTTATAGCTGAACAAATCATCTCTAACTGTTGGATTTACTCTAAAATTGTAATATTTTCAAAATAATTACCAATCAATGTTGAAATTATGTATAAAATAGATATTTTTGTGGGCTAGATTAAAAATGAAATGTATATTTAAGTTATTCATCAAATTGGCCTATATATAGTTTTACTACTCTTACTCCAGTGGCCACATAAATCCAAGGTGATTTTTGACCTCTCCAACAAGTTGCCTCCATAGTCTTCTATCCTCTGCCATCTCGATGTCTTCACCAAGACTTCTCACATCCTCCTGTTCCACTTGGTCATCCCATCTTATTCTTGGTCATCCCATCTTAGAGGTTGACTTCCTGCTAGTTCCCCATCCATACCCTTCTTATCATTTTTTCTTCCTCCCTTCTCCGCGACAATATCAGGTCTCTTGTACAGTTCTCTAAGCTCTCTGTTCTTTTTCATTCTCCACACTCCTTAGGTAGGTCCAAATATTCTTCTTAAAATTTTGTTTTCAAATGTAATCAATCTTTTTTTGGTATACATTATTAGGGTCCACAACTCGGATCCATATAATAAAGCAGGTTGTACAATAGCTATATACATTCTTATTTTTGTGGGTCTTGACAGTAGTTTACTTTTGAATAGCTTAAGGAGACTCCAGTAGCATCAATTTGCTACATTAATTCTAACTTGTATTTTTTCTTCCATTTTATTTTGGCTAGTTAAAGTAACTCCCAGAAACTTGAACTCTTCAGTGGCTAAAAATTTGTAATCCTTTACGTCCATTGTTAAGTTGATTGGCTCTGCCTGTCTCCCTATCTTCATATATTTAGTCTTTTCTTCATTCACTTGAAGACCTACTTTGTTGGCTTCTTTTAACAGGACTCCTGCTAGCGTTTTTAGATCACTTTTATTATCAGCTACTAATGCCATATTATCAACAAATGCTAAAATATTGATTATACCTTCAATGTTTGCATCTCTTTGTACCGATTTGGTCACTTTCAGTGTTTCTTCAAGAGCAAGGTTAAACAACAGTGGTGACAACGCATCTCCTTGTCTTACCCCTGTTTTGACGTCAAAAGTGTCAGTAAATTCTCTTTCTATTCTTACTTTCCCTCTTGAGCCTTCAACACACATTTATGTTAGTCTAATTATCTTTCCTGGAATGTTTTTTTGTCTAAGATATGTCCACAATTTTGATCTCACAATGCTATCATATACCTTTCCAAAGTCAATGAATAATATATTATAGATTTTTGTTGTATTTCCAGTATTTTGAGGCAAGCTCTTTTATAGTAAATATTTGGTCAGTGTTAATCTTTCTTTGTTACTTTACATGTTGCATGTTAACATGTTACTTTATGTATATCTTTACGTGGAAATTTAGTACTGACAATGTACAGATTCATCGAAGAAGCAAAGCTTTGAAGTCTTATTCCATTGTCATTTAATATATTATGTAGGCTGTGTTTGCCACTACACTTTCCCACATAGTTTCTCTTCCTACTTTATCATTAGCATCTCCAAGAAGGAATTTGGTATCATAGCTTGGTAACTTTGAAAATTCTTCCTCTAGCAGAGTATAGAATAAATGTTCTCATCATCTTCACTATCCTCAGTAGGTGCATAGAAACTTTTTATACATATGTTATTAAACTTTCCCTTAAACCTAATTATACATATCCTCTCATTTATTGCTTCATAGGCTATGACCGATTCAAAAAAGTGTTTTTTACAGCAAACCCTACGCCTGCATAGTGTCTTTCATTGTCACAGCCACTATATAGTATTTGGTAACTTTCAGTGTTTATTTTTCCACAGAATGGCCATTTGGTTTCTTGTAGTGCTACCACATCTATCTTGTAGGCTTCAAATTATTCATTAATAATATCTACTTTACCTGGCACCGTCAAGGTTCTAATGTTCCATGAGCTGAGTCTCAATTCCTTTGTTCTAAGCTTGGGTCATAATCCATTTAATCTATCCACTTCCGAGGCTTGTTGGCATTTTGTAACAATGGTGTTTTACAAGATAGGGTTGTAAGCCCTATGCTCAACCCCAAATATGAATGGAGGGCAGCACCTACTTGTGGTTAGGGGGTACCTTACGCCTAGCCGGGAGGACTGTTTAAGCAGATCCACCAGCCTTTCCCCTATCCGCCATCCAGGGGACGCTCCATATACGTCAAAGTAGGATAGCGCATGGATTTATAGATTCAGGCTAGAATTATTATATTAGTGATATTAGTCAACGGAAAAATACAAAACAAATTGTCTATAAACAAATCGTTAATTTTAGGTATAATTTACAAACACTATTTGATGCATGACGTTTGTAATGTTAAAAATGACTTCACAAAGAGGCAATTATCCATTTAATTTGATTACTGATGGACTTCCACGTTCTCATCAAGTGGAAAAGTAGACAAATACCCTATATTTGGATATGTATTACAGTTATATTAGGTACATATTTTATGACCCAGCTATGTATTAAGTAGTAAATTAAAAAGTATGAATTGTTACAGTGAATAATAAACTTTTCAGTATTTGCGTAGTTCTCTGGTGCCAATTCTGCAGATAAGTGAATTTTGCTGATAATCTGCAAAATTGCATATAGTAAGTGAAAAAAAGTGTCCACGAAAGGTATATAAAAAAAACACAAACGCTTTCTTTTAAATACCAAATTGTTATTGGGGGGGGGGGGACAAGTGGGTTAATACCACCATACGTGTTTGTCTAGGTCAGACCATGTTCATCTTTTGCGAGCCCATATAGTTACAGTGGTAATGACATCCCCTCACAACTATACATGTACGGTTATATTGGCCCACCTTCCAGACATACATGTAGGGTGTTCCAAATTTGTTTTACATTTTACTGGCAAATATTTCAATACTTACCTCCAGAGAAGTTATTCTATTTTACTATTATCAGAATAAACATCAAGGGGGAGTGGAGTACCTGCTATCAAAACAAGTGTTTTACTGCTTTGTGGAAATCAGACCCTTATCATGCATAAGATGTTCTACTTTACTATAAAGTAACCTTTTTATAGAATCTGTCAGGCCACTCTTTGTTAAAAATAATATAGTACAAATGAACGTCACACAATACAAGTACAAATGCACAAATATTATGGTGATCGATTTCGGTAAACCACACTCACCTTCCTCAGACCAGAGGGATTCACAAAAGAATGGAAAATTGTTTTTAACAACTCAATTAATAGGCCTACAACATATGAGTTGTTGAACTCCATTCTCCATTTTTTTATGAATCCCTCTGGTCTGAGGAAGGTATATTACAAAATCGATCACCATAATATTTGTGCATTTTGTATTTGTACTGTAAAATAGTTGTACATTTTATGCTTATATTGTAATTTATTTGTGTTGTGTGATGTTCACTTGTACTGTATTTGTACCAACACGTATTATGTTAATTAAAAAACTTTAAAAATAATATACAGCAATTAGAAATACAAATGATATAACCTAATATATGTCCATAAGGAAAATAAATATATGACTAGTTTATTTAAAGAGGAGATAAATGGAGTTATAGTGGCAAACATTAATGAATATACCATAAACTGGCATAAAAGTGTTTTTAATCACTTGATATTAATCCCACTGCAAAACATTTACTATCTGACCTTTGCCAACTCTTAGTGGTTACCATAATCCCTGTTGATAACATTTTATTTCCTAGGCTTAAGCGGCCAACGTCATTACTAATAATTAAAGCTTCCGGTAACAACTGCGTCAAGGTGTTATTTACATCACCAAATGTTTTGCCAATGCTATGATGGGGCATCCTCATTGTTACGACTGAGACATAGTGGTACCACTGAGGTTGCCACATCACAGCATGGGCGAAACGTTTGGTGATGTAAATATTGTAGATAACACCTTGACGTGGTCATTATCTTAAGCATTACTTATTAGTTGATAACAATGATTGATACCAGTACCAAGAAATGTTCCAACAATTGTTAACAGCACAACGTGTTGGTAACAGCACTCAAAACATCCTTTCATGTCATGCTGCACATCCATATTAGATACATCTGTGATAAAAACGCACCTTGAGATTTCTCTAGAATTAGAATACGTAGGGTTATATAGTACTATATTAGAAAGTATTTAACTCCGCCATTGTTTATGATCACTTTCAATAAATTAGAAAAATTGTAATTGCCTTGATACTTTCAAGATATTTGCTAATTTAAAACATAACCTATTGATTCAAGTATAATATAAGGTTAATATGAATCTGGAGAAGAACGGTTTTATATCACACTTTGAATGCTTATTCAACTTAAAATTACCAATTATACTATATCAAATAGTTTTCATACATAAATAAACAGACAAGCCTCTATTTTTTATGACAAAATAAATGTAAATACGGTACATAATAAAAGTAGGTCAGGTTATTGTTCTTATTGAAGTGATAAGAAAATGAACAGGTCTATATCAGAGCAATATAAAACACTAATTGCAGTAGTAATAGCTTTATTCAAGTAATGTCTAAGTAAATAAAGTTCAAGTTCATTTATTTTCTGATTGTTAAATAATTACAGACTAAGGACAAACCCATGAATCCCAATATGTTAAAAGCTCTACTCTTAATTGTAACTAAATGTTATGTTTTTAATGGAAAAGTATGATTATAAGTCCACTTTAAAAACATAGACAAAAAGTAAACTTAATTAATTGTTCTCAGTTCAATGAATCACCCGAATTTACATGCATGCTTACTGAAGCTTATAACGTCTTTTCAAAAATATGAAAAGAATAGTTACAAATTTATTTTTGTTTATCTTTTAATTTCTTAAACACAGGAGCAAATAATAAATATTTCAAGTTTTTTCTTTAGTAAAATTTAATTGCAAATAAAATAAAATGGAACTTCTTCAGCAAAATACTTTATTTAAAATTATAAACTAATAGTAAAGTAATATTGTCTAATTAAGAACTACTTTATGAAATATTTTCATTTTTCTAAAATTAATGTAACAAAACATTGTTACAAGCTCTGACACGTGTCTGCAAATCTGTATCCACATATAAACAATGAAAAACAAAAATGTTTGGAAAAATATAGGCAATATGAAGATCTGTGATCATTAAAAGTCTACTTGTACACAATTTCATGTGTTCAAACAAGTAAATTATCAGAAATTTCAGATAATAATTTGGTCAGCCAAGCAGTTTTAAGGTGTTGCACTGGTCAAGGTTAAGTAATTTAACTTTGATTATAGGAGGAAAACCCAAAAAAAATTTTCTTGAGTTTTCCCTCAAAATTACCATTTTCAAGTAAGGTTGAAAGTTTCAAATTTCTTGAAAAACAAACATCCTTTAACCTAGCAATAAACTAATTCATATTTGGTTTAGAGAAGTCGCTAATAAACATGTTTGTTTTCAGCAAAATGAAAATGTGTTGAGCAATTTGTTAAAAGCAGTTAAAACCTCAGGGTTTTAATAAAAAATTTACAGTTCAGTCATAAAAACTCGGGAAGTATCAACTTTACAATGAAACATTATAGAGCAAAAATGTCTTTGAATTGATTAATCTATCAATGTCCGGGTAAATTTTGATTAGAAAATGTTTCATCCGCACAGAGTCGATTTTGAAGAAGGTGATAAGTACTACCTAATTTCCAAGAAAATTGACTTTGATTACCGAAATTGCACTTTGATACAGTATTTTACCATTGATGGATGGACTATGATAATTGCAGAGGAGAAAACTGGTTTTCGGCTAACATAGAGACTTCTATATAAAATTCTTTTAGAAATTAAATTCCAATATTAATTTTAAAAACGTGTTTTTGATTTTAAAATATGAAACAATCTGTAAGGTATGCCAAGCTGTTACCCCGGGGTGGCATGGAAATGCAGCTTTAGTGTGTTAAATTTTATATTATTAGAGTTTATTTTGTACTGAAAGACAAAAGGTTGACTATGTTCATTTTATAATTTCAAATTATATGAAACAATTTCTTAATATAACTTTTTATTTAAGTAATTATAACAAATTACTCCTTAAAGCCTAAAACACTGTAATTGACATTATTAATAGTGTAAAATAATTATTGATTTTATTATAATTAAAATAAAATAAAAACATTCGCTCATCTACACTTATCACACACATTCGAAATCCATATTCGCCCATATCTTGACGATCGGCGTCTTATGAATAAATAAATAAATATTGAATTCTATATTTAAAATGAAAAACAATACTAATAATCAAGTTTCTATTCACCCAATACTCAATTTTTTGTAATTTTTCCACATGAGGGAAATCTTATATCTGTTATAATAAATCCAAATACAGTCACTCACTAGTTGATAAAAATAATGAATCACTTCGTGTTAAGCAAAAAACTTAAAATGTTAAAAAACTTAAAAACATATAAAATAGGTTTTTTACTTAAATTTACAGAAATAATAAATTATGACCCAGTGTCCTAAACTCTATTTTGGGAGTCACTTGATGTTTTAAAGCAAATACAATTAGGGGTTCAGATTAAAGGTGTATTTCCATAACATCCTATTATATAGAAAAAAGCAATAAATGTGAGTGCAAATGTGGTTTTAGGTTTCTGGAAAAACGTAGTGTCTTGGATGATTTTACAGTGAAAATTAAGCCCTTCCAAAATATTACTTTGGGTTAATGTTTTGTTTTGTTTTGATGTAAAGCATATTTTTCCTCTTATTTTATAAACCTTAGATATACCGTAAATGGAATACAAAAGGTCTATTGTGAAGAGAGGGAATTTGATGTGAAATGTGTTAATTAAAAGATTTACCCACACTTGCTTTTGTTTTATAGAACTAACGTAGCATAAATTAATTTACCATAAACATCAATATTGATTGATAATTGTGAACAAAGTATTTTTAAGTTAAGCTAGATAGCAGTAATATCATGCTTATTGAAGAAATAACAAATAAGGTCTTGTTTCAAAATCTATCATTTCAAATAGACTTTCACCAGTATAGTAGCTCTTCCTAATATTTTGGGTTGAATGTATACATTTTTTGTAACCTATACAAGTGTTATATTTTTAAAAACATGTTACTTAAATTATTGTTTTGTAATATCAGATTTAGAAAAGTAAGCATTTAAATAAATTTTTCAGGAATCGTAAACAACAAACTCTATGAGTCTTCAAGGTTTCACAGTTAAGTGAAGTGTCCATTGAACAAGGAACGTAGTTCTATAAATTGTGTCAAAGAAGGTAATAAGTTACTTGTGACGAAAAAACATTTGCATTAAAGCATTTCCATATAGTGTGGTATTGCTTAATCAACAAGATACGTTTGCCAAGTTGATCCGAGCAGTCCTTGCTGACAGGATGGCTGATGGCTTGTGGTGAGTAATCATTTTTATTTTTATCAGTTATAATTGTTGATAACTTAATTGAATGTTGATTGAATTGTAATGTCTTGATTTATAATTCTCCCACTGTTCACTATGTGTTTCTATAATGTTAGGCCATTTTTGCCACTTGTGTAAGTATAAATTAAAAAATTCATATAAAATATATCTATTGCATAATATATATATATATATATATATATATATATATATATATATATATATATGATTTTATTTGTAAAATTATGTAGAACAAACATGCAAAAGATAAATGGATTTTTTGGTATTTTGAAATGTTAAGAACAAGACAAGATAAACAAAATTTTTTTCGAAACTTATTTACAAGTCCACGCTACCTCAAGAAATGTTTATTTCACAATACAAACATTCTGAAATAGCCAGTTTGTTCTAGATGTTATTCATATTTATAAAATATAACTTATACAAACAATATTTACGTAAACAAAAAATTACAATGCGAAAATCAAACTATGTACACACTATTTACAGCTGTTCTAGCATCAGCTGTTCCAATGTTGTTGATTATCATATGATAATCTGTGTTCCACATACAAACAATAACCGGCTACTCACAGATGTCGGGAGAAGTTTGGAGAAATGATGATTAAAACTATATCAAGTTTGTATAAAAAATTATCGTTAGTAATGTCTTTCCGATAGTTTAACCGAACCCTTACATAGTTGTAGTTTTTGCGACAAGTAACATCCCTAATACGTATAACGCTGTTGCTAACCGACAACTTATCATCAAGAGGGTTAATATAAGATATTTGTATTTAAAATTGTGAAATGAAATGTATTTGTTGATTGGATGCTGACTATCAAATTCAAAATAAGTAATATATTAAAATTGTGTTTTCTCAGCTTTGATAAAGTATAAGTAGATAACATCATCACACATGATGACATAACATCATCACACATGATGACATAACATCATCACACATGATGACATAACATCATCACACATGATGACATAACATCATCACACATGATGACAATGTTTTCCAAAATGTAAGAGAATAGGCGGGCATAGCAAAATTTAAATTTAAGTTGATTGCTGGAGTGTTACAATATAAGTGTTCGTCATTTATTACAATATACAAAAGAATTCTTTCGTGAATCCCTCTAGTCTGAGGAAGGTAGACGTGAACTACCAAATAATTACCTAATATTTGTACATTTTGTTTATATATTGTAATACATTTTTGCTGTGTGACGTTCACTCATGTTTTTACCAACACATATTATGCTGTTTAAGAAACTGTTTGTTAGTAATGTCTAAGTAAGGTCAATGGGAGGTAAAGTATAAACATCTTCAAATGTTTAAAGTTCATTTTTGGCAAACAATTCATAAAACATATCATTCTGCACCTTAATTTAGACTTTCGCTCATTTTAGATAGAACAATTTACAATCTGCATCGAGAAAGGTAGTTACCAAGAAGTATCCAAAGATCTGTAAGAAAGTCCAAAATTTAAAATGTATTTAATGTATTTCCTACTAAATTTATGTTCAACTTTGCAAGTGCACTCCTTATAGGCAAGTTTTATAATATTTAAAAGTAATTACTGTTTAATTTACGTTTTATTTTTATTTCTGAACAATTAATTTCAAAAGTGATTTATCAAGTTTTATTAACATTTAGTCCATTAAAAAATCCCTCACACTATTAGCTGACTTAATTTTGAAAACATGACATAGTTTTGTATATAGACATAAATATAAAAACTTCTACAGTAGAACCTCTTTAATCAGGCACGTTTGGGACTTGAAGCTTTCCGGATTAAAGAAACTTCTGGACTATGGAGGTTATTTATAAAAATACAGGAGGTGTATAAAAAATAACATAATATGCACAACAAAATTTTACTGTATGTATATATTATTTAAATATGAGTTATTTAAACAATCTAAATCAATATATAAGTACAGGAGAAATATTAAAATGTATTTTTAAGTACAGTACATGATGAAATAAATTTGAATACTGGTACAGTATGAAATACAATCAAGTACTGTACTATAGTATTTGTGGTTTTTAGCAACAGCACTGGCAGATGGCTGGAAAAAATATCTAATATCTATTTGCTTCTTGCAACTAATTTTTTTACTAGCTGTTGAGTTGCTTACTTTACAATGTTCATTGTGACGGCAATTCTGTAATTTGTGTCTATTGCCGTTGATGCCGGATTACAGACAATTCCGGACTATAGAATGCCGGATTAAGGAGGTTTTACTGTATCTTAAAAATAAATATATTTTTTACTGTTTTAAATTTATTGTAATTTTCCATTTTTTTTCATTTTTTGTAAAATAACTTAGTTAAAGTAAAATATTCTTCATAATTGATGTTCTTTTTTTATTTCTTAGTTTAGGAACTATTGAAAATAGCAGATAATGGAATCTGCCTGTTACTGATTTTATTGATAAATTGACAGTGATACATTTGTTTTTGGATCAATATAAATGAAAAATAACTGAATTATAAAAATATATATATTTAAAGTATATATGATTTGCTACTAGTGTGTTTGTTTGTAGAACTTAATTTGTCGTTAATACATTATTTAATATGCTTATTATACGTAGTACAAAATTACATCAAAACAATGTTTTGCATAGATGAAAATAGAAGGTTCTTTAACTATGAACAATGTAATATTAAAATCATAAAGATATCTGCACTTTAGCCCAAGTTAAAAACGTTTTGAGTAAACCTTTTCAAAAACAAATATTTTTGTCCAATGCATTTTTTTCAGGCCACCAAGAAAAATATTGTCTGCTTTTCAGTTCTATCACTTTTTAGTCTGGTCTTAAAAGGGTTAAAAAAAACATACAGGAGAATAATATGTGTTTCAAATTAATGTTAATTAACAATCAAATCATGTTTGATAGTAGTTACAGCAAATTTCAGTATTCATTTAAGTATACATTATTGTTCATTTAATTTTTTTATGCAAGCGAAATTTACAGTAGTTATAAAAAATACTAACCGATCAAACTATGTAACAAACAAATAAGACATAAATAGTAGTTTTATGACTTTGTTAAGCTAATCTATTTGAATGTAGTGGATCATAAAAAATCTGTTGTAATGCAAAATAATGGACCTATTAAAAACATTTTACTTTTAAATTAGTGACTTAATGGCAGTTATTCAGTACCTATGTTATGCATAATCTATTATATAATATCAAAGATATGGAGTGTTGTGACTGGTAACTTGTCAAATACCCACTAAGTTCTTCTCAATTTTCATAGTAAACCTTAAATATAATTTGACCAAAAATTTGTCCTATCACTTGAAAAAAAATTATACAACAGAAATAGAAATTATTTGATAAATAAAACATTCTTTTAACGCTTTGGGGACTGACTGACTATATTTTGTCATTTACGTTTTTTTCCCTTGAGGACCGAATGACAAAATATGGTCATTACTAAATTTCACGTTGAGAACCAAATGACGATATCCCATAATTCAAAATTTTTTACATATAACATCCAATTTACCGCTTACGATAACTTGTATGTTTTAGGGATGATATACAGACATTCGAGAATGTTTTTTTTCTAAAGCAAGCTGCTGGAATATAACATCAATGAAAAGAACTGACAATAATAGACAGTGAGTTAATTTTAACAGATGAATCTGACAGTATTAACAAAATATTTCATGTTATAAATTTTTTTTATTTTCAATCCAATTCTTATAATTTTTTCTGTGTTTGTAGGTGATTAAGTTTATATTTCAATAACTTAGTTTCTCACATGTAAAATATTTTTTGTTTACGAGCTGTACGTTAAAAAAAGAATAAATACATTTTTTAAACAAAATACATTTTTTTGACCTAAATATAAATATTTCAAAATTATGAGATGACACTTTTTGGACACTTATTCTGATAAAGTACTCAATTACAATCATTCTGGTCAAAGTACCCTTGTTTATTTATTAGAACAAATTTACAAGGACTTGCGTACCTCATAATTTTCTGCCTAAATATTTTTACATGTCGCACTTAAAAAGTGAGGGTAATAATAAGAGTTTTTTTCTTTGGTCCTCATGGGCTTAAAGTGTAAAATATTTTTTTTATTTATTTTATTTGTGTATTTTTTGTATTAGCCTTAACAAGGTTTGGCTGATTTCTCTTACATTAGTTTGTTTTTATAAAATGTGCGTAGTTCCTTAGTATAATTTCTAATTTTAGATGAAAAGCTGACAACAATTTATATAATTTTAATATTTTTCTAGTGTGTTAAAAATAATGTTGAATTGTTTAAAAACACAATCTATAGATATAAAAGGACTTGTTTTAGTTTTCTTTTAAATATGGAGAGTTTACTTCTTTGTTTTATGTCGTCAGGACATTATTGAAAACAAATATTTTTCAAAGTATATTTTTAACATAGCTGTTTTTGTTGGTTATTGACTACATAAATTCAATTTTTTGTAAGACATGAAACATCAGTATGTCATTATAATTGTTTTCTACTAAAACTTAACATAACACACATATAACCAAATTATAAATAATGAATGTCTCAAGATTCTTGAAATGTTCTCTCATAGAATCCTATTTTTCAATTCATCCATTATTCTAATTTCTAATAGCTTTTCTTTGAAATTTTAACATTTAATCCACAACTATTTGATTGTCCGTCAAAGTTCAAATAACCAATCTGTCAAAAGATATTACTTTCAAGCATAATAATAATCAAGTAAAAGCATTCTTTTACTTGATATCCCATGTCGTTTTATATCTATATTAAATGATCACTTGAGCAGTTTGTCCAAGTCCAGCCACTAAATTCAATTCTCATCAAAATCAAATTTTACAAGAGTTGCTACCAGCTGATCTTAATCTTGCAACAAAGCTGATTTAACCTTATAAAGTGTCTTGCATCCACTTATTATTGACACTTTATAAGGTTAAATCAGCTTCGCAATCTATATTTATCTGGCAATATTGTAGTATCAGTTTCTTAATTATAAACAAAAAATACATTGATATTCATCAATTGTCGGCACTGGTGGCGCAGTGCTGTAACCCAGCTACATGGGGACAAAGTGTTTGGGAGATTGTAGGCGATAGGTTGGATGCTCGGTCCTCTTAATACCGACATGGCGTCCGCTTGATGGTTGCTATCGGCGTGGACACTACTAGAGAAGTCTGGGGTGTCCATGTTGGGTGGTAAACATTGTGCGGATGTTGTGTGGGGGAGATAACTGAGTATCAGGCTTGTCAATTAGCTGAAAATCAGACCAGCACTATGTGGTTCGGATTCCACGTAAAGCTGTAGGTCCCTTAGTTGCCCTGGCTGTTGGGCTATTAATAAATAGTCCTTTCTGAGGAACAGTTGAACTCAGATAGTAACCAGACTACACTCATCCACACTCACCTACACTCATATAACCATTCATATTCGCCTTAAAATACGCACAACATTGTGTCGGCGTCTCATATGTAAGAATGTATCAGTTTCTTAATTATAAACAAAAAATACATTGATATTGATCAATTGACTTTTCTATATTAACATGAGTCGTCCAACAGAGTATCCTTCAGTAATATTTCCAAAATGTTGCTCACTCCAACATCTCAATACAGTACAGTCTTTACTTACTTTAGTCGGAAATCTTTATTTCCCCCTCTGCAGACATGTAATACGTTTTCTAATATTAATACACACACATATATATCGGGGAAAATATTTTATTTTATTTTAAAACTCAAACTGAGATCAACTTATAGCAAATATACAAGGATTTTGAGAAATATTTTATAATCTTGGATTAGTTACTTTTTTAAATACAAAGACTTGACAACAGTAAAATTGGTGAATCAGACAAAAGTGACCCTACCACTAAACAGCAAATGTTAGTTTGCATAATTTCACGATTATAGCTTGTTTGGTAAGTAATGAAGTTTGAAGTGAGCATGTCCGAACTTGGACTGGGAAGAGTTTTAGTGTGACACAAAAGTGGAGTGATTCTTTTATGGAATAGGCGAAGAGCTCAATATAGTCAGGTCTGGTAGGCACTGGTGGAGCAGAGCTGTAACTCCTGAGGAGATTATAGGGAATAGGTTCTATGCTAGGTCCTCTTAATGCTAACATGGCATCTGCTCAATGGTTGCCATCGACAAGGACACTACTAGAGAAGTCTGGGGTGTCCATGTTGATTAGTCAAGGTTCAGATGTTGTGTAGAGAGGAGAACTGAGTGTCAGGCTTGTCAGTTCTTGTCAGCTGAAAATCAGACCAACACTACGTGGTTCGGATTCCATGTAAAGCTGTAGGTCCCTTAGTTGTCCTAGCTATTAGGCTATAAATAAATAGCTCTTTCTGAAGAACAGTCGGCCCTAGTTAGTAACAATGACTACACTTATCATCTACACTCATCACACTTATACACCCTCATATTCACCCATATCTTGATGATCGGCGTCTTAATAATGAATAATGGTCGTGGAGCTGTGACAAGCTTGTTATCCAAAGCACAAAAAGGGGGTGGAAACTTGCTTCACTATTTAATGAACAAACTATACAACGTGGATTTTGTTTAAACTTGGTCAGCAGTCGAACAGTCCTTATATTATGTTAGAGCTGGTTGTACCATTTGTAAATTTCCAAAGTTTGTTAGTCAAGTCAAAAACTAACATAGAAGTTCAGTTAGTTTTTGTAGTAAGTTGTCTTTTAGGTAGATTTTATATATATTACACTATAAAATAGCTGTCAAGTATGCTAGTATTAGTACCCAAATCTAGATGAGTGTCGTGATGAAGAATATTGTGTTCAATGGAATTGCGGGTTACCATGACCTGCAGCGACCATATTAGGTTGCATTAAAGACGTGATTACTCCTGGTTTAAGAGGCTAATTTGGCCTTTTTTGTAAATTACTCATAAAGAACCTGTTTTAAATAAATTTATTATAGTTTTGAGGTAGGTATTAACCTAATGTTGAGTAAAACTTTTAATAAAACGATTAAATTTAATCGTTAATTATTTTTAATTGTTAATCCCAAGTATGGCTAATGGCTAATACCTCAAGGATGTACCGGTATAGTGAAAGTGATAGTGAAGACAACAATTTTTAGTCTGTTGAAGACGCAAATGACATAGCTGCAGATTGTCCTGTAATCCTGGCTATGAGTACTCATTAGACAGCCATTTTTTTTTTTTTTTTGTTCCAATGACTTTGAAAGATTATTTGTTATAAGAAGGTTGAAAACTTATATATTTTAGCGATCATTCAGTGTCACCTTAACTATCGGTGTACATGTGAGAAATGAGTGAGCAGATCATCGACAACATAGTTGTGTGTGTGGCTGGTCATGAGTGGTTGTAATAATATATAAGTACTGATATTCTCCAGCTTTTTTGGGAAACTCAAGAAAGTGGTACGTACTATATATTCCAAAATTTATGGTTTTTCCCCTATTTTTTTACTTCATACCCAAATATGTTTACATCATACACTAAAAATATATATAAGGTAATTTATTTTCAGTAACATTCCTTCCAGAATTTGCTATATAACATTCATGAAACAACAAATGTTTCATTTAGATTGATTTTCTTTTACTGAGCGGAAAACGAGAAAATATTGAAGATGGTAATGGTAACTTAGTTGTGCAACGTCAAGGAACACTAAAAATGAGTGGCAGAGATAAAATCATGTCTTATCGTAGTTGTGCACATAATTTGCACATAGTTAAATAGTAATTTTCTTTCGTGAACTTTCATATTTTAAAATATAATGAATGTTTTTATAGTCCAATTATTTTTAGGTCAAGAAATCAATTTTTACAAGTCCTGGAAAATCTTTTGCTGTGTTTTGTATTTCCTGTTTGTAAGCGTAATAGTTGTTTTTAGATTTGTGTAGTTTTCACAAACAATTAAACCAAATGTCATCACAGAGGCGAAACTAGCATGATAATAACAATATATCATTCTAATTAGTAATTGCTCTGTTGCAAAGAGAATATTTTTAATTAGTGTTGAAATCTGATGGAATAACATAAACTATTTCAAAGGTACAACGGTCATATTAGTATCATGTTGGATTGGGGTGAGATAGTGAAAACCTCTGCTGTGATAACCCAGGGACTAAAATACTGATTTCAAAACAAACAAGCTGATGAATATGGAAATAGTAAACAGTTTCCAACTGTCATTAGTTTAGTTGAGTTAATAAATGTGTAAAACAATAAGTATTAATGGTAACAAGATAAGAGCAAATTTATTTACTTAAAATAGGTTCCTCTCCTTTATTCGTTACTCAAAATATAGATAAAGTTGGGTTAGGATTTATATAGCCAATAGTAGGATCGTACACAATCCACTTATGGCCTTTTAGTAAGAATGAAACTTAAAGGGGCAATGAAACTCCTACTTTAAATTATCACCAACTTTTGTTTATGCAACTTCTTTCTGAACTTATAACACTTCTGTTACATAACCTCCCATAACCCAGAAGCCTTGAAAATAGATATAGTTCAAATAGAGAAGTTTGAAAATAGTCATAGAAAATAGCTATAAAAATGTCCGAGTGTAACAACCTCTGTTTATCTTGTAAATAACAAACTACCAAAAGAGTTATACAAAACTAATCGAGTGTGCTCCTGAAATAAATAAGACAGGAGAATATTTTCATTGAGTATTATGGATTAAGAACAAAATTTATCTTGAAAGAACCAAGGCTATGATTTGGTAATGTCTAGATATTTTATTGCACTTAAATACTTGTATGTTGAATTCTTGATATTAAATTGAGGGTTATTACAAATTGTTTATTAGACCAAGACGCCAAGCATTTACTTATCGTCAAATTTAGTAGTCCAAAATATTTCATCCAAAACAGAAATGTTGGTCATACAATTGTGATTGACGGATGCCAGTAAGAATGGAAATTCATAGTATTTTATTAAGTATCTAAAATCTTATTTATTTTTTATTTATTTATTTTTTTATTTATTCATAAGACGCCGATCGTCAAGATATGGGCGAATACGGATTTCGAATGAGTGTGATGAGTGTAGATGAGCGAATGTAGTCATTGTTATAAACTAAGGCCGACTATTCCTTAGAAAGTGTTATTAATTAATAGCCCAATGACAAATGAACAGCCGGTGGTTATCAGCTGATCCTTCTCAAAATGTATTGACTTTGATTGGGATCGAACTGAGAACCTTTAGCACATGAAGCTGGGATTGAACCAACTACGCTATCGACCAATCAATCAAGCTGTTAAACTTGTTTCAAGTAAACAAACGTTATTTGTTTAAAAAAAAAACTAAAGTATGTACCTAAAGGTAAACAGATATCTCTAGATTTGAAATTTCATTTTGCTTTTCTGTTATTACCCATTACTGATTATTAAGACATCCATCATAGAGATACGGGTGAATATGAGGGGAGTGATTAGTATAGATGAACAAGTGTTACAAACTAAGGTGACTGTTTCTAAGAAAGAGCAATCATTAGTAGCCTAATATACTGGACAACTAAGGGACCTTCAGCTTTACATGGAATCCAAACCACATAGTATTGGTATGATTTTCACCTGATTAGCAGCAAGTAGAATTTTTGTATTTTTCCTTCCTGATTTAGTTGACTGATCATGATGACAACTCTAAATTTGAAACGTAGTGTTTTTAATAGTAGTTTTTCCCCTTTAAAATAAAAAATAAGCTTAATGTAGATTCCAAAAATACTACTTAGACCGTAAATAGCACACATTTCAAGTGTGATTGATAGATAACTCATATTTAATTAGTTATTTGTGAATGTAAGAAAGAACATATTTTTGTGAAAAGGTATGTTACATTCATTGATAGTACTGCAACAGGGGATTTTCAGTTCAATTGGTTGGCTGCACTATAAGACTTAAATTAGTCTACACACCAGTGATAACAAAGTCTCTTCCAGTGGTTTGTTACTACCTGTCAGAGCCAAGCCAACCTAATAGACTTCCTATTTCATTTATATTTATTAAAGAAAGGTAATTTTTTCCTATTTTTATACCTTGTTTAGAAATATATTTCAACATTCATCTTATTAATTTTTATATAAATAGGTATTCTAAGGAAATATGCTAGGAAAAATACTAAAATTGTTTTTATAATGTATGATTTTTCCTCAATATCCAATTCTTCAAGGTTATGTTTGCATTTCAAACAATTTGACATAGTTATTTAAATGTCAACTCTGTTTGAATGCATTTTGCACTTTAAAGATAAGAGTACATTTTCAGGATATATCTTGTAAACAAAATAAAATAACAGTACAAACTTTTTTAGGTTTTGTTAACTAAACTGTTTACATCTCCTTGGTTATGTATTTGGCTTTTCATTTTATTATTAAAAAGTATGAGGATGCCTTCTAAGATAATACTGGCGACGTTAAATTTCTATATAAAACAATTAATATGATATATGAAGTTATTTTTATTTATAAATATAACCAAAGAATTATTATGTTAATGGTTTTGGAAAAAGTATGGATATTTTAAATTAATATAATAGCATTTGTACAAAAGTTACATATTTCGTATTGAAAAACTGACATAAACACTTAAAATTTACTGAAATGTAAACAGAAATTTAAATTGTTTTTACAAAAAATTTGAACTGCACAAATAAGCGTTCTCAGTTAGAATGTTAGTGCCGAAATCTGTGATTTTTCAAAGTAACAAATACTGCATTAAATATAGTAGTAAATAATACATATATGTTACAGTGCTGGTAATATAATTTGAAGCCAGAAACCACATCTCTTCCAATGTATCAATCATACTAGGTTTTTTTTATTGATACAAAACAATTTAAGAAACATGAAAATAAAAGAAAAGACAAAAATAATATAAAATATGTTTCATCAGAATAAATTGGAAAACATAACCACAAAATTAACAAAGCCTTTGTGAACAGTGGATGTCAAATCACAAATTTAACTACCTAAAATCTTGTTAAAATAATAAGAAAAATAAAACAAACAAAACTAAACAGTCTTCAAAATTTGATAATAGCGGAATTTATAAATTAAACTGTAATGATTGTCAAAGCCATTATATTAGACGAACTGGACGTTCTTTCAAAACAAGATTCGATGAACATATTAAAGCATTAACTACGTCACCAAATTCAAAATATGAAGAACATCTTAATAATTCAGGCCACGCTTACAAAAATATAGAAACAAATCTTTAAATGTTACATAGTTGTAAGAAAAGTAGTTTAATGTCAACCTTAGAACGTCCCAAAATTTATAAAAGTGCAAAGAACAATCCAAATTTTCCATTAAATGACAAAGACACGATTTCTAAAAATTTACTTTTTGAAAGATTATTAAAATTTACAAATTAATTCTACAAAAAAAATATATATATACATATTATCAACAGCTGTGAATAATTTGGACATCATAATCGGTTTATTTATATTGTTTTATAACCTACATGTACCTAAAGATAAATTCATAGAAGTTGAAATGTACATCATACAAAAAATTATGTAAAAATATGTTAAAGGTATTCTATTAATAATATTTTATATCATAACAAATTCTTTTAAATCTGTTTATAGAAATGGTTCTAGCTAACAGACGAAGTATGTTTTTAAAAAAATACTGATTATACTTCAAGAAGATTACCAGTTTTATTGAATCTGTGTTTGGAATTTCATTTGTATGTTGGGAATGGCCCCAAATTAGAAACCTATACGTAACTTGAGACAGGAATAAGCTAAAATATGTCACTCTTAGATTATTTTATCTAAATTGTCTCCTAAGTTCCCAAAAAAATTCACTCTATTTAATTTTATAGTGAAACTGGATGTAAACCTGCAAATTTAATTTATTGTCTATACGAAAGCCTAGAAATTTTACTGAATTTAAGTTATTATTTGGTTTTAAACTAAGGATAATTTTTGGGTGTTTTCCCTGTTGCAAAGAAGTTTATTAGATGAGAACCAGTTAAACGCAAGGTTTTCTGTATTTATCATAATTGCTTCAAGGGTTGCCATGTTACCTTGAGAAGCCGTTAAGGTCAAACCATCTGCATACATGATTGATGTATGCCAACATTTAAATTTATTGGCAAGTCTTGGATTGAACTTATAAATAAAGAAGAAAGGTCCAAGAATTGAGCCTTGAGGACCACCATGTCCACATTCTGTAATGTTGGTGTTAACCTTCTAAAAAATCCTTCCTATCAGTTAGCTATGATTTAATTGTTTTTATTATTTTTTTCAATACCATAGGACTGGAGCTTATCAATTTTAATATTATACAGAACACATTCAAAAGCTTTGCTCAAATAAGACAAGAGCTACAGATTCTTTTTATTCAAAGGCTTTGGTGGAATAATCAACTAGATTAATAAGAGTGGTTGTTGTTCACGACCCTCACAGGAACCAAATTAACAATTAGAAAGTAAATTATTTTGATTAAAATACAAAATTCCCGATGGTGCATTACAGATTCAAAAAGGTTTCAAAAGAATGTTTGAAATTGGATGATAACTCTTAGGTACACCTTTGATTCCCTTCTAATAAACTGGAGTCATTTTGGAAATTTTAAGATGAACAGGAAAATATCCTTTTTGGAGGCATTCAGACAAAACAAAAGCATGGGGTTTGCTAATTTAATGAATTATCTTGAGATTAAATTGTTTGAAATCAAATAATGATCCATGCTCTTTGAATTTGAAAACTACATTTTAGGGGTTCCAACTCTTACCCAGAAATGTTTTTCCAGTAATATTTAAATTCAGGATTTCGGAACAGAAAATGTTGAGGTGTTATTTTGGTGTGTAGGATATTGTTCCAAGTTTCATTAGTTGAGTCAATAAAGTATGAGTTAACCCTTATCACGCTGTAAGCGCATATATGCACATATGTTGACTTTGCTCTGAACGCCATAAGCGCATATACACGTAATAATTACAAAAATAATATTTTTGTAATAATGTTTCTAATTTAATCCAGTAGTGCGTTAGGGTTAAGGGCGGTGACTCATGAGAGACACATTGTGCGACTCGCGACCTTTTGTTGGCCTGTCAATCACTACGAGACTAGTTTTTGTCTGGCAGTGTACATTTCCACTGCGCCGCCCAACGCCACAAGCGCATATATGTGCAGCTACTGTCGAACCGAGCGGCTGTCATTGTCCGCCGCCTCAACTCGTGAAACTGTGTATTTAGTTGTTTTTATCATTACTTTCGTTTAATATGTGTTAGTAACTTATTAGTTTTAAGTGTTAATATGAATAATCTGGCCGATTTTTATTTTGTGGAAGGTACTAAATACATTGTATTCAAGTGCTATATGTATTTACTTATTTTTTATCGTATGTGTTATGTGCAGGCCTTGTCTTTATCAGTAAATATACTCAATTATACATATTTTATTAATAGTAATAATATTTTTTATTGATTATACTGAATAAGTGATCTATGCCTGAGGTGTACATTCAAATAAAAGTTTGCTTATTTACATATTCATATATAAGAAAAAAGGTAAAGTAAGCTAATAAAAGTTTCAAAATGATATCATATATTTTATTTTCCTGTACAGAACAATAAAAAAAAATGAGCAACTAAAAAATATAATTTAAATTTTTTTACAATAAATTGGCGCTTAATGGAAAATAGGCATTGTATAAATGGCCCTTTAAGGGTCAATATGTTCAGGATCTACATCAACATTCTTTGCATGTGAAGGTGAGTGGTCCTGTGAAATAATTTTCCAAGCAGCTTTACATTCATTTGTGGAATTTTTTATTTAGTTAGCGCTATCTCTTTTTTTTCTTTTATAAGTTCAAGTTTATACAGTGTTTTGGCCTGTTTATAGGCTCTAAGAGCTGTGCTTGCTCAGAACATCCCTGAACAATGTTTATAAAGATCGTCACAATTTTACATTTTTTTCTTACATTTATTTATTATTGTTTAGTGGTTTTCTAATAATATAGGCTTGCAACTTTAAAATAACTCAGGTCCCCAAATCAGCTATATATTATCACAGAGCTAAGGTTAAAAAATGTTTGATTTAATTCATAACAAATATTTAATTGAACTTGGTTCTATTATTGAGCTGAAATGGTTTTATTAGGCAAGTGAGACAAAAGAGTTCAGAAACTGTTGGTAGTGTAATGATGACTAATTCATTGCCAGTTTGGTTGCTTGGAAGGTTTCAGTCATACGTTTCTCTTGTCAAGACACACCTCAACCATTTCCCAGAAACAACCAGCCAGGTCTTTCATTGTTTATATTTCAATTTGTTGCTATTAATTCATAGATACTTCAGCTTTTTTAAGTGTTATAGCTGGAAGTGCATTCATTTACTTAATTTTGTATGTTATTATATATTTTTTAACAATTTATTATTTATGTCTAGTTGTACATAAAATGTTTTTATTCCAACTATTATTAGTTTTAAAATTTTTATTTTTTTTCTGTGATTTTATATTGGTAAAAATAAACTGTATTTCCTTTTTATTTAACTTAGTTCTATGAAGGTATACCTAGATAATTAAACGTTAATTTAAAATAAATTATATCTTAATTTATTTCCAGTTTTACAAATGCTATTTTCACAGAACTAGATAAAGTTAATTTTTATTGTCTGAAAGAATTAGTTAGCTAATTATTATCTTTAAAATTATATGGTTTATATTTTCTAGCATTTTCTCCATACTGCTTTGCATATTGAAAGTAATTGAGACATGTAAATAGCTGCTGTCAGTCAGTGCCAATCAAGTCAGTTATGTGACATATCAAATTTGGCAAAAGTTAATAGTAATCTAACGTTCATTTGGAAAATCATGTTGTAAGTATGATATTCAAGGTCTCATGAAACGGAAAATTTTATAAATACTCCATATTCCTTGTTGTATAAATGTGATATCCAATCTCAGTAAAGAGATAAGAAATTGTCATCATAGAAAAGGAAACATTAGTTTTGTTGGCTAGGAAAATTTCTCAAGCAAATTTGTTAAATGTTATTTGGTGCAGTTTTAAATAACTAGTAACAAAACCGATTTCAGTAGAAGTCTGTGTATAAATAACACTTAAGTACATGCCAATTTGTTAAGCTGTGCCAATAAACGTACTTGGGCTCATGCCAATTAATGTAATCAACCTTGCAGTAATTGAAGTTGTAACAAGTCAATGAGATAAACAACAACTATTTGTTGTAAAAAGGTATTGACAAGATTTCATTCAAATACCATTTTATCTGCACTTATTTTTTATGCTTTGTTTGGTTCATGTAACAATGTAGGTCATTTTTTATGTGATAATCACTCAACTACAGTGATAAAGCATTACTTTTTTTGCTCAGCTTTTTGAAACTGTTTTACTCTACAAATGCTACTATTTCACTTAACTTTAAGTTATATGAAAATTGGATGTCGATTTTTGATGCATCATAAAAAAATTTAAGATTCCAATTTTACATGTATTAGGGTGTATTTTTCCTTAGTAAAAATTTCAAGTTTTACTCTATGGAAAAAATTATTCCATGGGAAGCTACTTTGTTTTGAAGTTAACAATGACGTTCAGATATTTTTATTGTTGTTAACCCTTTCCATCCCAGATATTATTTGAAAAGTTGTTCCTAAATTCCCAGGTATTTTCATATGTGACATACCTAAAACTCCCTGACTCTTTTAGTACATTTTGTCACATTTTACTAAAAGATTTATAAATATTCTATTTATGAAGCAAATTTATTAGTTTGAGTGTTATTAGTTTCCTAAAGAGATTACCTGTATTATAAAATAAAATAAAAAAGGACTTTAAAAAATATACAACTTTTTTTGTGCTTATAGTATGTATTTACAAAAAAATATACATGCAATTAGCAATAATTGTATTGTCACTTATTGGCAACCTACTACGTTTTGTTTTAGTTACTTTTACCTCCCATACTACACAAACAATCACATCAGTCATGAAACAACAATTAACCTCAGCAGACAAAAATCAACACAGCTGTTAATACAAAACAAAGATAACAAAGTAATACAAGTTGTTGTGCTGTAATAAAGTATTATATTGTAACAAAGCAATGATTTTATAATAGAAAATGATATCCCGAAAAATGTATACATCATTAATATATATATATATTTCAAAATAATAAATATTTATAAAAAAATTATCTTCTAAACGTCCGGAAACCGTTTTTCGGACGTCCAGTAAACAGGTCGCTGGGATTTTTGGAACAAATTAGAAACGTCCGGAAAACCAGATGCTGGGATGGGAAGGGTTATTTTTAAACTAGTAACCAACTCATATTATGGTAAAAGATAATTAGTTATCAAGACTGACCAATTTTTAACCGTTGATATTTTACTTCAATTTGTAAAAAAAAAAAACTTAGAGCAGTGATTTTGTTAATGACTATACAGTTATTTACTATTCAGCAATCATTACAATCTTGTAAACTGGGTACTACAATGAATTACATAAACTAAAAATATTAACTGAAAGGATTATTTTTGTTTGTAATTTTAAAATGTTGCATGTTTGTCTTTCTGATTTTATGTATAAACATAAAACCACCAAAAAATTAATAAATCTTTGCTGTTATTTTTACACATGATTAGGGTAGTGGGTTCTTTGCTCATTTTTACCATTTATTAGATTCTGTAATTTAACCTAAACAGTTTTTTAGTTCTTTTCATACTAACAAAAATAATTTATTGACCATTATTTAAAATTTTAATCTAGAAATTATAAAATTCAACTCAAGATTCTTTATTAGCCGTTAAACATAAAGACATGCAATTGACTTGTGTGATCTTCTTTGTACCGTATTAAATATAACAACTATCCATAAAAACTATGATAAAAGTTGGTAAAATGGAGATAAAATTGCACTAGTTTTTAGGCTTTAAAGTACTGTTCGTTGAATTTTTTGTGAATAGCTTGATTAAACTCTTGTTTAATCAAGCTATTCAGGATCTTGATTGATTAAGATCAATTAAAATTGTTAACACGTTGAGTGCTGACGACCCGGTTCCGGGTCCCGCGTGGCCGAGCGCCGAGTGCGCGTGCCCCGGATCCGTGTCGCGCTGCAATGTTCTCTTATACTAGGCAGTGTGAGCTCAGCTCTTGTGGAGGGAGGACTGTATGTCGCCCGCTCCTTCAGTGCAACAAGTGCTATATTTTTGTGTTCGTCGTTTCCGCCTAGCGATTTTTTGAGTTTTCTTATACACGTTATTGTTTTTATAGTATTTAGTGAGTAGTTGCTTATATTATATTTGTATATAGTTTATTTTTATTAGTGTTTTATATAGCTTATTATCATTTAGTGAAGTAATAGTGTTAATTTAAATAAAAATGGCTGATCGTAATGATAGTGATGATGACCTTGGAAGTGACCGGAAACAGGAACAAATATTATTGGATGGCGTTGTAAATATTGTAAATATATAACAATTAGTTTTTAGTGAAATATAAAGTGTTTGTGACATTGTTTGGGTGCATTTTGAAAATGTTGCCATACATTTGCCTTCTTGGTGCATCCCCAGGAGCTGACGACCCGGATCCGACCCATGGATTTTTACTGACAGGAAATGAACAATAAACCATCCCACCGACTTCCTGATCTCAAATTAGCATCTGAAAACACTAATGCTGAGTAGTTTTTTTGTTTTTAACTTTCAGATATAGACGTGGTATAGGTCTAACATGTATAGCAGTCAACGTGTTAAACATTGTAATATTGGTCAATGAGTGTAATAAATATAAAAAAATAAATAACATTTCATAAAATACAACCATCTTATTTTTTTTAACTAATGGCATAAATTTTCATGTCACTAAGGTATGTCACTATTTTTCACTCTACTTAAAACCAAAGTTGTTTTATCTTTCTTTCTTATTGAATTAGAATATTATGTAGATTTGTACAAATATTCAACAATATACAGTACAAATATTAAATAATAGTAAGAACAAGTACAAATATTAATAATGAAGAATTTTTTTAATATATTGAATCTACTCCAACCAGGGGCATACCCAGGGTCAGTTTTGGGGGGGAGGAGCGACTAACACAAAGAATTAAAACATCATTGAAAACTAAAAATCAAACTAAAACTATATTTATTTCGATATAATGTATAAATTATGTAACTAGAATCTACAGTTTCCGGTGACAACCGCGTCAAGGTACTATCTACAATATTACAAGATGGCATCCTCAGTGGTTTCTCTGAGGCTTAGCTCTTTATATACATATAAATTATGTATATAAAATAGCTAAGCCTACGATTGCCCTTTCTAAATAGAAAAAATACCCTTTCTACATTACAGTTAAAGTTATGTAGAAAGGGCTACCCTCTATAATCATGAAACAACTATTTTCAGCTTGAACAATTGCCACCTAAAGTTGTTTTTTCCTTCACTTTGTTTTTACAACGAAAATTACGTTTGGGGACCAGGCCGAAAACTCAATGTTTTCTTTTTAAAAAATTAATTTTTCCATGTGCAAAATGGAGATTAGAAAGGTTATATTTCCATGAAGGACCGGTGTACAATGTTTGAAATGATTTATATGGTTCTATTAATTGTTGTGTAGAACAATTAGTGAGATAAGGGTGACTAATAATCATCAAGTGAACAACCACCAAAACACAGGATGTAGAAAGGTCATTGGGACTAGTTTCACAGTTCTATTGTCTGTTAAGTGCAAAATTGGTTCCATTCACGGGCGTTATTGGCCTAACTGAGATCTTGTTGTGAATCTTCATTCAGTCAAGCGCTAGAGCGCAGATTGAGGTCACAGTCCCACTAGCCACACTGACAGATACTCTCTCAGACATTTATAGCACCCATTCACAAGAGTTAAGGTGAGCTTAGCTTGCTAAATCATAAACAACCAATTATATTAAATTTAACGATTTAAATCTCTAATTTTCAATATTTGAATTTTTAATGTACGTATGTTACATTCTAATTTGATTTTAAATTTTAGTTAGTTTCCTTGGACATTTCTCCTAAAGAAGTATAAACTTAAGACAAAAGTTACACCTAAAAATTTTTTTTTAAATTGTTATAAAATCTCAAAAATTCATTTACACAATTTTATTTATCAAAATAATAAATATTCAACTATGGTCATAATATAGGTAATTAATTATTATGAATTTATTAAATAAAAACTAAATACCCTTATAACATTTGTATTAAATTATAAAACAAATGAACTTTGCTGTAATTTTTAAGTTATACACTTAACAATTAGAATGTATTATTCTATAACATTTTAATACAGTTGAAAATTACAAAAAAGTTAAGTTTATATTAAAATGTTTAAAGGGTACTCACTTAGTTTTTATTTAATTAATTCATAATAATAAGTAAGTAGCCCTAGTTGTTATTGTTAAGTATTTAAATATCAAATTTTTTAGTTCAAAAATTAAAATTATTGAAATATATTTAATGGCTTGTAATTTGATTTTCAACTTTAGTTAGTTTTAAATGTTCTGTTTCTCATTAGTAATAGCTTTTTTAAAATGTGTTAGTATTCCCAATTTAATTTCATAATTATTTATCTGCTAATGTATCATATATTAAAATAAGCTTACTACAACATTTGCTTTTTTACAGTTTTGAATTGTTAGTAGCTTAAAAGTAAAAAATATAATTTCCTTGGACATTTATTTAAATAGGTTAAGTCAAAGACAAAAGTCAATCCTCACAGATTTACTATTTATTTATTTTTATCACAAATTATATATTAAGGAAATATTTTAAAGAAAATTAACCAAATAAATCATTTTAATACATGGCAAACATTGTTAGCAATTTAGCTAATAAAATCTTAACTCATTTGTGAAGCAAGCTGTCAGTGCTTCAGAGAAAAAGTTAAAATTCAGAATTTATTAGCAAGCTATATCTATATAAATAACATTTACTGTAAATCAATTAGAAAACAACTCGAGGTAAAATTACAAAGTTTCGTTATTTGTAAACTTACTTCATCAATTAATAAATTAAATTTATAATTGTTATGCACAACTGTAAATGAATCAGTTAATTGTTCTATATATTTAAAATATATGGCTTTTTTCGTTGAATGGATGGATTTTAAAACTTATCACCAGTTTACATGGACCTGCAAGCATGTGTGTGAACTTTATTCAACGAGTGAAATACTGACTGTTAACTCAGTTTTGGGTTTGAACCTTGGAAATTGCCCTCCGCAGCCCAAAGCCTCGGCCACTGACCCACTACGGAGAGTATTGATAGTGGTAATTTTTTTTTATTGATAGCAACTTTTTTATAGCTTAGTATATCAAAGCTAAATTTTGAACTCTAGTTTCCATTTTTCAGCAAGATGAATATCAATTCTTAAAAAGTCTAGCAGCCAGTTCAAGCAAATATTATATTTTTCAAAGGTTATTAAATCAGCTGTTCCCTTGTTCTTACAGATGTTATTAGACATGTAATCATTAGTAAGAATAGTAATAGTAAATAAATAATAAATTATATGTGTCCCGTAAAGCCGGTTTTCCTGTTCTATGGAAATAGTTCTTATACTATCGTCATAAGTAGTAGCAGTCTCCTGCTCTCTTGTCTTTCTTCAGCACAGGGAGCTTTGAAGTAACTAATAGCTGAACAAACAGAATGCAAATCAGTCGTCCGAGTGCTTATTTGAAACCCATCAGTGTTACATAATAGCACAGGGGCTACAGCAAATTCATTACCTCGGTCTGTTTGTTTCTTTAGTCAGTGGATAAAGATGATTCGGTCTGAAGATGATGATTATTATTTATTTTATAACATTTTTCATAAGTTTTCTGTTGTCATTGATAATAACTACATTACTCTGAAAATTGACTGAGATGAGAATTGCTTATTAAAGTTATGTGGTACTGTTTACTTAACACTTTCGGTGCAGCTGTGCCCGATCGGGAATGGTGCTCGGCGGACTTCAGACGCTGTCGGACCTGATCAGGAATCCTTGTCCTTTGTTTGCTTATTCACTGAGTATTAAGGTAGCATATGCGAAGGAAAATTGTTTTTGTGTCTAGTATGACCTAATTACATATGTTTTGGTTTCAGTTTTTGATGTTTTTTAGTTTGTAATTGTAAATAGTAATAGTGTGAACAATTTTTAGCACCTGAGGTAAGAGTCCGACTGTAGCAGCCGTAGCGAAAGTGAACATGTAGAACCTTAGAAGTAATGTTATAGATTACTTTTCACAGAATTTGAAGTTTTATAAAGATTAATTAATTTAATAAAGATATCTTATCCAGAGGTCATTATACTGAGCATTTAAAAGTTGCGTTGATACTTCTTTTATTGATTTTAAATTTTTTTACATAAGCTCAAGGTAGATTACTCAAGGAAGGTCTACTTTAATGTTTAAATAACAGCATAGGATTTAAATATATATTCTTTTACTTTTAAGATCCAAGACTAATTTTTAAACTTTACAATTTCAATTTGTATTGAATTTCAAGTTAGATGAGTAATCAGTATTTTTTCTGACACTGTTTGTAAACAGTGTTTTAGCCTTGACCTTAGAGAGTTATCAAAACAAGAAAAAATTCACAATTTTTATTTATGTCTGCCTTGTAGTACAATCCCTTTAATTGTGCTGAAAATATGTCATGCCAAATAGTAAATTTTCACAATCCTAGATATCAGTTTTTATTATCTTCTCAGAACTTGTATATATTTATTCATACAAGGAATATTTAATAATTTTTAACTGGTCAGCTTCATGTCATAATAAATAATCTCTGACAATTACTTATAAATTATTAAATCAAGACTGATGACCCTCAAGAAAGAAATGGTTTGTGGTAGATTTAAATCAAGCAAGCAGTTGCGTTACTCCGACATCCTGTAGAACAATTACTTAATCGGCGTGGCGCGATGAGATAATAATGTGCAGTTGGAATCTTGCCAGGAGCTAAATCAATCCATCCAAACACATGTGATATTGGCTTTGTCATTCCACATCGAGTCAAACAGTCACAATAAACAAAGGTGTTGAAGGCTATGAATAATTATGTCTAGGTGAATGACCTGTTCTAAACATCTGTTAAATACTAAAAGTATTTCATTGCCCATTAACTTTTGTTTTATTTTCCATAGAAAATAGGGCATTAGGCAGTGGGGGAGGGGGCTTAGAAAGGTCAGGACCTCCTCAGTGAATAAAAAAATACTATAAAGTAAAAAACAATATACAATTTAGTTGATTTGTATTAGCGAGTGTTTACGCCCTTAGTTCTAGGAAATCGAAAATACTAATACTATATGCAGGGGCAGTACACAGTGTGTCCAACTCCGTTATGTTACAGTCCTCCTACCCCTTTACCTGTCACCCTCACACATATTGTATATTCTATAGATGTCTTTATAGAAATAAATTAAAAAAAGTAAATCTATTACACTACAGTGTAAAAAAACACTTTATATTTTTGTTTTTTAACATTGTCTGTTTAATCGTTTATTCTAACAGGTAGATGCCATTTAGAAAAAGGAACTAGAATAATTTATAACAATAATCTTAAGTTAAAATCAACATCATAATGTCGTCCTAAGATATAATAAATAATATAATATAAGTATTAAAACAAATTATATAATGAATAACGATATATAAAATAACACGATTTTAAATTTACATAGTCAACCAATAATAAATATAATATATACGAAACAAAATTAATAATAACAATTCGAAACTAGATAAAATTAACAATCCAGAGAATAATCTTTGAAATTGAAAATAATCTAATTTTCCTTTCAATTAAAATAAATACAAATTAATTTGGAAGAAAACGCGAAAGTAAGATAGACATTTTAATTTTTTTGTTTAAGAGGAAACCTTTGAGAATTTATTTATATTTATAGTTTTATTGTTAAAGAAAAAAGTTACGACTTCTTCTCTTTTTTTAACTACATTTTTAGAACGTAAATTTATAAATAGACTGACTTATAATAGACTTTAGTTATCACTGATGCTTAGTAAATTAGTGATAAGAAATCCATTAAGATGCTGTATTTGATTGTTTCTTTAGTTTTAATATTATTATAATTAGTGGGGGAAATTAGTAGGTGTTTATGGCCTTTACACGGTGATATGCTACTTACCAAACTCATTACCTTTTTGAAGTTATACTTCTTTGCGCCCGTTAGACACTTTGGGATGGGATGTTGGTCGAGAAACCGCGTCACGCTGAAAAGTAAGAACAAATTTTTAAGAACTATCGATTAATCGATTGTTAATCGAAGAAATTTAATCGAAGAAATTACTGATATTGATAATATAGGTGTATAATATAATAATGAAGTCACGTATAATATATTGAAGATAAATATATTGAATAATATTGAAAAATGTCTTATATTTCATTTATCTGTGTGCCTGTACCTGTCTGTTTGTGTGCGTGAGTGGGTGTATGAGAATGGCCAAAGAAGTATAACTTCCACCGTGTGGTCCGACGCACACCCAATTTTTTTCATTATAGTAATACACATGAACTGTTTATGAAATATGTTTAATTCATTATTGTTTTTCTCATAATCTTTTTTATCGTAACATCAATCAATTTGAAGCATGTTGTTGAAATATGTCCAATTCATTGTTTTTACAAAAATAACTTGTTTAGTAATACCCAAATTTTTTTAATAATGACATACAAATTAGTGTTAAGAATTTGCTCAAGGAACTTTTATGTGTACTTAAATGTTTTATATAAAGAATACCATAAATACGGTGTAGGTTTTATGGAATTCAAATTAATATTTATCATCATATAAGCAATCTTGGTACAATTGAATAGTGTCAAGGACTAATCTACTTATAAAGTATCTTTGTGATAAACACTTTAACAGATATAAAAGGAAAAAATATCTAAAATATTTTATAAAGGTTACTTGAGATATAATACTAAGATACACTATGCTTGTACGTGTGAACACACAACCTTTCACTACAGGTATTCATAAAGGAATAACTATTTACCAAAACCCCTCCCGAATTTTTTTCTTGGCTGTGACCTTGATATAAAGTACAAGGAATTTTCAATGAGGAAATTCATTGACATCTTCTCAAACTAGTTATTGTATAACAAGGTTTTAAAAACTATCTCTTCTTTTTCCACACTATGGAATAATACCGATGGAGGGATAGAGCGTGTATTCACTATCGAACTCTGTTAATCAAATAGTTTAGTTCCTAAAGTAACGCAGTTCAAATTTTGTTTAAATATTTTTGTTATATGATCTGGCTGGGGAATTTGCTTGACAACATGTTTATTCTCAGAAGGTTCTTGGGCTTTTTGGGGTAAGGATCTTGGCACTGATATACAAGTATCTATCGGTCATCCAAACATATTTTTTACGTCATATTACATGATATAGAGATAGTTCAACAAAAAGAATTTTGTCAATGAAAGATGATTTTGTATGGATCAATTGTACTCATAAATGAAATTATCAGAAGAAAAAAACCAGAAGTTCGGATACACCTAATATCAGTATTTGAACATAACCAATCTCAACCGAAGTTGGTGTTGTAACAACTGACTTGATGATAGCCAAAGCTTACCGATGTTTCTTGAATTTGAACCTAAAATCAGCAGCACCTCTTCCCTTGTACTGTCAATACCTCAATACTCAATATCTACAATAAAACATAAAGCCAAATGGTAAAAAATAGGGCAGATGAATACCCTTTAGTCAGAAAAAATACCTGACTTTTATAGATACATGGAGTTTTTTTTAACTGTGCTACCTCTAAGACTTAGAAACTATAAGGCTGACAGGAAATTTTAACAATTTCAGTGCTGTCAATTTTTTGGATGGATGTTTCAAAAGTGCCGAAGCATTTTTACTCAATTTGCAAGGGTTTGAGGAAAACGCTTTAACTCCTTATGTTATTGAGATGAATAAACAGTTACATAGCAATGTAAAGCCTAATAACTAAGAAACAACACACATTATAGATGTATAAATAATAATGCCTACAACAACAAAAAACCAAAAAAATAAAACTACCTACCAACAAATATTTTTTAATTTTTTTTTTCACTTTCTTGTCTTTTTTCCCATATTAAAAAAATAGGTAGAGTCTTTATTTGTATACTGTTCAATGCACAATTTAACTGTCTATTTGTAGGTAAAATTCATGGTGACTATTTCATTGACAAAAAAATATAAATAAACGAAGTCAGCTGATGGCACAAGCTTTTCACGTGCAGGCGCATTAATACACACAAATAATAAAGGTATATTTATGATGTAAACTAAAATGTTTATGAAATAACAAATTATCATGAGCAGATTCATGTGAAATACATGCCAAAAATATGCATTTACTAATTAATGACAAATCCGGACGTTTACACTTCTGGGGCATTTTTAAACATACAGCTTTACAGGACGTTTCCACTTCTAGCACACTCCTAAACGTCCGGCTTAACAGGACATTGGCACTGAAAGGGTTAAATTAGGAACGTTCCCTTGTTTTAGGAGAAGATTAAAAATATGTACGTAATATTTTTCAAAATAGCCATCATATTGAAAAATAGTGGCCAACTCAATTTTTTCAAGTAGAACACTTAATATTTTATGGTGGTTTCTGACATTAAATATAATTTTAAGAATTGTTCTAATTGGATAATTTGTTATATACCTAACCGTATACCAGTTACATAGAGTACAAGATTTTGTTTAATACAGGTAGACCTAGGCCAATCTGTTATATATGGGCTAGTACACCATTATTACCGCTGCTAGGTGTTAGTTATTGGGACATAAACAGTTACTAACCTGTAAACTTTTAGTCTGTCAACTGTTAGTTTTTACTCTGCTAATTATACTGAACTATCTAACATAATAAATTATTATTTTACAAACAATGAAAAATTTGACATAGTTGAAGTGTATTTTCAAAGTAACAGAAACTGTAGTGCAGCGAGTATCGCATATGAAGACAAATATCCAAATATACATGTACAAAACATAGTGTTGGGAAGACCATAACATTTTATTACGTTGAGTAATGCAGAATAATTTGTACAGTGAGCAGTAAATGTTGACAAATTGAAAGTAAGTGTTTGAACAATGGCAAGATTCTAACAACTGGCAATGGTAGAAGTAGTCTATCAGCCCATGTATAACAGATTAGCCTAGGTCTACCTGTAATATATGAAGCCTTGAACTTTATGTAACTCGTATACGGTTAGGTATTTATAACATTCCCCAACTATACAAAAATTATTAAATTTTTATTTACCATCACAAACCACCTTAAAATATTAGGTGTTCCAGAAAAAAAATTAAATTGGTCGCCATTCTGGAAAATGGCAGTCATTTTGGAAAGTGTTAACTACATATTTTAAACCTTTAAAAAATAATGGAATGTACCCTACGTAAAATAGCTAACAATATCGCAATGGTGGCACATTAAAAAATACCCTATATATTTTTTATAGCTTTGTATATATCAAGCAATGGACATATACACACATATAAAAAATAATGAATTAGTTTTTACCAGAGAATAAAAGTTCTATTTTCAAACTGATTAAAGTCTATAAATATGCTGAATGATTTCTTTTACAGCTAATTTACATATAATTAAGCTGAAGAGAAAAATTAGTTTACTTCAAATGGCACATATATTATCTACATCACTTTATGATAGTTTTTCTAAATTATCTAGAAAAAGGCAGAGATTGTGGGTCATAATTCATACAAAAATAACCTGTTACTGTTGTGTGACCACTAGAAAATCACGCTGCATCAATTTAATAAGTTTAACACATTCGCTGCGTACAATTCACCAATTGGATGTCGGGGGTGCGGAAAACTTTTATTACATGAAAACTTACCTTTAGGTGTATGAAGTTAATAGCCTGATTCTTTGACGTTTTCCTTGTAGAAATGACGTCATAAGTTTGGCACCCACCGGTGGGAGCGCAGCACCTAGCGCTCGATCACCGTTGTTTGACCCACACAAAATCACTTGGAATGTCGTTTTATTGTACAAAACCTCCTTTTTTATGTAAAATACTTGGTAGTTCAGTACCTCAGTGGTAAAAATACCTCAGTAAAATGAAATGACGTCATAAGTTTGGCACCCACCGGTGGGGGCGCAGCACCTAGCGCTCGATCACCGTTGTTTGACCCACACAAAATCACTTGGAATGTCGTTTTATTGTACAAAACCTCCTTTTTTATGTAAAATACTTGGTAGTTCAGTACCTCAGTGATCAAAATACCTCAGTAAAATACCTCAGTAGTCAAAATATAGCCCGACACAATTTCCAGAGTTCGGCAGTAAAATAATCTTCAAAATACACACAAATAATTTAGTCACAATAATTAAAATATTGAAATATATGTACAGAAAGTAATACAATATATACACACTCAACACAAAGCACCAGAAATATAACTATAAGTATTAGTCTATAAGAACAGCATGAAACGGTACAAACCCTCCCGTGGGGGCTCAGCTATATGGTACAGGTCGTAGAACTCGAAAATAACAACGCAGCAAGTAAGGTTAGGTTACTAGGCAACGAAGCGAGGTGGAACAAAACAAATACAACGAATGGCTGGGCCAGTCTGGGCTTTCTAGTAAACAGCGTACTCCGCCTCCACCGGTGGGGGCGCCGTGATTTGGATTCAGACCCTGCCCCCACGGGTGGGGGCAGCCGCAGCGAATGTGTTAAGAAAGTAATTTCATAAAATGTATTCATTACATTTTAACCCTTTCAGGCGTAAATAAGTCATATGACGTCCTAACTTTCGTAACTGAGAGGAGTATTAGGGTTGAAAAAAAATGTTGTAGAGGAGTAAAAAATAAAATTCTGAAAAAACTTTGCAAACTTATTTATTTCAGTACATTGTTTTATTATATTTCATATTATTTGTAATAATAATGATTTAGTCTCGAATCAGGGGTATATACGAGGGTTGTCTCAAAAGTAAGTTACACTATTTTATTAAAAGTATAAAAAACATCAGAAAATATTTTAAATTATATATTTTGAAAAGTACAAGTTAACCTTATTTTTCTACATAATTTCCATGATTTTCTAAACATTTTTGGTAACGTGGTAACAGTTTTTTCAGTCCCTCATCATACCATTCTGCCGCCATATTGCTTAGCCAACTCTCAACCTCTTCTTTCAGCTCATCGTCATTTGCGAAGCGCCGACCTCCAAGATGTTGTTTGAGGTGTGGGAAAAGATGAAAGTCACTTGGTGCAAGGTCGGGGGAGTAAGGTGGATGTCCAAAAACATCCCATCGAAAATCTGTGAGCAGGTCTTGGGTCTGACGAGCAGCATGTGGGCGAGCGTTGTCATGGAACAAAAAAACTTTTTTCGTCAACTTTCCTCTTCTTTTGTTCTGGATTGCTCTTCTCAGTTGTTCCAAAAGTTCACAATACCGTGCTGCTGTTATTGTAGTCCCACGAGGAAGGTAGTCGATCAATAACACACCTTTGTTGTCCCAAAAAACCGTCGCCATGATTTTTCCAGCGGATTCCACAACTTTCGCTTTTTTTAGTGTTGGTTCGTCCTTTCCTTTCCATACCATACTCTGTCTTTTCGATTCAGGCGTCCAGTGATGGATCACAGTCTTTCAACTCCCAAAAGTTCCCACTGGCTTGATCACCGCCAACATAAACATGTGAATTTAGTACATTCTTATAAAACATTCGAATTTAACAATTCGGCTCAGCTAGTGATGACAATGAGACTCCATATTGCCTTACTGATGCATACCTTCGACCAAAAAATTTTCAGTGCATGATATTAAGCAATGTGTAATTACTTTGCGAAACGTATATCTGCGAATGTTCCAATCGGCATTTAGAAATAGTGTATATTGCTGTTTAGTCTGACTGGCGATATGTACGGGATTGGAATTGGAAGATTCTGAAGTGCCAGCGCCATGTCGTAGACTTGGCTGACACAAAACTGAAATTGAGTGAAAGGCGCAAACTTGAATGCTGTGTCAGCTGATAACATCGGCGGGAACCAAATCAGTTTAGAGATAGAGGACAATATGAAGGTTATAACTAAAATGAGACTGCCAAAAGATGTGCATAGAAATGGTGTAATGTGTTAACAATACGCTCAATTTAATAAATTAAATAATTGGACCATTACACAAGACATCACATGATGCCCTTACTCATTTAGGCCAATTTACAAAAAGTGTTTGCTCATTTTAGGTAAAATAACGCACTCCTGAAAGGGTTAATTGTTTAACCTTTTGAGTTTAGTGAAATTGTCAAACCAAAATCTGTACAAAATTACATAACCGTCAGCTCTTTATTACCGGTATCTTTAATAAATATTCAGATATTTTTTCTAAAGTCAAATTAGCATTTCCTCAAGGCAAACTATACTGCTTTTATACTTTGGTAATTACATAAAGACACCTAATGAATAATAATAGCAATATTAGCAAGTTGTTTTCGGGAGAATTTACTTATTTTTTAACAGAGCTAGTCTATGTTTCCTTGTTTTCCTCTTAGTCAGATGGCTTATTTCATAACTTCCACTAGTGGGTCCTTATTCACCTGCCCACTACTAGTATTTTAATAACTATTTACAGCTTTATGGCACATCTACTGAAAGTATACTACGTATATGACTCAAGCTTCAGTGAGCAAAGAATCACATCAAGATGGATACTAACAGAACCTGAGTTTATCACCTCTTTTTATATATAAAGCTATGGGCTATCTCAGTAGTTAGTAAAGCTGTCAATTATCATCATTAAGATGCCAATCATCAAAATATGGGTTACAGATGATTTTTATTAGTCTATATGAATGAGTGTAGTTTTCATTACTAACACTGATTCTTACAACAGCCAGGGAAACAAAAGGCCCTATGGCTTACTGTGGAATTGAAACCACATAAGATGCTCACCCACCCACCTACCTATCCACGTACAGTGACAATGACTCTCCCACACTCCCATATAAGTATAGTGGTATTGGTCAATACTACTGTATGTATATAGGTGGCTGGATCAATATTATCTTTCATCTATAGGTAGATCAATACCAAGAAGAGGTAAAGAAGAGGTTGGCCCAGTTGAATTGTTATATGCACACACACAGTATTTTTATCGTCAACGCAAGACCATCGAGTATGGGTTGCTCAAAATGTATTTAATTCTGAGTGTTGAAATCTAGAAGAATGCATATGTAAAGAATCAGTAGTGGCATAAACCACTGATTCTGACAGTACTAATTATGCTTTATAAATAATTTACAAAACTGTTCTTTTCTATGTTATAAGTAGCAAGCTGTAGAGGATATTTCAAGTCCAAATACAAAAATGTGAGTGAGGGAGGAACTTCTTTGTTTGCAGGTCAGAAACATTTTACCTGCGTAAAAGATTTATAAAAACAAATGAACTAAACTTTTTATTTCAAGAAATATTTTGTAGGATTGTTCATTTAGCCCTGAGAGCGGTGTAAGACTGAATTAATTTTCCAGAAAACGAAGGCGATTTCGCAGACCGCCCAGTCTAGTAGTGATGGAGAGTGCTTGTCATTGTTATTTCTTTGCGTACAGTTTTATTTATGGTTGCAAATAATTTTCATTGTATTGTTAATTTATTTACTGTTCATAGTGCATCAACAAGATTTTATTTTCAAATTTATAACTCCTGGTATTTTTTATTATAGGCTATTAGTATATGTTTTATAGTTTACAAATGAATCTTTAACATCACTTTTTTTCTGTGATTGAATTAATTTAATATTGTACATATCAATCATTTTTCAGCCTTTACATCTATGTAATACAAGCGCTTATATATTATTATTATTTTGAACTATTAAGTTATTCCTTATAAATATGTATAATTGGTCTAAAATTTTATTTTGATTAATTGTCATTATAAAACCTAAGGTTATAAAAGAAATATCCAGAATTGGGAAATTTTACAGGAAAACTTAAACATTTTTCTGACATAAGATAACAATAATTCATAGATCGTAAATCCAATATAAAATTTATTTTTAATGTAACACAAACGTTTTCGAAAGCAAAGCTTCCATCTTCAGGTTATGTGGATGGAAGCTTTGCTTTCGAAAACGTTTGTGTTACATTAAAAATAAATTTTATATTGGATTTACGATCTATGAATTGTTGTTATCTTATGCTATTTCCAATATTTGCTCATATACGTTTTATTTTTCTGACAGTTCATTTTTGCTAGCTTGGGTAAGCAAAACTTATAGGGGCTTAATAGCACCTTCCAAGGATTGCATTTTGAAATGAGAAAAGGTATTTTTGGCAAAACATGGAAATAGTGTGTCAAAGGAACATCATGCTCTTAAAAACTTAACAGAAATGTGTTGACAGACTTATTCTACAGAAGTAGTCCAGCGTATTTTTAATTAAGGACCTATATAAGATTAAAATACCTTAACACAATGTCAAGAGATAATGGAAGAAGACCTTTCAACTCGGACAAAAAGTCAACAAACAAAAAATGACAAAAATTATTCAATAAAACATGAGTTTATCAGTCATCTGATGAAAGTAGACATCTATCTATCGAAGCGCATGAACTCTGTACTCTAACGTGTTCAAGATTGCTTATTAGTCAGTAGGCCACTACGATACAAGTTTTGATTGCGTACACAATAATTATCATTTTAGTATTTTTTTATATTTATAGTGATTGTTATTATCTCATCCCACAATTGTTTACACTCGTTTAAAGCTAATTATATGAGGATAATTATAGTAAATTATAATAATTTTAGTTGTGTTTGATTTTTAGTTAGCTTTCCAGTTATTATTAAGATCTTATAATCCATAGTTCATTATAGAAAATGTAGTTTAATTATTGATTTATATCTAAATTTTCATTATTTGACATGGATTTTGTTATTTGTAAAACACATTTCTCTTAAACACTTATTCTCACATAAAAATAAATAGATAGTATGTGCTTATGTATGTAAACAAGGTGGATAAAATATAGAAACGTTTTCACGACTTTTTTATCACTTCACTTGTAAAAGTGAAATTTTGTATGTCATCATATTTACAAAGAACCTACTTTTTTACACCATTAGCTACATTTCATTATTTTCAGGGTGATGGCCCGTGAGAATTTGAACAAAAATTTTCAATGTAAGCCTAGTTTGAGTTTGGTATCAAATGAAAGGTTTATTCAAGAGAAATCAATTGCCGCAAACAAAAATATTACACGGGGTGAGTTTTAAGTCAGTTACCCATTAACTTGTTTTCACAGTTTGTAAAATATTTGCTTTTTGAATATGCCATTAAATTAATACTAACCCACACTACATTTAGTGTTTCAATGTTATAAGAGATAACTTGGGGTCCAAGATCTAGGAGTAAACTTCAGAATTTTAAATAGGAATGTTGTATGTTATTTTACACCGCCATTTAAAGCTGAAAAGGAAAGCACAATCAAAATCTAAAAATGATATGTTGTTCTTTAGTTATTAATTATTTTGTTATTTTATTTAATTAGTCATTGCCTATGTATTTTCCTAATTACAACTGCTTTGTCAAGGCTAAAACAAACCATATTTGTGTTTTTATTGTGTTTTTTATGGTGTCATTTATTTTAGCCGTGACAAATCAGTTTTATTAGTAAAATCATACTGAACTTGTAGATACAACAGAAAAGTGGATTTCTTTATTAAGAATTGTTGTTTAGGTCAAGAGAAAATGAAAATGTTTTTCAAAACCTATTACAAGTCCACGCTACCTTGACAAGTGTTTATATTTACAATCCAAATATCGTGAAATATCCAATTTGTTTTTAATGTTACTCGTATTTAGAAAATTTAACTTATATGAAGAATATTTAGGTAAACAAAATACTACAATGGAAAATCTAACCATGTACAGCTGTTCTAGCAGCAGCTGTTCCAATGTTGTCAAATAGTCTATGATAATTTTTTTTCACATACGAGCAATAACCATCTACTCACAAATATTGGGAGAAACATAGAGAAGTGACGTTAAAGGGATATCAAATATATCAAAAAAGTATTTTTAGAAACAGCTTTATGGTAGTTTAACCGAACCGGTACATAGTTGTCGTATTTGCGACAACTAACATCCAAAATAAGCATAATGCTGTCAGGTAGCCGATAATTAACATTGGGAGGGTTAATTCAAATTCAAACATATTCATTACTTGTAAAAAAATGCATGTAAGCAGTTTCTATTTATCTCTCTAGCTTGAGCTATTTGAGAGAAAAAACTATTTTCATTTATTTACAATTATGTGTGCAATTTATTATTTTAGAATACAAATTTATAAATAAATATTATAATAAACTATTAAGCAAAAAATAACAATTTATTTTTTTTTTTTACTTCCTTAATTCAAAATAATATAGCAATAAATAAACAAATATGTGACTTTTTTAGATAAAAATAAAATTTTGGTGAATTAATTGAATGAAAGTTGACACTTAGATCTTGGACCTCAACGTATCCCTAGTAACATTGAAACACTAAATGTAGAGTGGGTTATTATTAATCTCATAGCATATCTAAAAAGCAAATCTTTTATAAATCGTGGAAACAAGTCAAGGGGTAACTGAATTAAAACTCGACATGTAAAATTTTTACTAAGGTTTTATTTTATTGCTTAAAAATGAAGAAATTTAATCTATTCTTACATTCTTACATATGAGACGCCGACACAACGTTGTTGGTATTTTAAGGCGAATATGAATGGTTATATGAGTGTAGGATGAGTGTGGGTGAGTGTAGTCTGGTTACTAACTGAGTTCAACTGTTCCTCAGAAAGGGCAATTTATTAATAGCTCAACAGTCAGGGCAACTAAAGGACCTACAGCTTTACGTGGAATCCGAACCACGTAGTGCTGGTCTGATTGTCAGCTAATTGACAAGCCTGATACTCAGTTATCTACCCCACACAACACCTGCACAATGATCACCACCCAACCTGGACACCCCAGACTTCTCTAGTAGTGTCCACGCTGATAGCAACCATCAAGCGGACGCCATGTTGGTATTAAGAGAACCGAGCATCCAACCTATCGCCTACAATCTCCCAAACACTTTGTCCCCATGTAGCACTGCGCCACCAGTGCCGACAATTTATATTATATTATAAATTATTTATATTATAATTTACGGCAATGATGGTTTAACAAAGTTAATTTTAAATAACAATGAGAATATTTTAATGCTGTTCAGTTTTCAGAATAGGTCAATGAGCTGCAAAGTATACAAACTATAAAATATTATATTAGTTTGTTTTGCTTTTACCCTTGATTGTACACATACAATAGATATTCCATCTATTGTATATATTTGTGCCTGCAATTTTGTTAGTTAGTGAGGCCCGCAACCACAGCTGGTTTAAACTGCATTACTTTTACATGAGACTACACTAGCGCTCCACAATTGACCACAAAAACAGCTGATAATTTGAGACAACATTTAACATTCGATGAGAAATTTATTTGTGTGTAAAATCAATGCTTTTACTTACCAAGCTACTATAGAGTATAGTTAAACTATTTTTATGTTTTAAAAATCAATTCTCTATAACATTAATACTGCAACTACTTTTACATTCTCTGAAGAATGGTTTGTTATCAAACTTAGTACAAAGAACAATGAGTAACTGTGCCATGGTATTTTATTCCTGATAACAGCTGATTAAACATTGCCTGTGACAGTCAGTACATTAGCAGATAAACTACCAATTAGGTTTGTTTAACATAACCTTACTATTATGTCAACACAAAGGCTACTTCCTTCACAACATGATGATGGGGATTTTGAGTAAGTAAATGTGTTAAGATGTTTGAAATCCCTTGTCATTTCATGTTAAACACATACATTATGTATTTAGATTTATATATTGTTCAATAGCATAATTAAAACAATGAAATTAAGGTAATATAAATGTATTAAAAATATTATTAATAAACAAAATCACCTTTTTACATTGTGTATTGCATCATCCATTACCTATATTAAAATAAAATTAGAAACATATCTTATGTGTTTGAAAATGGAATTTACCATCTATAGGATATTGTTTTAAACCTTTTTAACAGAAGTAATTACACTTTACAAAACAATATTTACATATTTTCTTTATTAAAAATGTGAATAAAATAAATTACTACGCTTATCGATCTGTGAGGAGAGAGTCGGCAAAATATTATAAAAAGCGTGTGAATTTCTTACAAAGATATATTTCTGAATTATTAAATAATAGTTAAGCATTGGGAAATGAATATCTCCAGGCATCAACAGCTCAATTAGTGCTGTGTTTATTTTATTTGTTTTGTAAATTATATTTTAATTGAGAAATGTAATATCAATTAAAGCTATAAAATTAAATTAAAGTGATATGTAAGATATTCACAATGCAAGGCTTACCAGTCCTATATTTAATTTGTAAAGCTGTTACGTGATTGGACATTAATTTACTGAATATTTACATTCAACTTATGTACATACAAGCAAATGAGGTGTTAAAAAAGCAGATGTACAGTAAAGAAATTTGTAAGGGATTTATGCATAGTGGTTGCCATAAATTATGCTATTTGAGCCAAACTTATGCTACACATGATATCATAGGCAAACTTTTCATATTTTTGTGGCAGTAATGTTGCAGTTTTAAAGTACTCCAAGGGCTAAGCATAAATTCCATTTCTTTATACACTGAACATTAGAAAGCTAAAAGAACGATGCAATAAGCATTGTAAGCATACATTTCCAGTTTTCTAAATATGCACAAAAGCTTGATTTGCTGATGAGGTTTCATGCCAAGTTTTGTTGCAGCTTTTATCAACTAATTTGAATTATTAGTAAAAATGTAGGAAATGCTCAATGATAACCGATCACTGAACCTAGTGTACCATTATATCACTGACCCCACTATCATAGTCAGCTGATGGAATCACATGCTACATGGCTTCTATCCAGCTGGCACTATCTCCAATCATTGAGTAACATTCCAAAATTATCTTCCAAAGTGTGCCTATGCCTGCAACCAATATTCAAGCTTCTTTCATAGCTATGAAGAGAGGATTTCTTGATATTTGGCTTCAGTGTTTGTGGTTTTTTAATTCATTTTGTCAACTAAAAATTTAATCTGTTAACTAAAAATTTTATCTGCCTAATGTGGGTCCTTTTTTTCTTTTCGAAATTCAACCTCTTGTAATGTTTATTTATAGAAAATAAATTAAATATAAAGAATAGTACTAGGTAAGATAAAATGTATAGCACTTACACTAGAATAACAAAATATTGTTTTATTATCTTTTAAGATTTAGTTGTGTGTTAGACATAGTATAGATTACAAGAAAATTGACAGTGTTTATGCACGTAAAAAACATAATCTGATCAATATAGATTTTTTTCATCTCATAGGCGATCTTTTTGATTGGACTACATTGGCATAGTGTCTCAATGTTTGAAAAAAATTGAATTTCCAAAGTGATAACTTTTTATTCATCTATAATAATCAACAAACTAAAATCATTAATTATTTATATTCAGATATGTATGAATCTAAACACTTATTTATAATTTTTTGTAAGTTTGAGAAATTTTACCTATAGCTTAAAATAACCCATTTAGCTTTTTCCATAAACTGTAGCCAACCTGTATTCTTCCTATTGCATCCTTAGATAAAGACCGGATTCATGATCTAGAAGTTCTAAATAAGAGCCTAATCAAGTCAAATTTCGAAAGGACTTGTTAAAACAACTTTCTTATTCATCATTTATTTGATGAATTATCTCTTCAATCCATAATGACGTACATAATACCTCATGGTCTGTTAATGCAAAAATACTGAGTCACCGTTGAAGTGGACAAGCGGTCTGAGGCGTTCTGTTATCTGTTACAGAGCCAAGGATCGTCAATTCGAATCCAACTGTGGCTGGTACTTTTTATATGTGACTATAAAAGAGGCACTGGTTTATGGCATAGTGGTGTAGGGACCACTTTAAATACGTGTATTCGAAGAATAATACAAAAATTATGAACTGTAAAATGAATATTTGATTGCTTGAGTAAATATTAGATTATCTGTCTCAGTACTGTTTGAATAACTTAATAACGCTTCCAGTGCGCCACTGAGTCCTAGAAGGGCACACGAGAAAATTAATTTAGTTTAACAATGTTATAGAACTTTGTGAAAATATGTAAACATATGATTTCACTGTTAACATTTCTCAATCTCAACTAAACAATATCATCAGTTAAAAGATATTTACTGTGTGATGGGTCATTGTACAATATGCTAATATTCGAAGCTTTAAATAAATCTATTCTTAAAAAATCATTTGAATAAGAGTTCAATTCATTTCTAACCCGCCCACCCATACACGCAGTGGTATTGACCCATCTGGCCACCCAAACACGTTCAGTGGTATTGATTCACCCGCCCACCCAAACACGTTCAGTGGTACTGACCCACCCACCCACCCACCCATACACGTACAGTGGTGATGATCTGCCCCCCCCCCACCCATACACTTACAGTGGTGATGGCCAACCCTAACAATCATAAACGTAGAGTGCTGATGATTCTGGGTAGGTGGGTGGATCAATACCACTGTACGTGTAGGGGTGGTTCTTTCAAATTTTTCAATATCCCAAAATTCTTCAATATCCTAGGTCCTATCATTGTAGACATAAAGTTATTATACTTTATTTATTACACTACACGTATCTCTACCACTGTACGTGTAGGGTTGGGTGGGTGGGTCACTACCACTGTACGTGTAGGTAACTTGGAGTGTGGAAGTTGAGGGTCAGTCAACTTAATAACTTAATATAGTTTTGATTTTTTATTTGAAAATTAAGTAAAAAAGAAATGTTTAGCAAATACCTGAGTTTATAAGCCATTTGAAGATTGCATAAATAGCCACCACTGTTCATCTCTTGTTTGGATCTAGAGACAAAGGCTAACTAAGTACCTTCTGTCATTCAGTAGTTGATCTCTGAATTCGTCTTCCCAATCCAGTTGTTTCTTATTCATATCTTCTTTCTCTGTCTCTCCATCTCTCTGTGGTCTTCCTATTGTCCTCTTTCCCTCTTCTTGTGCCTTCAGTACTTTTAACAGGGATTGTCTTAATCATTCTTTTCACATCTCTAAACCTTCTTATCTGGTAATTCTCCTGGTTATTCTCTACTCTATTTCTTAAGCATTCAATTCCCACCTTCTTTCCAATGTTCACATTTCCTACTCTATCTATTCCTATTTTTCCAGCAACATTTTCAAAAACCTTCACCACTCCTTCTTGTACTATCAGCCACGTTCTGAACTATATGTAACATTGGTTCAATTCAAAGATTATGTTTTGGAATATCATCAAAAAGTAGTTAACGATACTAAAAAATTACATTTTTCAGACCTCATAAAATTTATAAGTATAATAGCAGATTTGATTGTTTATTATACTAAGTACTCAATATTCTATTGTTTCAGTGACATGCCAGATGAAACAGATGTGGAGGCGATGGACAAAGCCTTGGAGAAATTGAGTGAACGCCGGCGTTGGATATGGAGCATGTTCTTTCTTGCCAGCAGTCCTGGCATATTCAATGCCTACCATATCATGGTGTCATTATTCTTCTCACATATTCCACCACATTGGTGTCGTGTTCCTGAGCTGGAAATCCACCATTGGACGAAAGATCAGATCCGCAACATCAGCAGTCCAAAGTAAATGTTACATTGATCTTAAAGATTTATTTTGATGATTTTGTAATATCCTGTTTTAACAGGTTATTATTATCCATGGTTCAAGGTACAGTTTATGCTTTGCATGTTTGAACATAGCAAAAATAAATGTCTTGTAAAATGAGCATTAATTGTCATTAAACGTAAATTTGGTACATGTATTGTCTATCCAAATTTTGATTAAAATTTTACTTGTTCGGTTTCTTCAAATCATAGTGTTCTTTACGTTTCAAGGGATCTTTCAGTACAACAAAACTCTAAACTTATTTATTCATAGTAAAATGTTGTACAGATATGTTCCTAGGCTGGTTTTGTTGTTAAAGCGCAAAATCAAGCACATTAGAGCATTAGCTATGCTTTTTATCATAATGTTATTAGAATTCTTAATCAAGCATTTGTGATAAGTGCAAGTAGATACTCTATTTACTATATGCGTCACATCTTATTCTGAACGATCCAGAAAAGCCTTCCCCATCTTTGCCACTTTATTTGCTTTATCGTCTCTCCAATTATCTGACATCTAGTTATACTAGTGATTATTAGTTTTGAAGAGATAAACATACTTTATTCAGTACATAATATTTAATTTGATTACACTTTTGTGAATGAACAATTTGTGATACAATATAAAAAGCTAGTGCACTTAAAATCGTTTTATGTGCACACTAGAAAAAGTCGATTTATTTTATACTTTGATCAACCTATCATATACCTTCCTCATATTTTATTCTATATATATAATATGTATATATATATATATTTATTTATATTTTATTTTCCATAATTGATAGACAGTAAGTGACTTGTAATAACCCTTGTTATATGCTAAGATAAATATAACTATTCATTAACCTATACACCACTGTACGTGATTGGGAGGGTCAATACCACAGTACTTGTATGGATTGATGGATTAATATTTTTTTGTATTCATTAAAATATAATATTTACAGTATATTCAATCATAAAATTGAGATACATTACCAAAATATTTTGATTTATGTAAATAAACAAAATTGAAATCAACATGATTTGTAATGAAAGGACTATAAATTGACAATTAGGTGGGAGTTTATATAGTCAATAATTCTTTATTCACATGAACATAAATTATATTGAGTGCATCATTAACCGAAGAAACATACAAAATTACATTTGAATGTAATTGAATATAAAATAAACAATGTTGAACACTATAAAACGGAATGTTATTAGATAAAATAATATAAAGGGTCATTGTAAGAGATTAAAATTTAAAAGTAAGATAAACTGTAGTACACTTAATATTGAAGTGAATGAGATATAAAAGAAAATGTTCCAGGAGAACATGTTTCAGAAAAGATTAAAATAAAAAGAAATTCAGATAATAAAAATTTACAGAGAACAAGAAATCATTGCGATAAGAAAAAATGTATATAGAAATGAACGGAGAGAAGATTCTTGGTCGTGCTTTAAGATCTGCTTTGTTCTTCATTTATTGTTCATTGTGGTTAGTGTCAGGAGCTCATCTATGGTATACACTGGATTGCCCTGTAGGTACTTTTCTTGAGGTTTTTTCTTGAGGATTTTTTGTGTTAGTCCTTGAAGAATATTTGGGAGCAGGTTCTTTAGTTTTAGGGTTGCCATACATCCGTATTTTGTACGGACAGTTTGTATTTTACATTCAGTGTTCGTGTTCGTACTGTACAAAGAAAAAACCAGATAGGTGTCTGTATTTTTCGTTCTGTTAATATTTAAAATGCATTTTAAATATTTAGTATTGTAAAAAAGGCCATGTATTACTAGTACTTTGGGCAATCGACAATCGTGAGAGGTGGTGTGTTGTATGACTCGCAGACTATGCACTATTATACTACTACACACCTCCCTCTCCTCAGTTTCAAACAAAATAGGTGTGAACATTTTTGAAAGAGTGTTGGAGTTTGCTTCTTATCTACCAGGTAATTGGGCACCAGTTGAATGGGTTTTTTTCATTTATGAAATATGTCTAGACACCCGATCAGAACAAACTGTCAGTAGAGTAGTAAAGAAGGTCAACGCTATTCTGATCATCAAAGTTAACAGTGACATGTCATGTACTGAATGTTTGAGGCCATTAAAAACAATAGTTCTTTATTTAAAAAAGGTAATACTTCAGAAAAATATGACTAATACAAGTGATGCCTAAACATTTTAAATGATATTTATGACAATTTATTGAGATTTACCAACTTAACTTGAAACTTAATGAATGATTTTTTAAAAGTATTGTTTGTTAATATTGTATTACTCTAAAATCTCAAATTAAAATATAGTTGTAATAATAATATTATATACATCGCAAATTATTGTTTTTCCCAACTGAACAACTGTAAATCACAAAATTCGTAAATGACGATTTTAAACCTCCCCCTCCCGCCAGACCCCTAGTAAACCTAGTGTCCATATTTTACTATGAAAACTTAAGGCAACCCTATTTAGTTTACACTCAGTCTATGAGGAAGTTTTCTCAAACAGGGCTGTCTGGAGTCGGGGAAGATTGTATCTTGCTGCGTGTCTTGTATTGTAATTTTGAACATCTTGGCTTGTTTCAAGGTTGAGGTTATCAACATGAAGGATCACTTAAAGAATATAGAGGCCGGTGGCTGTAAGTATGCCAAGCTTCCTGAATTCCTGCCTTCAGCTTTCTCCTTGGTGAAGATCAGCTAGAGCCCTTATGGCCTTCTTTTGAGTGATGAGGACTCTGTTAAGATTACTAGCTGATGTGTATCCCATATCTCATGTGGGAGTCAACTAGAGCATAGAATGCAATCTTGGCAGCCTCTAGATTAGCCTACTGGTCCATTTTATCCGTCTCACCACATTTTCCAGTGCTCACTTTTTGCACACATTATTGATATGTTCATTCCACGTGAGATTTTTGTCAAGAGTGACTTCTAGGAATGTTGTACTTGATTGTTCCAGTGTGTTTTAAATGTTAGGAAACGGGTTATGTTTTGTGCTGAAATTAATTTTGGTTGTTTTAGCAGGGTTCAGTACAAGGTCATTCATTTTGCAGTAGTCCAGGGCTGCAGTCAAGGATGTAATTGTTATGTCATAAATAGTGTTTGCTGTATTGTTTTTTTTACCAGTAGTGTAGTATCGTCAGCATACATAACGCAAGTGGTGTTTGGGTTTTGGACGTAGTCAGGGAAGTCATTTATTAACAAGATGAAGAGAATTGGGTCAAGGACTGATCCCTGAGGGATGCCTCGTGTCATTGGTTGTGGGTTTGACCAATATGTGGTGGTGTGGGTGTCAGCTGTATGTTGTACCTCTACTATTTACTATGGTCCTTCAAGGTAGCTCATAAACCAGTCGTGGGCTATTTCTCTGACTCCCAGTAGTTTTAGTTTTCTTGAGATGAGGTTATGCCCTAGACAGTCAATACATTGCTATAAACCAAAAAGAGACCAATAATGTACTGTTCATTATCGATTTCTTCTATTATGTGTTCTTGGAGGGTGATGATTGATGTGATGGTTGATGTCCCCTTCGTAAATCTATGGTGGTGGGGGTTGATAAGTTTATTCTGTTTAAGAAAGTTTAGTAGTCTTTGAAATGCAATTTTTTCAATGAGTTTAAAAAAGGTTGAGATTAGTGAAATTTGGGTAAAAATAAAATAATCAAATTAACAGTATCAGTTTTTGTATTGAGAGTTTGACTGGTTCTCTACATTAATTTTAAAAATATAGTTAAATTTTCAGTTTTTATTAAGAGTGTGACTGATTCTCTAGGTTGTATAGTTAATATGGTCAGAACTAATTGGTCTTGTATGTGAATTTATATATCAATGTAAGCAATGATGAAATCAGAATATTAGATAAAATAAAATCAGAATGTTAAGTGAGAAATAATAATAATTGTCAATCTTAAAATATTAATATTATTAAAAAGATTATTAAAATAATATCTTGAAGGTCCTCTTGAATGCAGATTTGCTTGATTTTTTTTTATATGGAGAGGCTGATCTCCTGCTTAACCTTACTCTGCCCAATCCTCATAGACTATTGATCTGTGCGAGTAACTTATTCAGACAGAGTAAGGGAGCGAACCAGTATAGTAGAAGGTGAATATTGCTGCTAAATCTTCCAATCTAGGCTGGATTCGAACCAGCGCTATCTCTAACCCAAGCTCAAACTACTGACGCCTTAGACCGCTCAGCCACCGGCTCACCCAAACCCAATGTGGCAGCTATGGAGTCAGCATTGCTAGGTTTCTGATCCAAGTCTTACTACTGCTATGTGATTACCTTCAATAGACTTATTTATTAAGTGTGGTTTATAGATTATTAGAGTTCTTAACTTATTTCTGCTTAGTTCAAAACCAAGTATTAAGTAAGTTCCATGTACTGTTTTACTCGTTGAAAGTATGGATTAATATGTGACTGTATGACGGTGAAGGACCAGTTGTATTTAGTACTTTCATAAACAAGGTGTAAATAGGGATCACTACAGGTTAAATGAATAATTTACAATATTAAAACAACTAGTTTGACGTAACAGTACTTGTTTCACTGGGCTTTATCGCATATTTCTTTGAGACGTGTCTTGAAAACGAGGTCTTTATTGGGCTACAGTTAAGTTCTTTGGACATTCTAGTCTTCAAGGTAATTAAATCTTTTCTTCATCGTATTATATTAGACTTACAATTTAGTTGAGAAGCTTGAAGTGTAGTAAGTACTGTGTTGCTTTTATCACTTAAACTTCACTAAATATGAGGAGCACTTTCACACTAAATGATGTGTGTCCGCCATGTTGGATCCCATGTCTATAATAATGCATTCACATAATACAATGTAAGAGTCCTTAGAGTGTTCTTCAGCGTTCTTTTAAGATTCTGGTGAAATGTGAAGCTGTCATTTTGCAAGTTATATATTTCTCAGCTGTAAGTGTTAGCAGCTGCTCAAGCCAAGTTTACTTTGAGTGTACTCATGAACTTAAGGGTAACATTCTTGTAAATTGTTTTAAGAGTCTGTAAAGGCTGTTTGACATGTTGGTTTTAATCCCATAAGAACAATGTTATTTGCGAATCCATATTTTTTTGTTAATAATTGACTAAAAGTTGTGTATGAGGTGTCATTTTAAACGTTATCATTGTGCATTGGGCTAGCTTTTGTATTTTGAATACATACGCCTAGTTTTGGAAAATATGTAAAAATAAAAACTTCAAACTAATATTTTTTTAATTGCAATTCCAATGCGGAAACTCAGTCTTAATTAAATGCAATTTGTTTGTAAAACATCTGTTTAAAATAGCTGTTAAGTTTGGATACTCATGATCCTATGGCCGGTGCGAATATAACATTGTTCTTATGGGATTAAAACCAACATGGCTAACAGCCTCTGCAGACTCTTAAGGTGAATTTTCTGTTATAATGGTGCAAATTCTAATTTGAAAACAATATTTTTTCAGTCTGGATTCATATATTCTAGGATGGCTTGATCAAATTAATCTTTCAATGAACCTATTACATATACATTTCTCTACACATTTTCAGTATACTATCATCATCATATGTTGACATTTCTATTTTCACTGCCTCATCCATTTTCGTCTATTCTTCCAGGTTTTCTCTCCCCCACTTTTCTGCGTTCTAATTCTCTCCACATCCTTTCACACTTGGTCCTCCCACCTTCCTCTCTGTCTTCTCTTGGTCTTCATCCTCTTTCTCCAGGGCTATCGTGTGCAATCTATTACTTCTTATCCTCTCCACTACTACAATACTGTCTACACTCTTCTGTATATTGTATATTCTATTAGAGTACTATAATGTTCTCTTTAAATATGGTATAGTTAATAATTAGGGTTACTATTTATGGGCGATCTGCAATTTTAATGACTTGAAATAAACCTAAAGTAACCTTATGGGTTGTATATCAGTGGCATGTGGGGATCGAGCTGTTCTGTGGTTGGTTGGAACTACACTCAGCTGGCGGGGCTTGGCTACGAAGGAGCTCTGAAGTACATCTCCTCCCTCCCCAAGCCTCCTTCTTCTCCCTGTACAAGCTTTGCATATGATGAGGAGGTGCCATTCTCTTCCACTGTATCTGAGGTAAAAGAGTTGAGTAAAACTGCCTGCTTAATAAGTTGTAAAATCCTGCTAACAAATTTACTTTCTGGGACTAGATATATTAAACAAAAATGTAACAAACAAATTAATTAAATTATACTTATTACCCAGTTTTTCTATTTATGTGTTTGGAGACCAATTGACTATATTTCGTCATTTACGTGTTTTCCCTTGAGTAGTAATTATGATCATTACTAAAATTCCATAGTACTACTACTAAAATCGTCATTACTAAAATTCCATTCGGTTGAGGACCGAATGACGATATCCTGTCATTCGAAGTTTGTTACATATAACATCCAATTTACCGCTTACTTTTATGTCTTTGGGATGATACGCAGACGTTTGAGAATGCTTTTTTTTAACATCTGGAGCCAGCTGTTGGAATATAACGTCAGTGGAAAGAACTGACAAAAATAGACAGAGAGCTAATTTTAACAGACGAATGTGACAGTACTAACCTAATATTTCATGTTATATTTTTTTTTATTTTCAATCCGATTGTTATAATGTGTTCTGTGTTTGTGGGTGATTAAGTTTAGACCTCAATAAAACAGAGTCTCACGAGTAAAATTTTTGTTTACGAGCTGTAACGTACAAAAAACTATTTATTTTTTAACAAAATACACTTTTTATTGACAAAATTTAAATATTTAAAAATTATAAGATGACTTTTTGGACATTTATTCTGATAAAGTACGCAGTTACAAACATTCTGGTCAAAGAAGTACTCTTGTATCTTTATTAGAACAGATGTTATAAATAAATGTATAAAGACTTGTTTTTATCCAAAATTTCAGCCTAAATATTTTAGATGTTGCACTTGAAAAGTGAGGAAAAAAGTTCACACTTTTTTTTTGGTCGGTCCTCAAAGGATTAAACTGACCATGCTTGTAATCTTTTTTAGATTGATTTTATTTTTCTAACCGAGTACAAGTCGTAAGGTGGAAATAGGGAAACGTAGTGATGGGAATTTATAAATACTAGTCATAGAATAGATGCCAATTTATAAGTTCCCATTTGTGAATCTTCAAGTCCAGGACAGATCTAATGCGCCCCTAGGTCTGAAAAAATTTGCCTACCCTCTTTGTCGGGCGGGTAGACAGGATTTACAGCTCAGTAAAACATAAGTTTATTTTTTACACATTCGTGTAGTTTAAACGAAAATTCCCATCAAGTAATTCGTGCTCTCAGTCTGACTAGGACTGGGTCTTGTGGGCCCAGTGATCCAGGCTGTACGTGTAAGGGCGGGTGGGTGATTCAGTACCACTGTACATGTAAGGGCGGATGGGTGGGTCAGTACCACTGTACATGTAAAGGTGAGTAGCTGGGTTTATTTCATGTAGTTTATAATGTATTTTACCGTAGTTTATTAATAGGCGATATATATATCGTATGGTTTTTTGTCAGCTACCTTTTAAATCATGTGCTGGTCTAAGAGCATCCATTAAAAATTTAGATGCATAGAACACCCTATTAAAATGCCATAAACAAAATAAAGTGGGTAAAAGTCTAGTATCTTACCTTGTATCCTCTCATTACTCTGTTATGTCCTGTCGTATTTGGTCTTGGAAACTTAAACTAATTTAAATTGAATGCTACTGAATAAAGAAAGTTCTAAATCAGATACAAGACAACTCACTACTTCTTCTTCAGGTGCTTTTTCTAAGTTGCAATCTAAAGCCTAAAATGGACCTCTTGCTAGCATAACAGTTACAATCCTGACTTCAATACAGAGGGTCACAGGTTCAAAACCCAGGAGGTAGCTTGATGGGTTTGGGCCGTTGTCCCACTACAACATTCGAATAATCAGTAAAGAAATGCCTCTTCCTTTGAAAGACAAGATAAAACAAACAAAAATAACAGATCATCCACACTCATGTAATCATTTGGGCATACCACACTGGTCATTTTTAGACTAAAATAATCTACTAGACTCTTAATTACTTACTGGACTTATTTTGTTATTGGTACGATAAAACCTACAGTAAGATATTAAATATATACAAAATTAAGCATAGTATTCTTTATGTTTTCAGATTGCTATCAAGTTTTAAGATTAGACTGCATGTATCGCTTGCGATATTAATACTTTTCCTAGAAGACTCAACGGATACAAAACAACTCGTTAATTCTTCTCCAGTTGCTTTTTCTAGATGGCAATTGATACTGATGAATAAGATTCGTAAAAACGTACATCTAAACATTACTGTTTTTAATGCAGTGGAACCTGGTTTGTGACAGACTGCCCATGAAGTCCAGTATTCAATCCTCAATTGCAATTGGAAAACTAGTCGGAGGATTTCTATTTGGATTTATAGCTGATAAGTAAGTGTGTTTAATTTGTCTCTATCTAATACAGTAGAATTATAAGGGACTGTAATAATAGTCTGTAGCTTTAATTTAATCTCCAATCATAGTAAACTAATATATTTAATCTCCAATCATAGTAACTTAATATATATTTAATCTCCAAATATAGTAAAAACCTTAGCAAAAGCCGATTGAGTTAGAATGGTTTTTTGCATAAATGGTCCACAACAAATCAACAGCTATGACTACGGTATTTGCATGTTAAATGTTATTGAAATCATAGCTTCACAGTTATGTAAAAATAATACCATAGATCTTCACTGCCTTGAAAGAATAATTTTAACCGAAATGAGCTAGTAATCAAGCGATCTATGTTGGCATATTTATTTATTAACATCCCTACTATGACACTTGGAATGAGACTTTATTTAATATGCACAGAAAATGTTACAAGACGAAAAGTTACAAATCCTCATTTCTCTGATCATATTACGTCCTCATCCACACTAAATGTTTCAAAAAAGAGTGAAATAAATCCTTGGAAGTCTTTTAAGAGTGGTGCTGTTAAAAAATATCCGATTAACAAGTTTGAGATAGTAACAGATTTAAACACTTAGAAGTTGAGGATTTACTAATTTCTGAAGATGTTGAAACTGACAGATCAAGTCCCATCAACAAGCATATAATACAAAAAATATCCACAGACAAAATAAGAAGAAACAAGTGATGATAGTGGCAGGCAGTCACGGTCAGCAATGTGCATCACTGCTGCAAAAGGAGTTGGGCAATCAGTTTGATGTTTCAAGTGTTTTAAAACCCAATGTAACTTTTAACTGTGTAACTAAAAATCTAGTGAAAATGATAAAATCTGTAGCTCCAGGAGGTTTATGTTGTAGTGCTGGCCAGGTCAAATGACATCAAAAGTGTAAGTGATAGCTTTCCAAACATAAATAACGAGTTGTTTCAACAAGTACCCAAGCATAAAACATTCTTATACCAAGTACATCCTACAGGTTTGATCAACACCATTTAAATAAAGTTATAGAGCAGGTAAACATTAAAAGAAATTAAAGCATTTATAAATTGTCTGAAACCAATTGTAAAATAGTTTTAATTACTGAAAAGTGCAGTTTTTTAGAAAGGACCATACAAGATACGGACTGCATCTTAATAAAAAAGGAAAAATTAAGCTTTTTAAATTACTGGCTAAAACTGTAACTGAAAATAATAATACTAATAACTTTTTCTCAAATAGTAAATCAAATGTTTATACTCTTAACAGCCTTAAATGTACACATTTAGAACCTAAAGGAAAAAATCAAATATTGTAAATAGGTTAAATTTATCTGAAATTGTAAACAGCTCTTGTAATAATGACAGTTTGAATGAAAATAATAGTATTTTGTCTAACGCAAGCTTCTTAAATACAAGCAATTTCAATGGCTTCAGCGAGCAATTTTTTAATGATTCGAAGGACTTAAAGTAATTGTTTGTATCTCATAATTTACTTCTGAATTGTAAAGTTCATAGTCCAGCATTTAACCTATGCTGTGATCCATCGAAAAGTAATGCTTCATTCGCCTATGTTAAGATTAGCTCAGCTGAAGCTCAAAGTACAGATAAAAATGCTGATGTTCACTATCAGTTGCAGGATAGGGATGTTTTTTTAGAAAAAAACAGAAAATAGGAATTAATTAAATAGAAAGCGATTTGTTAACCATGTTTTTCAATGTAAATGTGAGTCTGTTCTCCTTCAATGATAATGTAAGAGGCTTGCTACATTAGTTCAATGATTTTGAATTTTTTTTTTAAATGCACACCAAATTAATCTGTTTGTAAAAGTAATATGTTTAAATGAACACAGTATTAAAATAGTAATAGAGATCTTTTGAATAAGTTTACAAACTTTAACTTAGCAGATGGATAATTTAGAAAAAATCAAGAGAAAGCTCCTGCTTTTTAATTTATAAAGATATTGGCTGTAAAGTAAGACCATGCTTATCTAAGTTCAATATGGATAAAGTGTTTGAAGGTTCTTTTATAGAAATACAATCAATAAATTGTATAGTTGCTTCTATATATAGAATACCAGGTTATAATGTTTCTCAACAGTTTCTCGTAAAACTAAAAATCTTTTTATAAAATTGGAAAAAGAATCAAAATATAAAAAAATTGTTATTGCCTCAGATTTTAACATATATGTGTTAAAAAATAGTAATCTTTCAGAATCATTCTATAATATTGTTAGTCAGTTTGGATATTTAGTAAAAAATACAGACCCTACTAGAATTGTAAACAGTTCAGTGAGCTGCATTGACAATATTTTAACAACAATGAACTATGGGCAGCACAAAATACATGACATTGACCCTTCACTGTCTGATCATAATGCTCTGTTAATAACACTTCCTTTTATTGAAAATAATAGATATACGCTATATTCAGGTAGAAAAAGATTATTGAGTAAAAATAAATATGACCAATTTTTGTTTAAACTACAACATTCACTAGACGAATTAGATATTTTTGAATCAGTTGATTAAAAAATGATAATTTTTTTAAAATAATTTTATAATGTGTATGAATGAATGTTTTCCATTAAAAAGTGTAAGTTCAAATAAAAAAGTTGAAGTAAAATGGATAACAAAATGAATACAAATTTCTATGAAAGAAAGAGAATGTTACATAATTTTGTAAAAACTAGTACAAATGAAAGTTTTAAAAAAATATCTTAAACAATATAAAAAGATCTTCAGTGCTGTAGTTTGAAAAGTTAAACAAATGGCAAATAACATTTATATTTTTAGCTCTAAAAATAAAACTAAAGCTACATGGTCATTAATTAAGAAAGAATTAGGCATATTGAGGTTAAAAAAAAGATAAAATAATTCTAGAACTAGATGGTAAGGAGAATCACAACCCTACATAGGTTGCTGAGATTATGAATTCACACTTTGTAAACACAGTTAAGTCATTAAATATTATAAAACCTGTATCTCTTAATGAAAGGGCAATTAATAATAAAAACACTAACATATTTAGATGCATTTTATCCCATGACTGTTCAAGAGACAGAGCAAATAATTATGAGTTTGTTTAAAGTAATACTGTCTGTGTGGGTTGTGACGAAATTCCAATAAAATTGCTTAAAATATCTGCTAAAATAATCAGTCTGCACTTGACATCAATATTCAATCAATGCTTTGACTATTGCATTTTTCAAGTAAAATCAAACTTTCTGAAATAATTCACATTGTAAAAAGGGAATCAAATAAGAACATTTATAATTTCCTTCCGATTTCTTTGTTAAGTAATCTATCAAAAATAATTGAAAGGGCTTTACACAAAAGGCTGTTTCATTATTTGGAAAGTAACACTCTGATAAATGACTCTCAGTTTGGATTCAGGAAAAATAAAAACACTGAATTGGCACTTGTGTCTTTTGTAAATGAAATTCCTTGGATGGATCACAATTTTCTGCTGTTATTTTCTGTGATCTTGCCAAGGCTTTTGATTGTGTTAACCATAAACTTCTTCTTTCTAGAATATCGGATTTGGGTGTTGGAGGTAAAGCCTTGGTTACTTTTGAAAACTATCTTACAAATAGAAAACAAAGAACAAAAATTTATTATAAAAACAGTAAATTTTTCTCAAAATTGAAAACTATAATATCTGGCTTCTACAAAGCTCAGTCTTGGGGTCCTGATGCATCTTCCTCATTTATATTAATTTGTTGCCACAACAAATCTCCAAACACTTTATTTTGTTTGCTGATGACACTAATGTAATAGTTTCAAATAAAATAATATCAGCATTAGAGTCAGATATAAAGGAAACTTTATTAAGCTTGAAACAATGGTTTGAACAAAATGGTTTAGTTTTAAATGAAACAAAAACAAATTTAATAAATTTTGAACTAAGTCAACGGACTGTAAACATTTTAGCTAGTCAAGATTTTAATTTGGCAAACTAAATGAAAATATTGGCTATTAATATTTCTTTAGATGTTTTACAAATTGTTTATCATGCTTACATTGAGTCAATTTTAAAGTATGGGATTTCAGTTTGGAGGGGGACATCATCATAATCAAAGAAAGTTTATATAGCCCAAAAAAATATTATTCGAGTTATGACGAAATCCGAACTGCCGACCATTATTTAAGAAAACTAACATCCTCACAGTACCAAGTCTTTATATATATATATATATTAACAACACTGAAAATAGTACACAATTCGCCAAGTAATTTCCAGCAATCTAAACATCAACACTCTTATGGCACTAGACATAAAGAAAAATGTAATGTTCCATTTCACTAATTTAACGCCTCTAAAAAAAGCCCTTTATACATAGGAATATGTTTATATAACAAAGTTCCTAATTCTCATAAATTTTTGAGTAACAATAAATTCAATGACAAAGTCAGAACAATATTGCTTGATAAAATCTATTATGGTGTGGATAATATGTTAAATGACAGCAATGTTGTTGATAATTTGCAATAGTGCAAGTTTCCCTTCAAATTGTAAAGCCTTTTTTATGTTAGTTTGTTAGTTTTAATTAGTTTGAGTACATTATGATTCTGACACTGTACCAGTTCACATTACTAATATTGTAATATGTATGGAACGTGATGTACAATAAAGGAATTTGAATAGATTGGCATGTGGTAGGTTTCTCTGCAAGGATGCACTGTACACAGTGACGTCACTCTGGCAAATCAGCTGGTTTGATTATTTTATTTACTGATAACCAAATCTACCAATCACATGTTAACTTTCAGCTAAATTGTACACAAGCTGTTACTTACTACTAATCAGCTTGAATAGTAAGTAACCATGACTATTTTTATGTTCATTTGTTGTTTGTAGTTCCACTCAGCTGACACTTCATTCGAGTTATGTCATACATAATGGCCATGATACCTAATGTATTTTATTCTAGGTAACATTATTTAAGACTTTTCCTCTTAATAAAAAAAAACTACATTTATTGGGACATATCACTTTCCCAGAAACCTTTTGCTAGAGCAAATGTTGAGAAATTTAGAAAAAACTTGAAGGAGTTTTTTGATTAAATTAGCTCCCTTACTCCTTAGAAGAGTTTTGGGAAACATATTTAAAACATAAAATTATTTTATAATTTTATAAAATATCAGTTTGGTTTTACTTTATTAAGTTAAATATTAAAGATGTTTAAAATAGGATAATTAAAGAGGACGTAATAGCAGAGGTGAAAGGAGTAAATGACAGAATAATAAGAACAAAAATTAATCTGAAAGGATACAATTTGGAATTGATCCAAGTATATGCTCCACAGGTAGGATGCCCATTAGAAGAAAAAGAAAATTTTGAAGACGAATTACAGAGAGAGGTAGATAGTGAGAATCTGGTAATCATGGGAGATTTTAATGCACATGTTGGTATAAATAGAGAAGGTTTTGAGGAAGTAATAGGTAAAGAAGGGTGGGGGAACAAGAATAGAGAAGGAGATAGATTATTGGAATTTTGTAAAAGAAACAGTCTAGTTGTGGGAAATACTTGGTTTGCTAAAAGAGAAAATCATAAAATAACATGGTATGGAGGAGTGGATGGTAGGAAGTCAGTAGTGGACTACTTCATATATAAGGAGGAAATAAAAAAAGAAGTTTTAGACATCAAAGCAATCCCTACGGAAGCCATGGACAGTGACCATAGACTGTTAGTGTTGAAATTTAGGACCAACAAACAAAGAAAGACGAGGGAAAAATAGGAGAGAAAAATTAGAGTGTGGAAGCTGAAGGAGGAGGAGAAACAAGAGGAGTTTCAAGAAGTTTTAAAAAAGCATTTACCAAAGGAACAACCTCAGTCTGTAGAGAAAGAGTGGACAAAATTTAGGGAAACGTTTGTGGAGGCAGCTGAAGAAATATGTGGAAGGACAAGTGCAAAAAGAAGATGGAAGGAAACTCCATGGTGGAATGAAAGGGTAAAAGAAGTGGTAAATAGAAAAAACAGAGCATTTAGGACATGGTTTAAGGAAAAGACAGATGAAGCTAAGGAAGAATATGCACGATGGAAAAAGGAAGCAAAGAAAATAGTTAAAGAAGAAAAGAATAAATGGATGGAAGAATGGACTAGGATGATGGAAGATGATTCAAATGGGAGTAAGAAAGTACTGTACTCTTTAGTGAGGAAAAGGAGGAATGGGGAAAAAATAGATGTAGTGATGAAAAACGAAGAAGGAGAGGAAATAAAGAATAAGGAAGAGTTAAAAGATATGTGGAAACAATATTTCCAGACATTACTGAACCCAAATGTCGAAACACAAAGAGAGGGGAAGGAGGAAGATATAATAGAGACAAATGGAGAGGAAGATGAGGACATAACGTGGCTAGAGTTTGAGGAAGCTGTAAAGAGGATGAAAGAGGGAAAAGCAGCAGGAGTGGACGAGTTACCAATAGAGCTAATAAAGAGGGCGGGTGCTGTCGGCATGCAGTGGCTATACAGAGTGATGAGAGTGGTATGGAGGGAAAGAAAAACTCCAAAAGATTGGAAAAAGGCAGTAATAGTGCCAATCTTCAAGAAAGGGGATAGGAAGGTTTTCAGTAATTATAGAGGGATATCCTTAATGTGTCACAGTGCAAAGGTATATGAGAAAATTTTGGAAAAAAAGGTGAGGAACGAAGTAGAAAGAAAACTGAGAGAGGAGCAAAGTGGATTTAGACCGGGAAGATCAACAATAGACCTCATTTTTGCTGCTAAACAGATGCAGGAGAGGAATTATGAGTATGGAAGAGATCTAGTAATGGGGTTCCTAGATATGGAAAAAGCGTATGATACTGTGAGAAGAGATAAGGTATGGGAAGCACTTAAAAGGAAGGGAGTTAAAGACAGTATAATTGAAAGAGTAAGAGAGGTTTGTGGAGAAAGCCAAAGTTGTGTAAAGTTAGGGGGTGAAAAGACAGGGTGGTTCAATCAAGAAAAAGGATTAAGACAGGGTAGCGCTCTGTCACCTCTTCTCTTCATAACAGTATTAGATGAAGTAATGAGTGGAGTGGCAAAAAGAATTGGAGAAGAAAATATGAAGGTTATGGCATTTGCGGATGACTTAATGGTTTGGGGAAGTAAAATAAAAGAGGTACAAAGACAGTTGGATGTGTGGGTAGAAGAAGTAAAGAAATATGGGATGAAATTCAATGTGTCGAAAAGTGAATATATGGTAACAACAAGGAACAAAGAGTGTATATTAGAAAAATTAATGCTGGGAAGAGAGGAAATGAAGAGAGTACAGTTCTTCAAATATTTGGGTAGTGTCCTGGAAGAAAATGGTAAAAATGAAAGAGACATAAATGAACGAGTTAGACAGGCTGGAAATTTCTACAAATTAGTTAGAGGATTAATAAGAGACAAAGGATTGCCACAAAGAAGTAAAGAAATTATATATAGGACATACTACATACCAATATTAACATATGGAGCAGAGACATGGGTAATGAAGAATAGAGAAAAGAGCAAGATACAGGCATGTGAGATGCGTTTCCTGAGAGGTAGATTAGGAGTAACGAAGTGGGATAGAATACGAAATGAAATCATAAGAGACAGATTAAATGAAGAACCTCTGCAAGATAAAATAGAAAGGGAAAGAATTAGATGGTTCGGACATGTGAAAAGGCTGGAGGATGAGAGGATACCAAAAAAGTGGATGGAGTGGAGGATACAGGGTAAACGTCCAAGGGGTAGACCAAGGAATAGATGGAGAGATGGGTTAAAGGAGAGTGTAGTAAGAAGAGGGGAGGTATGGGAAAACATATTGGAAGAAAGGAAGTGGGAAGATAAGCTATGGTGGAGAGGACTGTGTACCAAGCAGACCCGGGAGAAGACTGGAACCTGCTGCTGATGATGATGATGATGATTAAAGATGTTTGTTTTTTATTTTAACACTGACTGATCACAAATTTAGTTGTTCTTTGTGTATTTTTAATCTAAATATTCTTTTTTTAATTTTAGAATACTTTATTTTCCATACTAAAATAATAAATTGTTATACTAATGTTTGCTTGCTGTAAATAGGATAACTATTTACATTTTATTTTTTTTAATTTAAAGAAGTTTCTTGTGTTTAGTATATTCTTATTTAGTTTTCCTATTTTAATAGATAGATATTGAATTACTTGTTAATTTAAAATAAAAATAAGGTTTAAATTAATGTAATGTTTCATACAGATAATTAATAGTCTCCTTACTACCAGTGATTGTTCAAATTATTATTATTTTTTGAGTAATTAATAAATAATTGTAGTTTAGCTGTAAAATTTCTGACGCTATTCAATGTATCATATGTACATTATTACTAAATAAAGGGTGTTTTGAATTTGAAAGTCATCTACCAAAATATTCAAAATGGTATTAACAAAAACATATCCTTTACAAAACTAACATAATGAACAATAGGACATCATTCTAACGTTATGATATTGCCTATTAGATGGACTATGAATGAATCCATGATTATGATTCATTACAAGGTGTATAAAGGAAAAATGTGCATTTTAAATCTTCCTGTGAATCAGGATTTTATGGAACATCTATATGAAAGTCTGCCGTTTGCACATTACGATCGTCTCCCTCGGACAGTTCAGTCTTCCTCTCTGTGTTTCATTTCGTTTTCTGTGTTCCTTGGCATTGTCGGCAAGCTCACCATTCTAGCTTGGCAGCCAACAACAACATGTTTTGTGGCTACAAACGTATAGCCCTGGCTCTGGAGTCGGAGAGTGATGGACAGACACCTGCATGGCTACTGACTATGTTTTCCTGGAGGCACAGTGCGGAACCTACAGGCTGGGACTAGTCTCACTTTGCGTCCCAGAGAGGCAGCCACTTCTTCACCCTTTCCGCGCTTCATCCACCTCCAGGATGAAGATATCAACATGCAGGTGACCCACACCCACTTTATTTATTCAGCCCTTCTGGCCTCCAGATTTGAACAGTGAACATTTTGAAGTGCTGCCTGTGAAAAACTTGTTTTGTTGTTTCAGTGAACAGTGTCATTTTAAAGCAAGATATATTTTTAGCTTTTATTTTTATTTTTTGTATATATTTTTCTTTTAAAGAACAGGGTTCTCAGGTAATTCTTCACTTTGTTGTTCCCATTAGGAGTCACCCAGTTTAGCTTGCTGGATTTCAGTGTAATTATTAATTTAATTCTTTTGTTTTTTTTTAACTTTTCAAATTGGAAAACCGACCAAATTTATTTTATTAACCGAGGCCCTGTAAGTTCAGCTACCATTTAAAAATATTGTCTTTTGTTATTTGTAGTTATTGTTTTCTAGTTGTAGTTTATTCATTCATGCATTCTGTTATTAATTAATTTTTGTATGTGTTCATTGTTATTATTTATTTATTATTGTTATAAATGTTTCAGAAATCTATATTTATATATTTATACAAAATGTTATTAGGCCTAACCTATTTTTTTATATAGCTTAGGTTTTATTGATACTTTGTACTGTTAATATTTGTTGATCTTGTTTTCTTTATTTATTTATATCTATTGCCTTGAGGTCAAAATATATTTATAAATTTTCTGTAGCTTTTGATAAATATCGTAACTTTTGACAAACGGTCAACAGCCCATTTTGTCCGTAAATGTTAAAATTTTTTTTATTTGTAACTTAATATTTTTTAATACTTTTGAATTAAATGTTTTTTTTTTTTTTTATTTTCATCTAATAAACAATATTTTTGCAATTCAACTTGTGTTTTGTGTTGTTCTGTGTCGTCCTCCTGAGTCTGGTGCCTTTGCACCCACCCTCGATGGGTCCAGCGCAATATTTTAATTGTACGAGGATGGGTTGCAAAAGTAAATTGTATTCTTAAGTTCTTATATTAGGACCTATAATAGTCCATCTTAAGTTAACTTTTCTTATCACCTGATAAAGTTGAACTTTTTTTATTTTATCCTCAAAACTGTTAAACATATCAAGCAATTGAAAATGTATAAAATAACCATGCATACCTGTACCTGAAGATGATTTCATAGAAATTGAAATGTACATCATACAGCAAACTATGAAGATATGTGTTAAAGGTATTCTATTATTAATATTTTATTTTACAATACACTTTCTAGAGTCTTCAATTTAACTATAGATTACTCTTATTTGTAAATAAATGGTAAAATAACAAATAAATATTTCTGTAGATAAAATAGAATATGTTATATTATAAATAAATTCATACAAAGAGTTGTTTTCTAAAATGTAAAATCAACTGCAACATTTAAATAATGTATAAATTATATACCACTATTCAGCTTCGTGTTGTTATTTTAAAATGCATCTGTCAAATTTCATATTTTTTATTGCCTTTTGTACATTTCATTCTAATTTTAACTTGAATCATTAAAGTTTTAGAAGATAGAAACATATCAGATAGACAATTAAGAAAGCCACAATGAGTTTATTTCTAGAGATAAAAATCGCAAACGTTTATTTTATAAACTAAATGGAGGCTATGTTTTTTTCTATTGTTATTTTTCATTAATTCTCTACTCAGTTTGTTATAACTGTCTTGATTTCTCATTTAGTATGATCAATTAGTGCTACTTATTCTAAACATTATTTCAAACACTGCTTCTTGTGTATTAGTATATTGGAGAGATAGGACATCGGCAAATTTATGTAAGAAGACAAGTTCACCAACACCAGAGTAGTAGTAACATACACTAAAGAATCACATAATAACAAAATTTTCTGTACCACTGGCATTTTCTTCAGGTGAGTAGAGAGAGAGGGAAAGAGAGACTAATGAGTAGAGATTGAGTCTCCCTTCCTCCCTCTTGGAGAAAGTGCCAGTGATAGAGAAAGTTCGTGATTATGTGATTCTTTTGTACTGTATATGTTACTACTACTACTTTGGTGTTAGTGAACTTGTCGTCTGTGGTTAGTTTGCTGATGTCCTAGCCTAGTGCCCTTTAACCTAACCTAAAATTTGTTTCTCGTGTATGTGTGTTGCATGTAACAGCTGTGTGTGATTGACGTAGGTAATGTCGCAGGTACGGTCGCAAGTACAGTTTTGTACTTTCATGTCTTATGTACATTGTGGGAGGTCCCCTGGCTGCGTTTGCTCCTTCGTACTGGTTCTTCATTGTCGTACGTTTCTTCATTGGCATGGCAGGGTCAGGCGCATATGAAGCAGCTTATACCATTTGTAAGTGTTAAAAATTGCAAAATATCTACATATAGTTAGTGAATATATAAGTGAGATAGTTAGTTTTTGTAAAATATATACATTAAATTTTTATATTTTTGTATTATATTTTATTGTTAAAATATCATGTATTATTGTGACATATGAGTGTACTATCGGTACAGAAATTATGTGTACCCGAGTTTGCAGGTTGCTTTCTTAAAAACTAAGAGGCCTGTGAAAAATCTAATCTTACCATTGTTTTCCATGTTTGATTTACGTTACAACATATGAGTTTTTGAATTTTACATAACATAATAGTATTAATAATTTTTATCCTAGTTTGAACAAAAAAGTACCGTAATGTTAACTAGTTTTTACTGTACATCAAATTTACACCGTGATGACTCAAAAACCCGTTGTTGTATAACATTTATATATTAATATGTGGTTTTGATAGGAATTTTTTTCTATAAGTTTCATAAATTTTAGAATTTTAACTTTAACAAAAATTTCTTATCTAAATAATTTTATTCTTGGCTTGTAGAGGTTGTAAAATGAATTAATTAGTCTTGTGGTAATCCTTATTACATGTATAGTTACGATACATTGGTTTTATATGTGTAATTAAATTCAGTGATTTTATATTGATGTATATCAATGTTACTTTATCAATTTCAAGTTATTTTAAATTTATTTAAATCAATTGAAATCTCATTCAGGAATCGTCACCTAGTTATTGTAAAAAAACTTTAAAACATGGATATAACCTTCTCACTTTCACTTCTATTTCAGTCATCATGCCTTTTATTACTTTTATCACTATGATTTCAAATATTCTTCACAAAACAATAAAGCTTGTTTGAAATAACAAAAGATTCATCTAGGAGGCTATCAAAATATATGACTCAAGAATTCCTCGCCAGTGCAATAAACCTAACGATGTAAACAAACATAAATGTTGAATATCTAATCATTAGTTGGACCCAAATATGATCTTCAGACTTTTATTAATCCTGTATATTTAGATTTGTGCCAGTAATTTGGTTAGTTAGTGAGGTCTGCTACCACAGCTGGTTTAAACTGCAATACATTTACATAGGACTACACTAGCGCTCCCACAGTGGACCACAAAACACCTTACAAAAATTAGAGATACACAAGTTAGCATTAGATGAGAAATCTACCTGTTTTATGTTTGCATGGTTATTTTAATCAAGGATCAATGCATCAGTTTTTGAGCAGTTGAGTGTGTGTGTTTATTTGTACAGTTCTAATGTAGTTGTTTTAACAGATTATTTTGTTGTACTTTTAGATATATTGTTCATAAATTAAAATCTATAAAATAAATGTTATCACTTCAATTATAACTAAATATTAACTCTATTGATTTACATGACAGCTGTTGATAGTTCTTTTGCTGAACATTGACTTTTGTTGTTGATACTTTTTAATTACTATTTCAAAGTTACCTGTATTTTTTGTTATTAATAAAGCTTGTAAATTATTAAAAGGGCTGTGCTGGATTGTGTTAATGACATGGCCTACCACTGGCTGCATTACTCTTTCATTTGAGGCATTTCTGTCTCCTGCTTAAGCTTTGTATGTTTTGTGATAGTAACGGAGCTTGCAAGCAAGGACCAAAGGGCTAAGCTGGGTTGTATATATAACATGTCCTATCCTATTGGCTACATCAGTCTCTCACTCATTGCATATGAGTTCCCTGCTTGGAGGTCATTACAGCTCGCCATTTCTTTGCCAATGCTGATTTTGTTTATACATTGCTGGTATGTATGAAACTGAAGCAAAATTATCATAAATTTTAAGTAATATAAAATTTAGTAGATAACTGGTGTCCGGATTTGATTCTGGTAAAAAATCGTATTACTGTAATTAATTATTATAATAATAATAATAATAGGTTCATGTACCTTCAATGTCACAATTCCTTATTGTCTTAATAGATGACTATAGTTTCAGCTTAAACGAAGCTATCATCAGATCAATAGAACGTATGTTTATTCCATGATATGGAATATAGTCTTCTCAACACTTAAACACAATTACTTTTTAATTACACATAAAACATTTAAAATAAAATCAAGGTTAAAAATGGGATCCACTCACTTGTGTTTATTAATTTATTAGTAATTTATTTATTGTTACTTTTTAATAACATATAAAACATTTAAAATAAAATCAAGGTTAATAAACACAAGTCAGTGGATCCAATTTTTAACCTTGATTTTATTTTAAATGTTTTATATGTTATTAAAAAATAATTGTGTTTAAGTGTTGAGGAGACTATATTCCATATCATGGAATAAACATACGTTCTATTGATCTGATGATGGTTTTGTGAAAGTTGAAACTTTACTCATCCATTGCCACAGTAAGAAATCACAACGTTAAAGGTATGTGAGCCTGCTAATAATTATATTAACTACCAATTCCAGAGGCAAAATAATGAATTAATTACTGTGATTGATTACATTACTGTATTAGTACAAACTGTGGATATGAATTGCATGTGAATTGTGTGTTGTGCGGAGGAGGGAAGGTCACGTGTTTAGGGCGAACACGCCAAGGTCATACAGTCATGTGTATACTTCCGGCCCTGCCATCTAACAAGTGTACTTTGCACCTGTCAGTCGCGTCTCTTTTATTAATCTCAACCTTTATTTTATGTTTGCATGGTTATTTCGGTTAAGGAATCAAACAGTAGTTTTTTAACAGTTGTATGTGTGTTTTATGTATACATTTCAACTGTAGTTGTTTTAACAATATTTTATTGTACTTTTAGATTTATTATTCATAAATAAAACCATATTTAATACTGTACTGTGGTAAAGAATGTTATGTTTATGTAAATAAAACATAAAAGTAAACTGCCTCCTGTGCAGTAATGTTTCTATTCATCCGCTCACCTACTTTTTTTATAGTGAACTATAGCCAATTTTAGTATGTTTTCATACTTGGAAGATGACTTTTAAGGGTTTATTTTTAAAATTCCAGATAATTTGATAATCCAAATTGAGTAAAGTCCCGTTTAACCCAGATTATTGATGCTCTACTATATATCTATATTTATAGTAGAGATGTCTGTTTTTTATCTCTTTTCAGTAGAGAACAACAAAAAACAGTCATGCACTAACTCATGGATGACTGGTGGCAAAACGCTATATTCATCTGCTGCCACTTTTCCTGTGTTCCTTCTCTCTAAAGAATATGATCTAAAATGTTATTTATGCGGTTTCTTTTGCTTAAATTCCTTTTTATTACTGGTTTAAAAAAATAATTATTGTTGAATATTAAAATATACAAACATATTTTTATATTTTTTTTTAATTGTCAGATTGCAAATACTCAAAAACTCTTAAAGTTAGTTATGCTATATACCAGAAACTCATAAATTGTCATAAATTCTAAATTACCATATTGACTAACAGTAAGTTAAAACTGCTCTTATTCGCATGTCAGTTTTCTTTACCTCATTCAAATTTCTTTATTCAAAAACTGAAAATTGAATCAGTATGAATAGTGTCATATACAAGTTTTTCTTATACTAAATACAATAATATAATTGAGAAATTACAAATTGTTACTTTCAACCAAGACTTAATATATATGAAAATATATTCAGCTATCCATGATTAAACCCAAATTTATTAAATAAATAGATTGACTTTTGACGAGATACTTATTTAGTGCATTTTTTAAAAACTCAGTTTTGTCAGCATTTTTTATTCCCTGGGGTAAACTCTGGAAAAATTGTTGACAGATGTAAAGAGTTTATTTATAAAGCTCCAATTTGCGAGTATCAATTACAGTATTTTTTTTTATTTCTGGTATTATAAATATGGTTGGGAATGTGTTTTTTATTGTGTAGTTTACTTCAAATTATTGTTTTAACAATATAAAATTTATAGACTGTCAATATTTTAGGTCTATAAAATGTTTGACATATCCCTTGATCCTAAGCTCATTTATTCTAACTGCCTTTTTCATGATTTTGAAATGCTGTCCAAATGTTTATTTTAGTCACTCCATAAACACTAATCCCATAACCTATAAGTAAATGAATTAGCAAAAAATAAATTTGCCTAAGCATATCCTTACGACATATTTTTTTACATTTTCCTAAGCGCATAAAAACCTGATGCTCCTTTACTGAGATACTCCTTTAGGCCTCTTTCTAGTCAAGTGGTTAGCACTTCTGCTTCATAAGCAGAGGATCACAGGCTCAATTCCCGGAATGTCCACTTAAAATTTGCTTGAGGGGTTTGGACCATTATTCCTTAACAATGTTAATACTCAGAAGTAAAAAAAATATGACGTACACATGTTTATCCTAATCTAAATATTTATCAAAATCAATAATTTATTACACAAAATGTTGCTTCGTAACTAAAAATTAGATGTGGTAAAAATATTTTATCTTGAAGCAGAGCATTGCTGAGAGTTTTCATGTTAACTTCGATCACCAATTCACTGAGATGGCAATAAATGTAATCTTAATGCCTCAACACTTGCCAGACAAAGGTACAAGGCAGTCGGCACTGGTGGCGCAGTGCTGTAACCTAGCTACTTGGGGACAAAGTGTTTGGGAGATTGTAGGCGATAGGTTGGATGCTGGGTCCTCTTAATACCGACATGGCGTCCGCTTGATGGTTGCTATCGGCGTGGACACTACTAGAGAAGTCTGGGGTGTCCATGTTGGGTGGTAGTCATTGTGCGAATGTTGTGTGGGGGAGATAACTGGGTATCAGGCTTGTCAATTAGCTGAAAATCAGACCAGCACTACGTGGTTCGGATTCCACGTAAAGCTGTAGGTCCCTTAGTGGCCCTGGCTGTTGGGCTATTAATAAATTGCCCTTTCTGAGGTACAGTTGAGCTCAGTTAGTAACCAGACTACACTCATCCACACTCATCCTACACTCATATAATCATTCATATTCGCCTTAAAATACCAACAACGTTGTGTCGGCGTCTCATATGTAAGAATTGTAAGAATTACCTGTTCTCTGCTTGTGTAGTAAGTAAACTTTCATGGGCAGGTTCAATGTTTCATAATTATTTTAGTAACTTCTAAGATTAAATGATTCTAGTTGAAACTCACTGAAATACTATCTATAAATGCTGGAAAACTATTTCGTTCTATGGCCTTTAATGGAATGTTCTCGAATAGCAGTACTTTTTTGCCTTGCCTAAATATGTTCCAGAATAACGTTACTACTTTCATAATATTTTCTACTAAAACTAATTCCAGATGTGGAAGAAAAAATTTACTACTTGATTTTAAAAATCACATTTTATCCATAATTACAGTCAGTAGTAAATAAGTTGTTTTATTTTGTGCAATACGACTCATACATGTTTACTAGTTTCTTTTTTTTCTGAGAGTGAAACAGTAATACATATTGAAAGATATCTTTAACCGTAGAAACACAGAAGATCGTTCCTTTCCTGAAATATGTTCTTCTAGCTATTCCTTACCCCTCTGACTATTGTTGATACAACTATGGGGTTGAAGGTACCTTCCAGAATCACCACGTTGGCTGTTGACACAGGGTCGCCGGGCTGAGGCTTGGGCCACTGTCAAAACCTTTGACAGTTCTGTCATCCCTCCTAACTCCCAGGACACTACCAATGTCAAGGTTAGTCAACAAATTGCCTTGATAATCAATTTTCTTAAGCCTTTAATTATTACTAATTTGTTTGCATTGTGTAGTGATTTTTTTACTATACAAGGTGTCCCAAAGGTTCCACCCCCCTTGTAATTTTTAAATGGGCTGAAACAAACCAATATCTTTTGGGGGATAGTTATGTAATGACTAATGATGAATTTTGCCCTTTATGAGAACTTAACTCCTCAACCCAAAATGGGGGGTTGGGGGGGGTCAAGTGTAAAATATCTTGGTCCTTTCAAAAGGTCTTTTCATTTTAAAGGTCTTTCTGAAAGAAGAACAATGCCATAAACTAGAGGTCTCTATCTCAATCCAGTACAAAACTACAATCTGTCAAAATTTAAACTAAAAATTACATTTAAAATCAACAAAAAAAACTCTTTTAGAATTAAAGCAGGAATAAAGTAAGTTTAGAAACGTTAAAAAAATTAAAGCAAACAGATTATTGTAAAGTAAGTACAAAGGTCCGAACAGATGAGTCAACAAAACCATTAATTTTGTAGTGCAACTTTTTAATAAAACTTCAACAGGCTGTAGTTTTGTACTAGATTGAGATAAAGACCTTTAGTTTGTGGCATTATTCTTGTTTTATAGAGACCTTTAAAATGACATGTCACTTAATGAGGGTTTGCCTTTGAACTTTTGAACTTGCCACCTCCAACCCCCAATTTTGGGTTGAGGAGTTAAGTTCTTGTGCAGCGCAAAAATCATCATTAGTCATTATATAACCATCCCCCAAATAATATTGGTTTAATTCATTCCGTTCAAAAGCTACAGAGGGGTGGGACTTTTGGGACACCTTGTATAGTGGCTCCAGTACACATACCTGCTTTATATAACCATTGTTATAAAGCCTTTATGTCACAGTATGTATTTTACACAAGTCCAGTAACCAGTACTTATTGAAATTCTTGTTAGTGAGCTTTTTTTATTAGTTCATGTATTTAGCATTTTATTTTCTTCCATATGCTTTAGCATAGAGAAAGTATTGCGATTGTCCAAAAAAAAAACTTTTTTACAAGTTGGTCTAAAAATCCATTTTAGGGCCCCTTGAACCCAAAAAAGTGATGTTTGGAAAAAAAAGTTCGTATCCGTCCGTATGTGTGTATGTGCACTTCGCTGGAGACCAAACGGATTGATTGATTTTCATAAAATTTTGTATGTATTTAGCCAATACTCCGGACCATTTTTCCACTTTTTTGAAATTTCAGTTTTTTTTATTTTCATAGGCAAAAAACATAAAAAATAAATTTTTCTCAAAAATGGTGTTAACGATTTTAATTCAATTTTCAGGAAATATGTAAATTACAATTATAAGCAATTTAGTAAAAACTGCATGTCCATAACTGTAATAAATTTTTAGTTATAACCTTTTTTATGGTTAAAAGCATTAAAAATGCAAATTCTTAAAGCTTTATTTTGATAATTTTGATTGAATTTTCAGTAAAGATGAAAATTATTTCAAAATCATAATAATTTTTTAAAGAAATTAAATAAAAAGAAATTTTTATATATTTCATTTATTAGTTACCACTCCACTAAGTTGGGGCTGGAGGCCGAAGGCAGCCTCAACTCAAGTTGTTGACGGTTGTTTACATTAAATCTGGCTATGTGATCAATTGAACAGCTGTTTTTAGTAAACAATCCGACATAACACAAGGAAAGTGAGAATGTTTGTGGCAGTTATACCTGGTACCATTTATTTAAGTGGTAATAATTATTGAGATTATATATTCAATATTCATATGCCTTTGGCTACAGATTTATTATTAATACTTTTACGTTCAATCTAGTTCTTCAAATAATATACATAATTCTTCAATTATTTACAATGTTTTACAGTATTTAATCTCATATACAGTATATTAAGGAATTAGACTTAAATGATGAAATAATGAAACGTATACATATACGCTATCTTTCATTTTAGGAGAACCATCAAGTTACTTACTTGAATTTTACCTACTACCCTAAGAGCTAACCTGGTTTCACGTTCTCTTTTGATTGTTTTGTTTGTTCGCTAGTTCTCATAGCACTTATTATAACCGCTGTTGTTGGTGACAAATAAACATCATCTACAGCAGTACTGTCTGAGTTGCTGAAAACTTGGTGACAAAATACACATCATCTACAGCAGTACTGTCTGAGTTGCTTAAAACTCACTCGGATAATGTTAAGACTACTCCGTACTTTATCTGTGATTTGTTTTTCGTACATCATTAAAGTAATAAAAGTAGAAATCAATCTTGCAATTTATATTAGGATAGCGTAATCAAGAAATGAGTATAGTTTGTAGTACATGAAAATTAGAATAACATTACTCATACTATAGAGTTTGGTCCTACTCACATAAGACGTTAATAATAATCTAAAAGCCTCTCAGACAGATTCACTTCAGATACTACATCTTGATCACTGTTTAATATTATTAGCCATAATTTATTACTGTGTGTCTTATTTTATTGCTTCAATTAATGAAATGTTATTACTCTAAACTGAGAATTAAGACATGATTTTTCTTCTAGGTTGAAGCAGCGGAAGTTCCATTGATCAAGAGGATATCAAGTGGAGTTCGTAAATTATTTGCACTGTTTTCCACAGCCGAACTTTGTAAAAGAATTTCCATTTGTTACTTTACTTGGTTTGTGGCAGCGTTATCTTACTATGCATTAGGTAAGCCATATTCAATTTAGGAATATTTCAAGCTATATCTGCATTACAGTCATCATTCAAACACCAAGTTATTATGAGTGTTCCCAATTATCTATGGTAATAATTGATGTTAGCTATTGGGAATCAATGTATTTATTAAAAAAATTAATCCATTTGTCTTGGGACTTGTGCTTAAGCGGCTGGTGTCATAATTAGAATCTATATTTTCCGGAGACAACTGCGTCAAGGTACCATCTACATTATTTACAAGATAACCAGACGTTTCACCCCTGCTGTGATCTGGCATCCGCAGTAGCATTGCATTGAGACTGAGGATGCCACATCACAGCATGGGTGAAACTTATGGTTATCTAGTAAATAATGTAGATTGCATTTTGATGTGGTTGTCACTGGAAAATATAGATTCTAGATACATTTATGTGTATAACAACTCATTGTAAATTAAAAATTCAGCCCTGCATTGTGCTAAAATGTTATTCCAGGTCATTGAGAGTTAAAAATTTGACTGCGATTTATGGTATTCAGGGGGTGCTTATATCACCATGTAGCACGAGAAAGCAATAGCTGCGGCTTAGCTAAATTCCCACACTTTCCCCTGGTGCAGGGGGAGGGGTGTGGCAGGTCAAGGGGCACGACTTGGAGCAATGAAAAAAACAAGGAAATGTTACAAAAAATGAAAAACGGTTTGTTATTTTTTACATAAAATTGGAAAATTATGATAATATTTTTACATGGTGATTACAACAATGTTTTGTTATAATGCTCTATAAAACTGTTTCCTGTAAATAAACTTCTGATCTTTCATGCATTTCATTGCATAGTGGGTGTGGGGGGTGGCATCAGGTCTACCTAGGCCACTATACAATACATTGGCAAGTGCCTGAACACTACACACTCTTCGCCTGAAAGAGAAGAATAGGTCATTTTACTGTATTTAGTCACTCACCCCATCACCACACCATACACTTGCCAGAGACGCTAGTCTATATTTATAGGTCTCGCAGCCTAAAGCTAAACAACCACAATCTAGTAATATATACATGTATTAGAATATAAATATATTTAATGCAATTCAAATATTTATGTAGAAATATTAATTAGCAAATTAAAAGTAACTTTTTATTTTGTTTTCTCCGTAGCTCTCAATGCAGACAATTTCTCGTCTAACCGATACATCTACCTCGCCCTATCTGGACTGGTTGAGATGCCATCTTATATTTTGCCACTCTTCGTAATGATGTGGCTTGGTCGCAAGTCTACATCGGCATTGTTGTTTCTGATCTCTGGAGTTGCACTTATTTCGATTCTCTTTGTACCCAAAGGTAATTTGCATGTTTCACTTTATCTTCTTTTGTTAGAAGCAGTGAATTCAAATATTATAATTTGTTTTTTATACGATAATGAAAATGTACAAAAAAATTTTGCGGCTCATATGGAACCAAGATAGAAAAATGTACTCCAGGAATTCAATTGTAATTATTTTCTTGTAGCTGGCAACTATAATTGAAATTGGGGTCAGTATTATTCCATAAAAGTGTCATTGTATTGTTGATTTGTATTTTAAATGCTAGAATAAATCATTACTTAATTTCATTATTTCAGTTACTAACTTTTTGACAGTACTTCATACTTGTTTTGACAGTAATGAGTTTATTTTTGCTTTATTCCATAACTTATTCTTTGTAAAATATCAATTTGATTCCAATCAGTGTTTTACTTTTTTTTAATATGAGGGCTATCCAGAAAGTCACTGCCGTTTGTTCATAGTGCGAGAAGTTGGGGGTAGTGCCTCCACAATGACATCGGCGCACGCAGCAGCTCAGTATGCTTCTAACTGTGCAAGGTGGAGCATCGTACGATCACGCGTTATCCAGTTACAGCCTTAAAACATGAGTGCAGCGATAGAAAATCCCGCCAAGTGTGAAGTACGTAGTGTTATATGATTTCTTTTGGCAAAAAATTAGCCAGCAGCCAAAATTCATCATGAATTGTGTGCCATTTATGGCCCAAACATAATGAGTGAACGTGTAGTTTGTCAGTGGGTAGGGTTTTTTAAAAATGGTACAACAAACATTCACGATGAAGAATGAGTGTTAGGCCTTCTCTTGTCAGTAGTGACCTTTTGAGCAAAGTGAACGAAAAGGTTCTTGAGAATCGTCGATTCACGATCTCTAAACTTTCTGACCGCTTTCCTGAAGTTTCTCAAAGCCTCTTTCACGGGATAGAAAGAAAAACTGGGGTACCACAAGTTTTGTGCTCATTGGGTACCGAAAAAGCAAAGAAAAGTACTGCTCTAAGAACAAGTGAACTTTTGAAAAAGTTTAATTGGGACGTTTTTGATCATCCCCCATATAGCTCGGACTTGGCTCCAAGTAATTTTCACTTGTTTCCGTACATGAAGTCGTGGCTTGCCTCGCAGCGGTTTGACAGTGACGAAGAGCCACTAAACGCAGTGACAGGTTGGCTCCACTCACAGGCGGCAGATTTTTATAAGGAGGGAATTGATAAGACTGTCAAAAGACATATCTACTGTACAATACCACTGTACGTGTATGGGTGGGCGGGTGAGTCAATACCACTGTACGTGTATAGGTGGGCGGGTGGGTCAATACCACTGTACGTGTATGGGTGGGGACGTATTCCCCTGAGGACTATAGACTATAGTGGCTAGAGTTTATTTGTAGTAGTTATTTGTTTACTACTAATTTGGTGTTGGTGGACTTGTCTTTTTAGGTAAGTTTGCTGATATCGTATCTCTCCTAATTTACTAATTCCTGGCCTAGTGTCCTTTAACCACCTTTAATAGTGCTTAAATTGATTTGGTGACTATGTGGAAAAATAAAGTAAAGTTGTAGTTTTAAGATGTATATGATAAAATTGTTCTATCTTCACTGGATTAATTTTTATTTCAAAACAGAGGTTACTTTCTGGATTACCCTCGTTCTGATACCTATTAAAAGGAGCATCAGATAAATGTTCCAAATTGCATAGATTTTGAAATTTCAAATGAAGCAAATATTTTATATATTTGTAATACAAATTTTAAATCTTTCTAGATAGTACAATAGCAGTTCTGGTGGTTGCCCTCATTGGAAGATTTGCTGATTGTGCTGTGTTTGCTGTCATCATCCTTCACACATCAGAATTGTTTCCCACTTCAAATAGGAACACAGCTATTGGTACATCTCTTGCTATATGTCAGCTTGGGTCTATCTCAGCTCCTTATGTAGTAGATATTTTGGTAAGTTTAAACACAGACAGCAAAATAAGATAATCCAAGTGTTCTTTCAAAACATTACACAGCATAGTTACTGTGCTGTTTTCACAAGCATTAACTTAGACTAAGTTAATTTGTTAGTTGGATATTAGGCATACTACTCAGGTTTATATTCTATAGGTGTGGTTAAAGGGCACTAGGCCAGGAATTAGTATATTAGAGAGATAGGAGATCAGCAAACTTACCTTAAAAGACAAGTTCACTAACATCAGAGTAGTAGTCACAAACACAAAGTAGACATAATCTCACAAATTTTCAACACCACAGGCATTTTCTTCAGGTGAGTAGAGGGAGAGAAAGAGAGAGAGAGAGACACTGAAATGACTTCCACTATTGCTGGGTAGGTGGCTGTGGTGGGGGGTGTATATCCATAGAGCAACACTCAGGTGTAGATGCAGTATTTCAGTTAGTATATGATAAGATAGACCACTTCCCTTCAACCCCTTCCCCATCAGCAAACTTCATATTTATATATACTAACTGAAATACTGCATCTACACCTGAGTGTTGCTCTATGGATGTACACCCCCCACCACAGCCACCTACCCAGCAATAGTGGAAGTCATTTCAGTGTCTCTCTCTCTCTCTTTCTCTCCCTCTACTCACCTGAAGAAAATGCCTGTGGTGTTGAAAATTTGTGAGATTATGTCTACTTTGTGTTTGTGACTACTACTCTGATGTTAGTGAACTTGCCTTTTAAGGTAAGTTTGCTGATGTCCTATCTCTCTAATATACTAATTCTATAGGTGTCTGATTGTTCCTGAGGGAGACTTTTGAAAGCTGGATATTACTTATAAAGCATACACAACTGTTTTTTAACGCTGTTCTTTGTGATCATACAAAAACCATCAGCCAGATACCTTTTGATTGTTGTAACATTGGCACACCCATTTACCCCATTACAAATGTGACTGTAGGTGGTCCACCCACCCAAATCATTAGAAATGAAACTGTTGATGGCTATACATCTATTCACTGACACTCTTGACTTTCAATGCCTACTCACCTACCTCATTACACATTTGACTGCCGGTGGTCCATGATCCACCCCATTACACATAATGTAATGTCTGACTGTACAACAGTGGTGTGATGTTTACCAGAAAGCATAGCTGTAGTTCAAGCTTTGTTTGAATATATACTAGTTTTGTATTATCTGTGTGATCACACTTTTTTAGAAATCACCTGCATATTAAGTATATACACAATTATATGCTCTATCCAATTTAAACTAAAAACTGGCAATGTGACCAGCAAATAAAGTTTTCTGCTTAGTTTTTTCAGTTGAAATTTACAGTTGATTATGCAAAGTGACACATAATAAATTCCTGTAAGTCTACCTACCGATTGTAGTTTTAAGTGGAGCAAGTATGCAGCATTCAAGCTACTTAAAAAGTAGCCCTTTTATTGAACAGCTGTTGCAAACATAACCAAGGGTGTATGCCCTTGACAATTTGAGTTGTCCTAATTCATAAAAGTCCTAATTTTTATTTTACATTTTTTAATTATTTTTGCATGCTTTTCTTATATGTCCAGTTATTTTATTGTCTATTAATATAAATTAAGTTATTTATATTCCTTTGACTTATTTAAAGTCTGATTAAATTTTTAAAAAAACTTGTTCTCCTCCCTATTATCACTAAAAATTTCCAAAACATATTGTGCCAGGCAACTATAATAGAAACACTGATCCTGTCAACTTCCACCCCATGCTGGATGCCATTTATTTAAGGGGGTCCTTACAACACTAATAATTTGCATAGAAAAAAGTACTAGCCTCAGGTGGGTTTGAACTGGCAATCCTTAGCGTTTTGCACAGCCACAGTACAACCCCTTGTCCGATTCAACACCAAAGGTGACTCAGTATTTTTGCATTAATAAGCCATGACGTAATACTATGTCAAACTGCTCTGAAGGATTACAAAGGCTAACAACTATTTTTAGATTTACTATTAGTGTAAACCGCACCAAATTAGTCTATTGATAGCTCTTACATGTGAAGCCCCCTCCTCATTTCTCCCCCAGCAATGTTGTCAGATATAAATTCATTGAAAATTATCAATGATCTGTCTAAATATCTGTTGCAGTAAACAAACATCATATTTTGTCATTATAAAGACATATATATATTTTGGTTGTGTACATTTTGAGGAAGAAATATGTTTATGTTGCTGGTTTTGAATATTTACTTTATATTTATTCATATTTTTAATATACTTCATAACTATTTATTTATATGAATACTATTAGCAATGCATCAACAGAAAACTGATAAACGATCCCCACAACAGAAAAAAACCTTTAAACTGTATTTTACAATTGCTTTGTAAATAAAATTCCAATCAAATTGACAGTACTGAAAATATGCATACTTATCATAGATGAAACATGTGGTTGGGTAGTTCTCAGCAACGATATGGCAATACTGCTTAGATTATCTTGGGACTATTTCGATGCAGTTTACACTAATGTGTATTTTTATGTAACATTTTTAATTCAATGTCTTTTTGCAGGGCAAGGAAGAGTGGTACTTACCCAGCACTCTATGTGGCTTTCTAGCTGTGTTTTCCGCTATGATGTGTCTATTGTTACCGGAGACCAGAGGTCGCCCTCTCATGGAGACCACTCAGGATCTCAAACAGTCTCACCACCACGACAGAGTCTCCCTCCGAAATTGCTGCTCCTTCTCATGATGCCCACCCCACTGAAAGTTCAAACAATTTATAATCGTAATAAACTATTTTTATTTTTTATAATGCTGTCTTAAATTAGCTATGAACCCCATTTATATTATTTCATTTACCAGGTAAATTAATTAGTGTTATAAGTTGTTACAACGATATACACTGTCACACTTACTACGTTTCATGAATAAAATTATTTACTGAAAAAATTACATCTGTACCCTAAATAAATCATATTAATCTTCAGCCCAAAATAAGATTCAGTTGCATTTACATTATCTAAATAAAATTATTCAAATAATAATAATGTCAATGAAGGAACTTCTTTATATAGAATAAAATATGGACCCTGAAGAGGAGGTTACTCTTGAGATTCAAAAGTATAGTCCGTTGAATTTATAACTTGTGTGTAACTATTACAAAGTTAATCACATGTATGTTTTTTATTGTTCATTATTATTATTATCGTCAAGATATGGGAGAATGAGTGTAGAAGAACAAGTTTAGTTATTGTTACTAACTAAGGTAGACTTTTTCCTCAGAAAAAGCTATTTATTAATAGCCCAATAGGCAGGGCAACTAAGGGACCTACAGCTTTACATGGAATCTGAACCACAGAGTGTTGATCTGATTTTCAGATAACTGGTAATCTTGACATTCAGTTCTCCTACCTACACAACATCTGAACCTTGTCTATCATCCAACATGGACATCCCAGACTTCTCTAGTAGTGTCCACGTTGATGGCAACCATTGAGCGGACACTGTGTATTAAGAGGACCGAGGATAGAGCCTATCGCCTACAATCTCCTTACCACTTGTTTTATCACTATGTTTTATATGCATTTGTTAGTGTAAACAAAACATTTTGTTTTTAGCATTTATTACTTTTTAGTGCAAGGAGAACAAGAAAAGTATTGTGTCTTATTTTAGTTTTTTAGAAGCAAATGAGTTTTTGTCTTTAAAAAAAAAACTTACAAAAATAACCAAATTGTTTGCCAAAATAACCAATACATGATAGATACAAATGTTTTATGAATGTTGTGAGGTGTAAGAATTTTATCACGACTCAAAAAAGTTCTATTAATTTTTATCCACACTATCACAACACAACATTTTCTGGGGAATGACTGAGTGTAGAAATATGATTTAAGTTGCACATGTGGAAATGAAATATTCCAGGAATGTTTGTTTCATGTTTTTAATCACTTTATATTTGTTATTTTTAATTCTATATAGTTGGCCACTTAACGCTCTTGAATATAATTGTTTGCACTTCAGTTCAAATGTATAACAATGGGAAAACTAATTTCAGTTCTTTTTAGTGGACTACAGCTAAGAAGTTTATTATGCCATTTTCAATTGAGATATACAAAGACTCCTCAGCAAGAAAACATATTTTAAATAAAACCTTCCACTTATTTCTTGGATTGTGTCATATAGTGTGTCTGTGTGTCATATAGTGTGTGTGTGTGTCTTGTTTTGTTAGTGCTTTGTGTTTCAGTGTTTTGCTTGGGTCATTGGTTTGGCTTTGCCAGATCTTTTTACCTTCGTCTCAGCTGGGCTTTCTGCTTCAGGTTGTCACCCTCATTGCTGAGGCCGTGATCATTTAGTATGGCTGCCTACTGTTGGGGCAAAAATTGTTGTACCTAAGTTTGAAGTCTGTTTACCAAAGACTCTAAGAGGCCTATGATAAGTCCAATCACACTATTGTTTTTCTTTTGTAATTGTACGTTATGACATATTCACTTTTCAATTTAGAAATAAGTTTTAATAATACTCATCTTATTTAGAACAAAAAAGCTATCAGAATTGTTTCTAGTTTTCACTGTGCTTCAATTTTGTACAATTTTATCAATCAAAACCTGTTAATTTATCACATTCACATTTATGTCATTGTCAAAAATGTTTTCTATTACTTTTATAAACTTCAGAATCTTAACTTTTTAGGAAAAAAGTTATTTTCAATTTCCTGAAACAACATTTTCTTGACTTCTAAAGGTTGTAAAAATAATTAGTTGGTTACGATGTAATCCTTATAAAATTTGTAATTAATTATATTCATATACATAAATAATCAACATAAAAATATTACTCTAAAATGTTGTCTACTTTTAAAAAACTATGCATCTAACAAAATAACGTAATCAGAATATGCCATCTGTATATATAAATATAGACAGTATATAAAAGGCAAAGCCTTCACTTACTCATCACTAATTCTCCGATTTCCCATATAGGTAGAGATCTGAAATTTTGTAAAAATGTTTCTTTAGGTCTTAAATAGGACAACTAAAGTATGTTCATCTTGATAAAATACTCCTAAGGGGTAGAAATCGCCCTTAAAAGATTGCACCATAAGGATAATTGATTTTAGTAAATTAATAACTGCTGTTTTGTAAATGAATAAATATGTTTATTTTATATCTTTGACATTATAATATTGATGCATTAAGCGTTTAATCTTCAGTTGTTAAACAAAAATAAATTAAATGAACATCTTTGAAATAGGCTAAGTAATACAATTGGACATATATACTAATAAATAGGTAACAACACAAGTAGTGTGAGTGAGATATTAAGTAAATTTTATATTGTGATTTTACGTTATACAATTAATCTACTATTATTTGTAGTCAAATGTTACATGCCAAGTCCAAAGGCCAAGGTGTATCAAGCGCAGCTAGCGTCGGGGTTGGCACACAAAGCGTACAGTGGTTTCCCCTAGTATTATGTAAAAGACTGAAATAAGTTTTATTACTTGTTTGTACAAAAACTTGGAAAATTTGAGTTTTGTCACTAAGAGTCAACATTTTAAAAATTAAATATAGGTTTTCAAAAATAATACGATCAAAGTTTTAACACAAGGCCCACTGGCAATATTTAACATGTGCTTTTTATATACTTATTTCAATAAATTACAATGGTATAAATAATTATAGCTGTCCAAACAAAAAAATACAGCTTTTAAAATTGTTGGTAATTGATTGATTTACCATCACAAAAATAAATAATATGTGTTGTTTTTTTCTAATAATACATTTATTCTCAAACTAATATTAACCTAAATAGAGGGTTTCTTTGAGAACATTATTTACATATTTTCCAAATGTCTATAGTGTCATCAAGAATCCTTTGTTGTCAGGCAGTCTACTTCAATTAGAGGAGAGCCCACCAATACCAATACAAATACAAAATACCAAAGAAACCAAATATTTTGGTTCTATAACTATTTTAAAATATATAAAAAACAGCTGGTGTTATGATGCACTTTATTCATTGTATTAATAGGCTGGTGAACTGAATATTGTGATTGAAAGGGTTATAGTTGTATTTTAAATTGTTGGACTGTGTTTCAAGGCTTATTTGATAAATCTTAAATACCAATATATAAATATAAACTACAGTTTTAGTCAAGATATTTTACAGTTTTAAATTAGCTCCTAGTAATATTTCAGAGAAAAAAATTCACGTTATTTTAATTCATTAGTTTAAAAAAGTCACTGTTTAGTAAAACTATAGAGGAAATACTACTTTCACTTATAATTTCATGAATATTTTAGATTTGGATAGTTCTTTATCTCTGCCATGTGTATATTTGTTGTGATTTAAATACAATTTTGGATCTTTTCCTCTACATATAGACCTGTACAAAAGGATATTTTATACCAGAATCAGGTAAGCTTAAATTATAATGTATAAAATTTTAATTCTTTACCTTTATGAAGGAGGCCTGTTTTATCATCTTAAACAAGTCCTCTGTCTTTGTTTCGTTGCTGCCACGTAATTCTTTTGCAAACATTCAATTTTGAATTTATCATATTATATCTAAAAATATTATAGTATACAAATCTCTTATTATCGTTGAGAGAAAGATATTGCATGTAAATATTGGTAACAATAAATAAAGTATACAATAATTTTTATTTATTTTGATATTACAAACACTACATTGGATTACCTTGTTTGAAAAGTGATATATTGAGATGAGAATAAATATTCATTGTGGCTGAATTTCCCTAAATATTGTCTAGTCTAAGGAAAGGTATAATTTTGTCCATGTTGCATTGTTGATTGTAATAAAACTACAACAATGCACTAATTGTAACATTTTATATCCATTGTAACAAGTTATTCAGAGTTGCAAATCTACTCTTCACTACCTCCCTGCATGGTGTCAAATTCCCACTTTGACACTCATATAGAATGGTGGGCAGTTCCAAAGCCAACTGTTTTTACATGTCTAGAAGTGTTGCAACTGCCCAACCACTACTAAACATGTCCACTGAAGGCGGTATATACAGGGTTTCCAAAAAGTAAAGTGGCAGACTTCGGGAAATGGTTATATAGGTCAAAATAAAGAGATTATCTAGCATAATTTTTTTTTCCAAAAAAGCTTTGTTTACCAGATACCCGCCATTTTGTTTATTTTCACAAAAGAATTTTTATCTTTGAGTTGGCTGAACCGATCTTTATGAAACTGGCTATTCTCGCATTTTTAGGAAAAATTATTTTAGATTTTCTCTTTATTTTGACCTATATAACCATTTCCCGAAATTTGGCACTTTACTTTTGGAACCCCCTGTATATATAAAATCGTCCATCACTTTTGACCCAGTTGCTTGGTGCTTTCAAAACAGTTCAACTGCCTTTATTGAATTGTCTTCAACAGGACTACAGGCTTGAAGGTATTTCAGTGAAAGTTTACTTAAAATCATGTCCTATCTTTTTTATTAATAGTTATGTACTTATTACATTATATTTTTTATTATATTTTAGCTGTTCCCACCCACCCATATACGTACAGTGGTATTGACTCACCCAACTTTCTATACATGAAGTGGGTGTGTTCCTATAATGACACACTCACCCACCATATACATTTACAGTCGTAAATTAGGTTAAAAAGATTCCTACTTTGTTTTTGGTCTAGTTATTAAAAAAAATAAAATAAACTTATTTCCAAAACTTTGATTCAACTATTGGATATTTTACTTTTCTTACAAATTTTATTGAATAACGAAAAGGATCAGAATTTATTCAGCAAATTCTGAACCAACCAGTAAATATATTCTATACAAAATGTGTAGTAAATATCTGTATAAGGAGTTTTCTGTAACAGTTTTAACAGATACTTAAATGTAGAATATTTAAACATTCATAACATAATGAAAATGACAAGATATAAGCCAACTTTTAATAGGCTAGCTAATCAGAAATTAAACACCTTCAGCCCTCATGTTGTTAGGCTGAAACACAATGAGCATCCACAGTACTTGGGAGTCAGTTTAGATCGATCTCTCTGTTATAAAATTCATCTAATGAAAAGAGTAGCTATAGTAAGAATCAGAACTAACATTGTGCAGCAACTTGCTGGATCATCGTGGGAAGCCAACACACAAGTCCTGCATACTACAGCTTTGTCCCTGGTTTACTCCACTTCTGAATATTATGCCCCCATGTGGCTTAACAGTACACATATACGAGAGGTTGATATACAACTGAATAGGGCAATGAGGGCTATCAGCGGTTTCCTCATTGCAACCCTTCTACCATGGCTTCCAGTGCTGTGAAACATAGCTCCTCTGGATATAAGATACAAAGAGGCACTTTGTAAACTAAGAGAGTTTAAAAAGTTCCTATCTACTTCGAATCTCCCCATTTTACAATATATCCCACAACATGCAGGGCGACTTAAATCTAGAAAACCACCTCTTTGACCAGCTTCCCGGTTATTCTCAAATGTATTTTCACCAAAAACCAACTGGCCATTAACTTGGGATATGTTTGACAGTCGAAACAAGTTTCTAGTATCAGATCCTACTACCCTCATCAGTGGAATGAACCCTCCTTGTAAGGAATGGACTATGTTGAGTCGCTTTAATATGGGGGTGGGAAGATGCAACTACTGGAAATATTAGTGGGAATGGCAAATGATCAGTCCTGTGATTGCGGAGATGAATTTCAAACTATGGATCACGTAGTCAAACTGTTTTTATAAAATTGATGGATTTTTAAGTTATAAACTTTGAAATAGTTGTGTCCCTTGCTTACTTAATTGTATATTAATGTTAGTACAGTAATAATTTAGTTATTGATGACGATTGTTGTACATTAAAAAAAAATATTAATGACAATAAAGATACTGAATTGAATGAGTGCCCATTTCATTCTTTTCAGGGGGGATTAGCTTTTTTCATATACATTATTTAGCCCCTGAGCTGTTCAATCAAATTGTAAGAGAAAATCACTTACTTATTCCGTCATACAGCTCCTGTGTGAATAGTATATTCAGAACATGTTTCACCGTAAGTACGGCATCCTCAGCTGGTCATCGAGTGAAGATCAATCCACCTAATAGGTTTAGTCACAAGATAAAATTACACAAACACAAAGTACATATACATAATTAATACATTTAAACTCGCACGGACGAACACTAACGACGGGCCAGTCATGACTGTAACGCATCACTTTGTCTGCAGTACTGGACGAGAGTGCACTTGCTCTCGTCCAGTACTGCAGACAAAGTGATGCGTTACAGTCATGACTGGCCCGTCGTTAGTGTTCGTCCGTGCGAGTTTAAATGTAATAATTATGTATATGTACTTTGTGTTTGTGTAATTTTATCTTGTGACTAAACCTATTAGGTGGATTGATCTTCACTCGATGACCAGCTGAGGATGCCGTACTTACGGTGAAACATGTTCTGAATATACTATTCACACAGGAGCTGTATGACGGAATAAGTAAGTGATTTTCTCTTACGATTAGCTTTTCTTCATTCAATCGGGGGAGCCAGTGTTGAATGGCTAAGAAACCTGAATTTAGCTCTGTGACAGAAGGTCAATATTTAAACACTAAGACACAAGTACTTTGTACTGTAGATTTGATTTTATTTTAACAATTTTTATCCATGCAAATTTTTTAAATCTTTGGTGGCAAAAATATTAGTTTGGTGGCTGGCCATGAAAGCCATACGATATATCTATTGTCAACATATTTCAATATGCCATCAACAACGTCAATAAGTCAACAACTGTTCAATATGCCGGCGTGGTGGCTCAGTGGCTAAGGCTTTGGACTGCGGAGGGCAAGTTCCAAGGTTCGAATCCCCACTGAGCCAACGGTCGGTACTTCACTCGTTGAATAAAGTTGACGCACAGGCCTGTAGGCCCATGTTAACTGGCAAGTGAAGTTAAAAAAAAATATATATATATATATATATATATATATATATTTAAAACCAACATAATTTCATTTTCTAGTAATTCAATTCAATTAGTTCAATTTCAAGTAATTCAACATTAGAAAGTAAAATAACGGCCTGTATTTGTATTATGTTAGTACCATTCCCAATTATACTTAAGCTAACAATATAACCAAACATTTTTATTTCTATGAATCAGCTATAAAAACATTGTTATTAAAATATCAGGTTATCATAACGTTTTACTGAAGTATTCTGCAAATCATTATAACACGACTCCTCAAACACAGTGAAAGTTTCTGTTAAAAGTCAGATGATCACACCAGTGAGGTCATCATGATCCCTACAGACCGGGCCATGGTTCTAGGCGTGTAGGAGAGGTAATGTGAGCGAGATAGTGGATATCCCCCACCATACTTCTCCTACATATATTGTGCACAGTCTGTTCAATATCTTAATTAGGTTGACTGCTATCATTATATAGTTTGCTCGATGGTGCTTGTGTTATTGAAATTTCGTGATTTATAATATGTTTTATTTAATCATTGAACTTGTTTTTTTTAAATTCATAATTGAGTTAGTTTATATTAAATGTAAACAATAATTGAATAATGAAAACATATTATTAGAAGAAAACATAAAAACAGCTGATTTATTTATATCCAACAACACTGTAATTAGAAAATACGGTAGGTACCACGAAGAGACTGCGCAGTAGACTGTGACGTCACATGGGCGAAATCACCTGGTTTCATTATTCTAATAGATATAGGTAACTAAATCTACCAATCACGTGGAAGTATTTTCTAGGTATCGTGTCCTAAATGTTTATTCTTTAACATGTCGTTGGAGAGGGAAAACTATTGATGTGCATGTTCGAACCACACTCCCAGAACATGGACTGGTCGACACCTCATGTTATTCTACTCACCTTGTTATTAGGTGAGGTAAATACTTACTTAGTTAAGGAAGGCTTATTAGCATTTTTATCTATTTATTTATTCATAAGACACCGATCGTCAAGATATGGGCGAATATGGATTTCGAATCTAGTTAGGCTATAATGATTGAGCATTGCAGGCCACTATTTAAAAGATTAAACATCCTCTCACTGTCATAAATATCTACATTTTGCATATTTACTATACAGTAAAACTAATTGTGAACAATTTACTACCAGAGAAGAAGTACATCAGTATAACACAAGGAACAAACACAAAATTGATATACCACGACATAGATTGGCAGTAACAAGTAATTCGTTCACTTTGAATTGTATAAAATTTTACAATAAATTGCCTCAATCAGTTCAAAATTTATCTCAAAATCAATTCAAATCCAAAATAAACAATTGGCTTGTCAATAATCCCTTTTATAGCATTAGTGAATTTTTTGATAAAAAAATAGATATATTTTAGAGTGACTGGTTTTCAGTGCACTTCTAGTATAGTGGAAAATCAATTTACACATTGAATCTATGTACTGTGGGTAACAAGTATTTTGTAATGAGATACCCTAATGTTATTAATATTGATTTTTAGATTTTATTTATTCAGCAGTACTTAAGTTAAGTGTTTTAGTTTTTATTGTATTTATGGTACTATTGTACTTGATGTGGCCTATTTCATGTATGTACATTGATTAATGGCAATAAATTTGATTTGATGATATTGTTTTGCCTTATAGAGTGTTACATGTTTCAGGAGTGTTGAGTCTGGAAAAAACTAAAAGAAATAAAGTTCTTTCTCTTTTTATTTTGACGATAATAGATAATTTCCTTAGAATAAAAACCAAAGATATAAAATATTATTCTAACATAGATTCCTAAAATACAGTTAAGATAATTGACTAGTAAGATTTTTGTGACTTTTTATGCCACAGATTTTAATTGTTGTACTCCTTTGGATTGTGGAAATAGTCAAATGTAAAAAAGGCAATACAAGTTAGTGCATAATATGAAAATTGCAAAAGATTTGTATGCCTTGTTCTCCTAAATTTTGTTTTTCAGCTACTGTACTCATATTTTTGAGCTACTGTACTCATATTTTTGAGCTACTGTACTCATATTTTTGAGCTACTGTACTCATATTTTTGAGCTACTGTACTCATATTTTTGAGCTACTGTACTCATATTTTTGAGCTACTGTACTCATATTTTTGAGCTACTGTACTTATATTTTTGAGCTACTGTACTCATATTTTTGAGCTACTATACTTATATTTTTAAGCTACTGTACTCATGTTTTTGAGCTACTGTACTCATATTTTTTTATAGAGAGAAAACTTGTTATTTATAGATGTTAAAAATACTTATAAACATTATTTTGTTAGAGTAGTTCAGTAACAAACACTAAATACCTTGGTATAACATAAAATTATAACTTAAAATGGAATTAATACATCTATAATATTCTTAATATATCAAAATGCCTCGTATTATTATTATTATTATTATAATCCTACAGATTATATAACAATGAATAAACAGTAAATATTAACAATGAAGAAATTAATACAAATTTACTTTACTCTTTTCCAAAGTATCACAGTTTATAGTATGATTGGATGGGGAAGATGATACATCTCTCAGACCATAAAATACACAACAAAACAGAATAAACATAATTATTGAACTTGAAAAACATACCGTAAACAAGAAAAACAAATAAATATTTCTAAAAATTTTTATTAAAATCCATTATTTGTAATTATTAGGAAGATTAAAAAAAGAGTATCTATGAAACTCAAATAATAAACATTATAAAAGTAAAGAGTTACCATTGAATATATTAAAAATTGATCAACGAACAAATAAATATAAGGCAGTAAAATTTGTTACCATACTATCAACAACAAAAATCTCAACATTATTCTCAAATCAACATTTGGGGTTAAGTGGAAGAGAGGACTTTATAGTCCTAATTTTGCCCCTAATAAAGACAATTTTCATTTAATTAAAATCTGCAAAAAGAACAAATAAAAAATGTCAGAATTATAAGTTATTTAATTTAATATTACTTATTATTATTGTGATGTTTTTTATTTACCTATATTTATAATTATTATTTGTACTACTAACAATGTTCCAACATATATATATTCTGGTTTAATACCCCATACAGCCTAATTTTGGAAATAGATATTATTATAAATATTAAATAATAAATATATATTATTTATTTAAGTTTTATTATAATTCATTAAATAGTGTAATATGTAATAATAAAAGAATTGAAACAAAATGGTAAACAGTAGACATAATAAATATACAATGCTGCACAAAATAGTTTTAAAAAACTTACTTAAAAAATAAAATAGTTCAAATTTACCAATAAATATTAGATCCATTTCCCTTCCTTCAACATATAATTTAAATTAAAATAAATAAAAACTCTTTGCTTTGCAAGAGTAATTCCAAGAGTCACCTCTTGACACCTAGAAACATCAGTCCACCCAGTTAACACAGTCTTTGGATAATGTTCTTGATTCCTTTGTCATCTGTTCTGGAAAGACTTGCCAATTTTATTTTGTTCTCTTTCTGAATTAGAATTTTTAGACCAAAGTTTTGAGGATAATAAATTAGTAAACAATATTTTTTTAATTTGCTTTTGAATAGAAAAATTGATTACATCATCAATTTGCCTCATTCGGGTATATTCAATTATATTTTTCCTTAGATTAAAAATTAAATAATTTAAATTAGCTTAGAAAATATCAACATCTTGGTGTTGTGTTTTTTATAGATTTTACTTCAGTACTGTCCTTTCATTTCATAAAAATGGTACACGATTGACCCCACCTCCCACTCACACATTGTACATATAGTATAAATTAACATTTTTATAAATTAAATTCCTGCAGGTAACATTTCAGACAGGTTAGAGGTACTTAGCGTAATATCACAAGGATCTGTTTTGGGACCCCTCCCTTTGTGGTCTTTGTAAATTACAGTACAAGTAAACGTCACACTACACATTTGTTACAATATAAACACAAAATGCACAAATATATTACAATACAAGTACAAAATGCACAAATATTATGGTGATCGATTTCGGTGAACCACGCACACCTTCCTCAGAACAGAGGGATTCACAAAAGAATGGAAAATGGTGTTCTCCAACTCAATTTATACGCCTATGATCACGTGACCCATTTGCTGGAATCCTCAAAATTGCGGCTGCTGCTATTTTGACGATTAGCAATAGGAATTAAACTATTAGTTAATTCCTATTGCCTGTTACTTCTGTTCTTTTAGTCGCTGAAAATACATTATTTATTTATTTATTTTTTATTTATTTAATTCCAACAGTACAAAACCATTTTTATAGTGAGTAAAGTAGATGGCTAAATATGTAAGATAAGCTAACATTTAACGTATTTAAGGCTAAGCAAATACTATGTTAACTGGATGCAGTCGACAAAATTCTACTCCTTATCACAAACAAAACAATTGAATAGCAATAACATAATAACAAGTAGAGAATATGGATATAGTAATACAATAACAATTAAGGACTAACAATATGTGAACACATTTTTGTTAAAAACTATTATTATAAACTATTTCGGAATCAAAATTAACCTGTTCATTCATTAATTTATCACGATCCTTACATTTTTCTTTAAAAATAAATAACTCTTCACAAGCATTCGTATATGACCCTTCTTACAAACTATTAGAATACCTACATTTTCATCTATTTTATCAAACTGTGGTTACAATTCAGAAGGTGTTTACCTACATTAGATCTTTCAGGTTTCTTGTTTTTAAAAGCACAGACATGGTTTTTATATCTTTTGTTAAAATTTACAGTCTGACTTATATAAAACATATTACAATCATTACAGTTAATCCTATATATTCCTGAATTATTGAATTTATCTTCACTTTTAATATTTGGTTGTAAAATGTTGGACATAGTATTACAAGTCTAAAAAGCTACTGATAAATTAAATTTCTTAAATCTGTAAATCAAATTGTAAAGTTGCCCAAAACTATCTTGAAACAAAATTACTTCCGTTTCAATGACAAATTTTACTTAGAAACCCATAGTTTAGCTATAGGTAGTCCACTGTCAGCCATTTTGTCAGAAGTTTATTTACAGCATCATGAAGACTCCATTTTAGATAAATTAAAAAAAGAACATCACACCATCATTCTCTCAAACACAGGGACTAACCTTTGACAGTTGTGGCATAACGGATGTATTTAAAATAACGTCTTTATTTAGAGCGTTTTTGAACATTTATTCTTTTTCAAAAAAACTCGTCATACAAAAATTACAGCTATATTGCCAAGGACATAGGCTAAAATCACAAAACAAAATATATTATACAGCTTAAAATAATCATAAGAGGGTAGCAGCTTATAGTACACCCTCAATATAATTATTAGTTGATAACTCTCTACCTGCTCTAGAACTTTATTTGGCTTCAAAAAAGCAATAGACATAAAGTACAGCGGTATCGACCCAACCGCCCACCCACACACGTACAGTGGTACCTATTGAATATACACGTATAGTGATATCTACCCGCCCACCCACACTCGTACAGTGGTATCTATTTTTACAGAAGATCATATTTTACACCCGTTATGTCGATGATATTCTGGTTTTGTTTAACGAGAAATCATGTAATGACTAAGATAATATGTTAAATATAGTTTAAGTGTCACAACCAGAAGCTTAGTTTTACCAGTGAACTTGAATCTATGAATGAAATTAACTTTTTTGATCTAAAAATAATTTGTGATCATAACAAACTTTCATATAGATTTTTCAGGAAACCTACTCAAATCAATTGTACAATAAATAACAGTTCTGTCCATCCTCTGTCCTACAACACAGCTAGCTTCGAAGTATGTTATATAGGCCGTATTCAATACCATTAAGTGTTACAGATAGAAAACAGGAAATAAATGTAATAGAATCAATAGCTATTGCAAATGGATACAAGGCATCAATCATTGATGAAATTGGAAGTAGAATAAAGAAGAAAATAGAAAATAAAATTCGAGACGATAAACAAACAACACTTAAAAAAGGAAAACCTGATAAAGAACAAAAGAAGTATGTATCTCTCCATTACAATGGACCGTTTACACAAATAGTTGGTGATAGATTTAAGAAATTCAATTTATCAGTGGCTTTTAAGGCTTGTAATACTATGTCCAACATTTTACAACCAAATATTAAAAGTGAAGATAAATTCAATAATTCAGGAATATATATATATATATATATATATATATAAATAGGATTAACTGTAATGATTGTAATATGTTTTACATAGGTCAGACTGTAAATATTTTAACAAAAGATATAAAAACCATGTCTCTGCTTTTAAAAACAAGAAACCTGAAAGATCTAATGTAGGTAAACACCTTCTGAATTGTAGCCAGAGTTTGAATAAAATAGATGAAAATGTAGATATTCTAAAAGTTTGTAAGAAGGGTCATATTATGAATGCTTGGGAAGAGTTATTTATTTTTAGAGAAAAATGTAAGGATCGTGATAAATTAATGAATGAATAGGTTCATTTTGATTCCGAAATAGTTTTTAATAATGTATTTTCAGCGACTAAAAGAACAGAAGTAACAGCCAATAGAGATTAACCAATAGTATCACAGCAGCTGCCATTTTGACGATTCCAGCCAGTGGGATCACATGATCATAGGCCTATAAAATGAGTTGTAGAACACCATTTTCTATTCTTTTGTGAATCCCTCTGGTCTGAGGAAGGTGAGCCCATGCGCCCATCGAGTTCACCGAAATCGATCACCATAATATTTGTGCATTTTATACTTGTATTGTAATATATTTATGCATTTTGTGCTTATATTGTAATAAATTTGTGTTATGTGACGTTTAATTGTACTGCTGTATATGTACCAACACGTATTATGCTAATTAAAAACCTTATTGTAAATGACTTAGCAAGTTTTGTTGAAACAAATAGTGTCATATACACTGACTACACAATTTTTCTTTTGGCTGACAAAAGTCAGTGTGTAATTAATGACCAAAGGAAAGCTACAATGGAGAAATCCAATCTGTGGTTTGATACTAATAAGCTAACTGTAAATGGTGTTAAAACTGAAGAAATCCTTTTTATCCTTAACAAACATGAAAATTTGTCTGTAAAACTATTAGGTATATTTTTAGATAATAAGTTTGCCTGGAAAGGCCATATCAGTAATCTATTTAACAGGCTTGCTAGAGTTATTTTTCTAATAAGAAAGCATAAAAAATTGTACATCAACTAACCTAGTTTAAAATACAGACTTTTGCATATCCTCTTGATGCATGGTGTGACTCTGTGGGGTAACTCTGCTGGTGCTAAGAAAGTTTTTTGTGACAAAAAAGAGATTTAAGAACAATTGTAAGAATTATCAATAGGGAGTCCTAAAAATTTTGTTTTATTAGCCTAAGTATTTTAACATCGCCTTGTTTTTTAATCCTTTATGTTTTATTGTATGTTAAAACCATTTTATATAATTGAGAAAAATATATACCTTGTTCAATCACTTTTATTTCATGTACACTACATGTTTCGATCCTTAGATCATCTTCAGGTGTAAAATGTAACAAATCTTGAAGGTAATAATAAAAATTTAAATTAATTAAAACTTAATAAACTGAAAATACATGAAAACTGTTTTGGTTAGTCTAGTTGTTATTATTATAATAACAACTAGACAAACCAAAACAGTTTTCATGTATTTTCAGTTTATTAAGTTTTAATTAATTTAAATTTTTATTATTACCTTCAAGATTTGTTACATTTTACACCTGAAGATGATCTAAGGATCGAAACATGTAGTGTACATGAAATAAAAGTGATTGAACAAGATATATATTTTTCTCAATTATATATTACTAGCTGAACCTGGCAGACGTTGTCTCGCCTTTCATTTTTCATTAACATACCAAAATTAGATTTCTTAGGAGGCATGTCATAAAAAGTAAACTGCAAAACAAATAATTTTTTATTTTCACGTTTCACCACATGTTTTAATTACCGAGGAAAAAAGGTTAACACTAAATACAGATCACCTGATAAAAGTAGTGTGTGCTACACTCTCAAGGTGAAATGTAGAACTACAATAAATCAAAAACATATACAGTACTGTTGTTGTGAGAACTTCAATCTGCTTATGGCATGTGAAACTACATTAAACCACACAGTCATATGTTTTTTGTAAACAATTCAGATTCTCCATTTGAATAACATGGGATCTTTAGGAGCCTGTGGGGCGGGACCCTGTGGACGGATCTGCATCAAACTTCACAGAAACCATCTCGGGAGTATACAGATCAACATCCCAAAGTTTCATGGCGATCGGTTGGATGGTTTGGCAGCGCATAAACTTCAAACATATATATATATATATACAAACATCCTCTTTTATAAATATAGATTTTCAATCCAGAGTCAATATGAGTATTAAACCATTTTAATTAATGTTTTTTTACATCGGATGTACATAGTTATGACACTAGAAACAAAAACCCAATTGAATGTAAATATGTTAAATTAGAGAAGACAAAGACTAGCTTTGTTCATGCAGGCATTAGACTATATATTACAGGAATACGCATTTTAAAAAGTTCAAGACGAAATTAGAAAAATTGTTCAAAATTAAAGCCTGTTATTTTACTGAGGAGTTTGAAGAAGATTTTGCTCAATTTAGATTATGATATGTCATTAGGCCTGTTTATTCATTTGAATAAGCATCTGTATTGTTTTTTTTTTTTTTTTTTTTTTTACTATGTCTATTGCACTATACAGTGTTAACAACAATAAAGATTCTGATCCTAAATGCTTGAACCCCCACCCACATATTGTATACGTGGTATATGATTGACCCCCCACCCACACATCATACATGAAGTATATGATTTACCCTCCCCCCCACCACCACCTACACATTGTACATGTGGTATATGATTGACCCCATCCACACATCTTACATATGGTATATAATTGACCCCCCCCACATACACATCATATATATATATATATATATATATGGTATATGATTAAACCCCCCATGCACACATCGTTAATGTGATATATGATTGACCCCCTACCCACACATTGTACTTGTGGTATATGATTGACCCCCCTACCTACCCACGCATCATACATGTGGTATATGATTCACCCCCGACCCTCCCACCATACATGTGGTATATTGTTGACCCTCCTAAACTCCCATCATACATGTGGTATATAATTGACCCCTCTACTCACACATTGTACATGTGGTAAATACTTGAACCCCCAACCTCACAATGTACATGTGGTATATGATAGACCTCCCTAACCACACAACGTACACGTGGTATATGATTGACCCCCTAACCCTCTCATCTTACATGTGGTATATGGCTGACCTCAACCCCCCCCCCCCAAACCTCCCATCATACATGTAGTATATGATTGACTCCCCACTCATCGTATATGTGGTATATTATTGACCCCCCTACTCAGATATTGTACATGTGGTAAATACTTGAACCCCCACCCTCCCAACGTACATGTGGTATATGATAGGCCTCCCCAACCACACATTGTACATGTGGTATACGATTGAACCCCCACCCATCGTATATGTGGTATGAGATTGACGCCCTCCCTCACCCTTGACCATGTCCATGATTTTGCTTCTAATGGTAGGATGATCTGCTGTGCTTGGATGTTGGAGTTCTTAAAGAGGTTTCACTTGCAACAATCCAAAGCCTCACATTCTAAGATTTCAGATCTGAGTCTTTTCACCTGCATAAATGGCATATTGCGATTTTAGTGTGGAGCTAGGTAAACTTCCAGAGGGTCTTTTTGAAGTTATCACATCCCTCAGGTAATAAGAAGCAAACTCTTCATTTTATTTTTTTTTTAAGAGAATCTTAGTTTTATTTGGTTCTCAGGTGCAGTGAGTTATTAGAAATGGATCCTCCAGAAGAGCCCCAGTCTGGGAGTGGTGATAGTTTTGCGGACGTGGAGAAAGCTCTGGAGTCACTCAGCAGTCACCGCTGCTGGCTGTTGTGTATCTTCCTCATGTGCAGCAGTCCTGGAGTGTTCAATGCTTGGCATCTCTTGGTGCCCAATTTCTACGCTTTCACACCACAGTATTGGTGTGATATTCCAGAACTTTCTGATGCTAAGTGGACCACAACACAGATTCAGGAAGTCAGCATGCCGAAGTAAGATTATATATTTTGTGCAGGCTTGCAATAACACTGCAGCAAGTAGATAAAATAACACAAACTAATTTTTATTGTTTATTTTACAACTTAGCTTACTCTTTCTTTACAAATAAAAAAGTTGACTAGACCTGAAATACAATTATGGCTTATTATTCTCTTATGCATAAAATACTTTGATGTAATTATAGTGTTACAAAATATGTTGAATACGATATCAGTGATGATTCTGCTTTAAAAAAGTTTGATTATTTCTGAAATGAACTGCAACATATCTTTTGTAGACAGACATAACATATGACACAGTAGTTAAATGCAGCTTTGTTGAAAATGTTTTAGGGAAGTTGCAGGACTACCTGTTTTAGGGAAGTTGCAGGCCTACCTGTTTTAGGGAAGTTGCAGGACTACCTGTTTTAGGGAAGTTGCAGGACTCCCTGTTTTAGGGAAGTTGCAGGACTACCTATTTTAGGGAAGCTACAGGCCTACCTGTTTTAGGGAAGTTTCAGGACTACCTGTTATCTCAGCTGAGGATTTCAGTTATTTATTATTGCTAATTGATTATTTAATTTTGCAATGTATTAATCTTCACTAGTTATTTTATGTGAAAATGTATTTAGGAATATTTATGTATATAGTTGTATTATATATTGATAAACTTTCTACATACTTAATTAGATTTATATATTCCAACTATGTTGTAAAATTAAATCATGTAGAACTATCCAGCTACCATTCTACAAAATTGTGACTGTGTTTAGGGTGATACAGCCAGATCGACAGAATTTATTAGCTGACAGAATATTGGTTAACTTAAGTGTATGATCATTTGCTGACTTTACATTCATTTTGATGTTCTCATTTATATATTGAACCCTGATAATTTAAATTTAAAAGGATGTATTAGTAATAAATTAGATTATGTAACAAATTCCTAGCACTTTTTTAATTCAAAGAAAAAAATCAACAGTTCTAGTTTAACATGTGGGTCTCATTGCACCAATCCCCCATGTATACAAATTTTATGGTATATCCACAGATATACAGATTTTTCAAGGCATCAAACTTAAAACCTCTATATTTGAAACCTTTACATTTTATTTTCTTAGTTTGGACATAATTTGCAAAACAGTGGCTAAACCAAAATGAAGTCAATTTATCACCTCCAACAGGATATACTAATGCCGGTGCTAGTTTGGGAAAAAAAATCAATTTTCTTAACCTGCTTAGACAGTTAAGTTTCTACCGCTTAAATTATGAATCTGTACGAGATAGATTGGATAATGTTTTTGTCAATTATCCGTTATCTAAGATTAAAACATGTATTACTCTTTCTTTTATATTTTCTGGTCACGATGGGGTTCTGTTGTCCATTGAAACTGAGAGTAGCAGACCCAAAACGTATTACTAATAAAAATAACAGTTTTAGCCCTTAGGTTTCCAACTAGCAGTGCCCAAAACGTAATACTAATAAAAATAATTTTAGCCTTCTTAGGTTTCCAACTAAAAGTGCTTCTTTTTTCAAAGCTTTCCATAAACAAATTAGCTGCTACCGGTGATAATGGAGATCTCATGGTTGCTCCTTCGGTTTGTTACTAGAACTTTACGTTAAAATAAAAATATATGGAACTCAGGCATAGTTCAGCTAATTAATTAAGTAAAATCCTTGTTAAGAATATCTTTAACCCTAGATGGTGAATACTAGGTGACCCATTATGAACTCCCAACTGCAAAGTTGCTTCTTTCCAGCACACCATTTCTTTCATCTTGTTCTTGTATTGATCAGTGATCATAACAACAGTTGAATTTCCTTGATCTGCTGACCTGCAAAGTTTTTATACTCGCCTAATAAAAGTGCCATTAGCTCTGAAAATTTGTGCCTTGTTTCCATGTTTTTCTGTGTACTGTGTTAGTAGGCTTGTCATCTCAGGTACGTTTTCTGATGTTCTATTTCTTCTATTACATTTATTTTTAGCCTAATGCCCTATTTGAAATTGTCACTGTATTGTTTGTTTGAAGTCCTTCTCCTTTTTTGTTATAGGTAGTTAATACAAGGTCAATAATTGTAAAAAGCAACAGTGCATTTAAAAAGTGATGGTTGCAGGCCTATGCGTGAAGATAAATCGAGCTGCACAATGATCAGTTGGAACTACACCCATCTAACAGGCCTTGGCTATGAAGGGGCATTGAAGTTCATCAACTCTACCCCTCTCCCTCCGGAGATTCCTTGTAAATCATTCACCTTTGATGACAAAGAACCTTACGCCTCCGTTGTCAGTCAGGTGCATTATCAAATTATTTTACAAAGACAGATTATTTTTACTCTTTATATTGCATGCATACTTTGTGTAATATCAGAATAAGAAAGAAAGAAATAATTTATTTCCCATAAACCACACAAATTACAATAAAAGTTCTTAGTTTTAAAGTATGTTTCTTGTGAATGTCTTTTGTTCCTCCTTTTGTCTATTTCCAATGTTAAATACACATGTATAATCTTAAAACAAAAGAAAAACATTGCCTTACATGTAAAACCTCTATTCCAATCTAATTATATTTGTTGTTGGGAAATTTAAGGTCTCATAGGTAAGCATTCTATTTTTTGAGATTCCATCAACATTACAATAATTTTTATTACCAGAACAGATTAACAACACAACTTTGAAGTACTAAAATCAATATCGATATGATAATGCTAAAAGAATTTAAAGGAACATTATCTTGTTTGAAGTAACTTATTTGATTCCCTTAATGTTTGCAATTTTTATTTACAACACAGTGTTTTCTTTTTATTTTTATTTAAATCTTAGTTTCATTGTATTATATTCTCTGTATCATTTTGTAAAATAATTCACTTCTTAATTTATTTTTTAAAGCTATTAATAATATTTATTTGTTTTATGGAATCAGGTAAAATATTTTAAATTTTTGGTGCTAAGTACTTATAAGTTCTCCAGTCAATAGTCAACAAAGGTTTGGAATTTGAAAATGTTTGTCTTCTTAACCTAGAATGGTAAGTTCCATCGTTACTAGGTATATTTCCACTTTGCTTATAATACTTTAAAGGCAAATAAATATTTTATTGGAAGTATCTTGATGTGTAAAAAGAGAGGAAAAGGGGAGTTACAGCAATTTTGTTATTAAAACGATTCTCATTAACTGTTGTTGCATAGCAATTGGATAGACACTCGAAAAGTAAGAACCTCCCCAGCAGACAATACCATATTCTATCCTACTATTAACTATGGAAAATTATACTGTTCGCAATACATCATTAACTGGACTTAAGTCTGTTATATGATATATAAGACTAATTATAGAATTTATTTTCAATTTATTAATATGCTTTATCCAGTTTAATTCTTCACCTAAAATTACACCAAGATATTTAACTTCATCACTTTTACTCGCCTCACACACGTACTCTCACAAACACTTCCATGACACAGACACTCTAAGCATAAGCACTGAACATGACCAGAAGGAACAGACACATTTCTTAGTGAAAAATTCAGATATACAGTTTTCTCCAAACTCAAGATTAACTTGTTTTCGGTAAACCTCTATCTCAAAGACATTAAATCCTGATTAAAAAAAAATTCTGTTTGATCCCATGTATCTCCAGTATAGCATAATTCTATATCGTCAAAAAATGAAGTGATATGGTCATTTAGATGGGCTCTGCACAAATCATTTGTGTAGATCAAGAAAAGTATTGCTTGTAGCACAGAACCCTGGGGCCACCAAATTAAATTATAACCATATCACTGAAAGTGTAATTTATTCTTATGTATAGTCTCCTAAAAAATAAATAGCTCTTAACACACTAAAAAGTATTACTTGTAATATCACAATTGTACTGCTTATTTAATGGCAAAATATATCCACAGTGTCGGCAGCTTTTTTGTATTAATGAAAAGACTTTTTTTCAGTATTAATATTACTCAAGACTTGTTAAATACAGTTCAAAAGTCATTTTCAGTACTGATACCAAACTGAATGCCAAATTGATTCGGTGAAAGAAGTTTGTTTCACTAAGAAAACTCATTAGCATTATAATTATCTCCAATATATTGGAGAAGGTCGATAATTTAGAGATAGGTCTATAATTTTTACAGCCCAATCTAGTGCCGTTTTTATGTATTTGTATTATCACAGCCTCTTTTCATTTACTTGCGAACACTCCTGGGTTTATTATATATGTTAAAACACTCTGACTAATATTTTTCACTATACTAGAACTAATTCCATCTAGACCAGAGCCTTTCCATTCTTTAAACTTTGTATACTTTTTATGACATGCCCATCAGATACAAACTCTATAACAAACGAAGAAGCTTCATTATGAGTTATAAAGTTATTTCTATGATTTAATTCATAAAATTACTTGGATTTTAGGTCAATCATTCTGATAAAGGCGTGTTGAGATATTGTTCAATTTAATGCCTTTTCGGAGGGACCAATTAACGTCCACGTTAGTAAAAGAAATAGTACTAAAGACGCTACCATGAACGATCACAGGGATATTTGTTTTATATGTAGAAATTAATGAAAAGAACCAACTGTATCTTTAGAGGAGATAGTACATATCTTGGAACGAAAGGCTAAGAGGATGAGAGATGACCGTAGAGATGGATCCACCAGGCCTGGGATGTCGATGTTGTCTAGTGGTCAGTTCGGAGCATAACACAACACTATTGAGAGTCCACACACGTTAAAACCTTGAAAAAAATGCTGGGTAGATCAAGAGAGTGAGAAAAAACACGATCACTAGTTAATGAAATAAGAAATTAGACAGTGTGAGAGAGAGTCACGGCAATCGCGACATGCGAACCAAGAGAACCGTTCCGCGTAACAGCATGAGTTCAACTGGTGTTTTTAATTTTAGGTAGAGGGGGGAGTGTGTTGACAGAGTTCACACCATTGGTTACAAGGGTTAGCAATGTTACCTAATATTTGACTTTTGGCAAGTGCATGTGCATAGAGGCCAGTATTATTATTTAAATTTAGTAACAGGTGAATATGTTATGAGTAACAATTTATGCTTAAGAGTATATATACAGGGTGCGGCAGCATAACTTCCTTTTTTCAAAACTCAATAAAAACTATTGTATGCATCGGAAAATATTTATTTATTTTTTATAATGTAGTTACATGTCTAAAGTTTTTATTTACATTGTTTTGAAGATCAAATCTGTTAGGTGACGTCCCTCATTCTCCATACATTGCGTAAACCAATTTCTGGCATTTGTCATGACTCTTCTTAGCATAGCAGGTGTTATGTTGGCAATTTCTTCTTGGATGTTGGTCTTAAAATCTTGTAGGGTTCTTGGACGGTTCACATGAACACGGGATTTCAAAAAACCCCATAGAAAAAAATCACAAGGGGACAGATCGGGAGAGCGTGCCGGCCATTCCAAATCGCCTCTAATTGAGATAAGGCACTCTGGAAAGTGTTCCCTCAAAACAGCCATCGATGCTCTTGAAGTGTGTACTGTTGCACCATCTTGTTAGAACCAAGTGTCCTCAAATCCAACTCTTCTAGCCGTGGGAAAAAAATTCTGTAGCATGTTTACATACCGGTCCGAATTCACTGTCACTATAACCTCATTTTCCTCAAAAAACCAGGGACCAATAATTCCAGCTGAGGAAATTGCACACCACACTGTGACTTTGGGTGAATGCAAAGGCCTTTGATGCAATTCTCGAGGGTTGGTGTCAGCCCAGTAGCGCATGTTTTGTTTGTTAACCGACCCACACAAATGAAAATGTGCTTCATCGCTAAAAAAAACAATAGCACCCTCGGGAACGATATCAAGAAGAAGCTCACACGCGTTCATCCGAGAATTTAAGTCACGTTCTGAAAGTTCCTGTACTATCACCATCTTATAGGGATGAAAATGAAGATCATCACGAAGAATTCTTCTCACAGAACGATCGGATAGTCCAAGGGCAGATGCGTGTTTGCGCGCAGAACGCCGTGGTGATCGCACATTGACGCTCTCACTGCTTCAATGTTTTCAGGTGATCTAACGGGCCGAGGGACTCCAGTTCTTCGTTTTGTCGCACTTGCAGTTTGTCTGAATGTAGTGACCCATGTAACAATTGATTTACGGTCTGGGACGGGAGCCAACGGGGCTAAATTAAAGCGATTCCGAAATGCACGCTGTGTTGCAATAACCGAATATCTGCTTGAAAAGTAGGCCTCAACGGCAAAGGCACGCTCCTCACTATTCCAACGCATGATGGCGACTAAACCGTGTTGGGACAAAACTTTACAGTACCCCCTCTTGAACGAGACCGCTAGCGCTCCGCTATGACATCAACTAACTGAATGGTCCGCATTTAAAAAAAGGAAGTTATGCTGCCGCACCTTGTGTATATATATATATATATATATATATATATATATATATATATATAAAACAGATAAGAGAAACAAACTATTAAATTACTTAATTATGAATTATAATTAACTATATGAGCAGTATTTATTTCTAAGTACGGAACACATTCACAATAGTTAATAAATAAAATTATGAAAATAATTAGCAAGAACAGCATTATGACTGACCAAATGTCCATCTATATTTGTCTTATAAGGAACATAACTACCCCTTTTTTACCAGCTATATGATTTAAATGTGCCATGTTTTTTTTTAATCCTTCGAACAATAATCCAACAATCTTCTATAATAGCAACTCTGTCTTATTTCAGTATTTAGATTGTTTTTAAATTTTAAATAGCAGCCTATTCTTTGAGTTTAACATTATTGGGATTTTTTTTATATTTAATAGAAAGTGTTTTCCATTTTGTTAATGATAAATTTTGTTTGAATTTTGAATAGTTCTCTACTTTTAGGATAAAACAGGTTTGCAGGATTTCATAAAAATTATCAAACGCCTGTGAGGAATTTTGACTTTAAAATATTACAGGCCGCTCTTGATCACTGAGGTAAAATTATAATAAAAATTAAACAGACATTGCACTTTAATTTAAAGAATTAAATTGTAATTGAGTTTCCAACATCCTAAATTATTTGGTGTTAAGGGACGCGAGATGAGTTTTAAATTCATTTATGGAAAGCAAATAAATGTTCTTATTGTTTCTAAGGCAAGTCTGACAGATTATTCATTTATTCCATTGAATAAACCTGTTGATATGATTAAAAATACAAACCAAGACCTGTATCATATTTTACTTTTCTATTGGCATAGTAATTTTTAATTATAACTCAACATAATTTCTTTGACAAATTATTTTTATTATAAATATATATTTCTTAATTTCATCTTTTTCCATCATGATTTTTATAGCTACACTACCAGAACACAATTTATTTTTGAAATTTTCAGTAAACTCAAACCAAAAGGTGATTGCTGTTCTAAATCCTAGGGACTTTCTGCTCATACCCTTCCCATAATCAAATTGACCAATAATATAGCTCCTACTTAGTATCTCTTGAGACTCGGTAAGGAAGTGTCCCAATTGCACATCATGACAAGTGCATTTATCTATAATATGGTGTTTTATGCTGCTACATCTACTTAAAAATAAAATATTTTCAAATCTCCAATCCATACAAAATAAAATTAACATAATTTGTTACTTTATGTGTATAAAAATATTTTTAATAAACTAGGTTTTATGTTAACTAATTAGCCTATTTTGGGTTTTCAGTGGAGTTTAGTGTGTGATGATAAAATTTATAGGAGCCATGTTCTGTCAACAATTCCATTTGGAAAACTGTTCGGTAGCTTCCTCTGTGGATTTATTGCTGATAGGTAAAGACATTTTTGTATGCTTACAATTCTATGCTTATAGTTTTATTTCTAAAATTTCCCCTAATTTATAAGATTGTAAAAGACATTATGAAATAGGTTATTTGAATATATAGTCATGATATGCTTGCTTTAATTTAAGCATAAGTTATAATTTAAGTATATTTCATAAGTGAAATCAAAATATCTTTTTCTGAAAATCTTGGCAACTCATTAATATAATTCTGCATCATAATAACTTAATTTTAACGAATCTTACAATAAGCTGTTACCAAAAAGGTTTGAAAAAAAGAATTATATATGAACATTGCAATTGTTTTTTAATTTTTGCTGAGCCAACGACGTCAGCTCACGTCATCGTAGAAAATGCTTTAAGAGCCAACAACGTTACTAGACACAACAATCAACTTTATATTTTATTTTAACTTTGAGCATTTCAATCACCATTATACATCATTGGTGACATAGCCCAGAGCATGAATGACCATCCATGTGACAACGTATAAACAGTCACGTTGGTAAACATTAAGACAAAATGGCGGGCCGCCCATTGACTCGCACTACGCTCAAAGCCAAGGATGTCCCCTCACATTGTGTGATTGATCGTGTGCACTCTGCAACTGCAGTTTGGAACTGTGTGATACCGCAACTTTACTGCATTTGGTCTATTAGGTTTTTAATTTATATTTTACAATATAAATAATGTTACTGCATTTTATATCAAATGCCAATGATTACTAATCGGGTGCTCATACCTTTTTCATTTTCTTGTTATGTAATTTTGTATTTTTTTCAATGTCATACTGAGTATACACTTTTTACCTTTACTCATTAAAATTTACATAGTATAACTTATGTGCATTTCACACATGATAACTGTATACAACATATTGGCACTTGTAAATAATGTACGCACATACTTTTTTATTCTCACATTTTATATAGTTTTATTCTTTACATTTATGGGACATTTTTCTTACATTTATACAATATAATTTATATAATTATATTACTAGAGTTTACACAAACAACTGACCTCAACTTTTTTGAGTTTATAAAACTTGTTTAGCTTATACCTTTTATCATTTATCAGTATGTTCACTTTTATCTATGCAACGTTAAACGTTTTGTGTATTATATACATTTACTCTGTACATATTTTTTTTTTTATTTATCTTAGTGTTTTATTTCCTTCTGCAGTACTTATTAAAGTTAAAACTTAAGTTATCTTTATGATTTTAGTATTATTTTATATATGACTATGAGGGGCTTTTTGCAGTATTTAGCTCAATAATTTTGCTTGCAAAGAGTTAACTTCACTCCGCAGTTCACATGGGTCGTAAGGCCTGTTGAGCGGATCAAATTTCACGCCCATTACCAGCTGTGCAATAGCGTGGAACAGTTTTTATGGATGAAAAAGTTCCTTATTAATGATCCATCAATATATGTAGGCAGAATGGGCACTTTTGAATCGGTTCCGAACTGGCGTGGGTAGATGTAACTACTGGAAGTATAAATGGGGATTAACATTAGATCAGTCATGTGATTGTGGGGAGTCTATCCAAACAATGGATCATATAATTACAGAGTGCCCCCTGTGCTATTTTAAGGAGGGATTAGCCAGCATAAACAGAATCAGTGAGGCAGGGTCGTAAATGGCTTGATGGATTGAATTTAGCTCTGTGACAGGAGATCACTTTTATTTTCTATACTACATGACTTTTGGATCTGAATCAAAATATATATCACAACAGCAAACAAAATTATTAAATGGTATTTGACAAAAAACTGTAATAATAGTAATAGTAAAAAAAAATTTGTTTTTGTTTACAACTACTCTGGTGTTAGTGTACTTGCCTTTTAAGCTAAGTTTGCTGATGTCCTATCTCTCCTCATGTACTGATTTCAATCAAAGATACATTGACAGATATGCTCAGATAAAAGAAAGGAGGATGGATTTTTTCTTAAAGTGCTGGTAAGTTTGTTAGAATGTTTTTCTAATCTGAATTATGTTTATATAGAAGCAAACTCTTAGTTTGTTGCTTCACTATGAGTATTGTTGAGCTCTATTTTCTTAGTGTCCCCACATACCATATTTATATACTTACATCATTGTTAAATAAAATTATTAGAACATTTTGCAATTGTAGTAATTTTATTTATTGATATTGTAGATACGGCAGGAAGATAAGTTATGTGCTAGCAAGTGCCACATATATTATATTTGGACTTCTCGCTGCTTTTACTCCTACAGTCTGGCTCTTCATTATAGCTAGATTCATGATAGGGGTTGGTGGCTCTGGTCTCTACGAAACTGGTTTCACTATATGTATGTTTATACTTTTTATTTTTACTTTAATTACTGGTATTTTATTTTGGTGTGGTTTGGTAACTGGCATTAAGAAATGATTTTCTGGGATTTTTAGCAGCTAACAGTAACAGGAATATTAAGAAATCAAAAATTTTACTGAACAAAATAATTCTACTGAAAAAGAGGACAAATGTCAGATTAGTTGCTCTGGGAAGAAAAAACAACTTGCATGTGCTGTCTATTGGGAAATTCATTGTGAGACTTAAATCCTCACTTCAATCATTAATACTGTTTAGCTAATATTTCTTTCTTGAGAAATAATTTATTAGGAAACTACTTTAAGTATACTTTTTATAGTATGTTAAAGCTACACTTATTCTGTAGAGTAACAATATAGTAGACTGTTAGGGGCTGAAGAATGTCCGATATAGTGTAAGTATGTTTTATAAATCTATTTTATAGGGGTAATATTCAACAGGTGATCGTAAATGAAAGTACATTCCTTTAGTTAGATATGATAGTATTTATGATTTATAAAAGTCAAAAGGTAATGTGGCACACAATGACTAGACTGGCCATAAAAATGTCAATGCAAGGTCATTGTCACGTACCCTTCTGAGCCATCTCTTATACAGTACTCTCCTTTTTCGCCATCCTGGAGGGGAGATTGTAAGATTACATGTTAGCCTTGGCAACGTTCCATAATACTCTGGTCAAGCAACCTTCCACTAATGTATGTACGTTGGCAGGCTCATTACAATAGTCTCTGTCACCTGCCTAATTCGTAAAGTTCACTAAAATTAATATAGCAAATATAATTTTTTAATTTGATTCTCATTTTGAATTCTAAAAACTCAGTCTCATTTAAAACAATCGCAAATACAGTTTGGTTATGATAATTTTATCAATATATTTATATTGGGACTTATTGTCAATGAAAACGAATAACGTCTTTTTTTTAATTCTTTTTGTAGTGTACTGTAACAAGAGAATATCTGGTCGAGTCGGCTCAGTTTACATCTACTATATTACTTGATCAAAATTGAACAGCTTACTAAGAAAAGATACAGCTGGCATGACAATAATCATCAAGGTCAAATAGGAATGACATAGTTAATAAAAACAACCTAAAGCCATTCTTATTTTGTTACACTATATAATATTCTTATGTTCAACTATGTTTATAAACTTTTCAAAAAACTTTTAATTTGGATCACATATTATACAATTTCAAGATCTTGAAAATAACACCAAGTCTTTCCTGAACAAAGAGATCTTGCACAAGGAAATATTCCCTTTTCTGTCCACACGTTTACCTTTACTAACTTTATTTAAAAATTCAGGTTTTACTAATTACCTAGGCATATTTGCAATCTTAAAGCATGTGCTTAATTTACATGTTTTGATATTAATTTAAGAAGCAGATGTTCATGTTCTAAGATTTGTTATTGCTAATTGTGCTTATTGTCAATTGTTATTATTAATCCGGGAACTAACTATTTATCTATTATAAAGTGGCTGAGCTGGTGAGCAAACAGTGCCGAACCATTCTTGGCTGTGCCTACAACTGTTCCTACCCTATTGGGTTCATAACCCTTGCTGTTGGGACGCTTGCCTTTTCTTCTTGGAGGACTGTACAGTTGGGGGTCTCCATACCAATGGTCATCCTAATAGTAAATTCTTGGTAAATGTTTTGTTATCCTTTTGAACTGTTTGTTATTTTGTTTATTTTTTAATACTTATTCTTATGATATATTTAAACATAGATGCATGCTTAAAATATACATTTGCTTTTATACCAGTTACATTTTATATGTAGTATCTCAAACTATCCTAATAAAAAATATTTTTATAAGCCTTTATTTACCACGATAATCAAGGTAAAATGAAACATAACTAACCCGCCGTTAGTCACGTGGTGAGAATGATTTTCTCGTTTTTTTTAGTTTTTCTAAAACCAAATGCGATCTAGTGGCAACTAGACAAATTCACTTCAGTTATTCCTCAACCAGAACAATAGGAGCACTATTGTCACAAGAAACCAAAATGGCGTCTTCTGGTCGTTCCAGTAGAGGGGGTTGAACCGAGCGCCGTCCCGTCAGTGAGAAGAGTTCTGTATACGGGACTATTCGCATGACCGCAGCAGTGAGAACGTTTCTCTACATGCGACTAACTACAAGTGTGATGTTTTGGTATTGCTCCTATACATTTTATTATTATTTTTGTATTATTTAATAGTTTTATATTTTGTGGCATTATGTAAGAGTTTGGTATTTTTTCGTGGTAAGTGTAGTAGTTTTATGACTGACATTACGTATTACAGTACCGGTAATTGTTTTTGTCCTGCCGTTCCCGTGGTTCGGAAGTCACACAAAGCCGTTATTCCCTAGGGTAATTGTTAGAGAGGGCTTCTTAGCCCTAACTTCGCCTGGTAAAATAAGGTGAACTTTAACTTATAACTTTTAGCTTATAAAAAACAAAAAATGTTATTTTTTAGTTTTCACAATAATTGTAACAAAAAACAAAATAGGTAACTACTATAAATTAACATGTATTTCTGTTTGTAATTCGTACCATATGGTAACAGTAAAAAAATAAATTATTTATCGCAAAACATTTTAAAAAAATAGAAAACATGAACAAGAACATAGGTGAGAAAACTTACCCGACTATCGGTGTGACTTTTTTAGAAGGGACTAACGGCGGGTTAACAATAAAGTGTCAGAATATATGTTAGAACTAAATACAATTGAACTGTCTCAGGTATATTCCTGAATCACCGAGATGGCTAGTGACCCAAGGTCGTGTTGACAAAGCTTGGAAGATTATTTATGACATAGACAAGTCTTTGGTGCCTGCAGATACCCCAAGAGACGTGAACCAGAAAGTTAGTAGATAGCTAAATTATAGTTTTCATTTTTCAAGCTATCAAATAGCTAATAATTAGTTTAACTTCCTTTACTATTGTATCTAAAACTACTGGCCACTGCTTACAAAGTATGTAATTTTAACAAATTAATTTATTTACACTAGTGTAGATATACTTAACAGAATAAAAAATGTAACTGAAAGCAATGCAAAGATAAAATTTGGCAATGAGAGAACAGAAATTACAGACTTTCAAAAAAAGAATCCTGATTTTCTGATTATATAATATGTGTATCTGCCAACAGTTTATAAATTTTGCTGTTTTGATTTTTTTTACCGGTAGACTAAAAAGTAGTTAATTTCAAGTTATGTTTTCAATCAAATTGAACAGCCTTTGTCTGAAATTTGTAAAATGTATTGTCCTTTTCAGCAGAAATCTATGCATTGTGCAAGTTTAAGTTGAATATGCTAGTTATTTGGTGTCCATGTAGATCTTTACATTTGGTGAGATTGTCTCAAGAATCATTGAGGATTTCATTTTGCACTTTTCAAAATAAAACTATTTCAAGATTAAGTCCTTCTATTTGTTATCATTTGCAGTGATTAATTACTTTTTTTTACTTGTATATTCACTTTTTTGGCGCATTGATATTTATTATAATTGAATTAGTCATTCATTATTGTGTCATATTTCATGGGTTTGTTCTCAAAACTTTACCATCACTAAGATTTTCAGGTGTTTGACAATCCTGATAAAAAAGTGCTCTTGTTTTTTTAAACAAAATAATAAGGTCATGTTAATTTTTATTTAATCTCTTAAGGTCAGTACTTGCTACCACGAAGTGAGTATAAGGCTATTTTAAAATATTGAAACTACACTGAAGACTATTGATGCGAAGTGTATCAGAGTCATGATTTATCCAAGTATTGTGACAAATGACAGTGGGTATGTGTATTGCAAACAACAAACAAGCATTTTGACATGAAAGAAGTGTACTAGCTTATGACTGTTTTGATGAGGCCTTTATATATCTGCTGCTACCTCTACTCAAACGATGCACAGTTTACCAATTTACCTAACATTTACTTGCATGGTGTGTTTTAGCTTAGACAGAAAAATCGCTTACTCTACACCTAGCCAACCTCAATAATTATTTTGAATCCTGGAAGCTAAATCTAAATCTAACAAAGACAGAAGTGACCTGCTTTCACCTGAATAATAGATAGCTAATAAAAAATTGAACATCTTTTTCTATAGTGTTAGGCTGAAACACAATGAGCATTATTAAGGTACTCTCTTCATTGAGCTCATGTAGGGGTGTTTTTAAAGAACTAAATTTGCTCACTCTTTCTTCACTTTACATCTACAAGGCAATTTCTGCTATGATTCACAAACAGTCTGACATAAAAACTGTCGGGTCTGCCCACAGATTTCCAACACGTCATGGTGACAATCTGCGTACTCCAAAACATTGCCTGGTTCTATTCCAGAGAGAGCCTTTTTGTGCTGGAGTGATCTTTCATAACAGATTACCCGCAGAGCTCAAAAGTTCCAATAAAACTAGTTTCCCAACCCGTCTAAAATCCTTCCTCATTCAAAAAGAATTTTATAACATAGACAAATTTCTTTCTGGCTGAGACAAAATTGTTGCCTGTATTGTTTTATATAGTTTAATATTGATTGTGTTATACATTCTATACATGTTTTCTTATATATGAATATTTAGATTCTGCAAACCAATTTTAACAATTGAGATATACACATGTACTTTATTCAATAAACTGCTTTGACTATTGACCATCCATAGTACTTGGGAGTCAGTTTAGATCGATCTTTCTAAAGAAAACAGCAGCTAAAGTGAGAATCAGAACTAACATTGTGCAGCAACTTGCTGGATCATCATGGAGAGCCAACGCACTAGCCGTGCATACTGCTGATTTATTCCTTGCTTACTACACTGCTGAATGTTGTGCTCCCGTGTGGCTTACAATTACACATGTACAAGAGGTGTATATACTACTAAATAGAGCAATGAGGATTATCAGCAGTTCCCTCATTGCTACCACTCAACCATGGCTTCCAGTGCTGTGCAACATAGCTCCTTTGAATATAATACGCAAAAAAGCACTTCTCAGAGAGTTTAAAAAGATCCTATCTACTCTGAATCTTTTTTTGCAAGATGTCCCACAACGTGTAGGGATAAAAAAAATAACAGTCTACTGCAAAATCTATATGACTTATGAATGAGAGTTTAGTCTTATTATAAATGAAAGTTAATGAGAATTAAATGTTTAATTACCTTTAAAATATTTAACTATGTGGTATGGTTCCTAAACAAAAATATTTCCTGTCAATGTTGTTAAAGTAATAATATTTTATCATTATTGTTAAAAATTGTTTACATCTCATGTTTATTTTTCTAAAATCAAATGACAGGTATCCTCTAAATAAATTGACTTAATACACAGAATCAACTTTACCTATTTATATGAGGTATAGTCAATAAGTTCCCGGAATTGGTTGAAATATATTTATTAGACAAAGATAAAAACTTACAATCCTATTTTCTTTCAAAATACTCCTCTTCTACAACAATACACTTGTCCCTATGATCATACAAATGATCAAAACACTTTTGGCACTAATTTTTTAAAATGTATTTAAATAATTTTATTGCATTTTTTCTGACAGCTTTAGCACCTGCAAAACTATTTCCTTTTATTGATGTTTTCACCGTGTGAACAGAAAGAAATCGGCCAGGATGAGTTCAGGCGAGTAGGGAGGAAGTTCTAATGTGATAACGCGGTGCTTGACCAGGTAGTTCTGTACTAACGAGAATTGATGTGCTGTTATGGAGCAAAATCCAATTGTTTTCTGCTCATTTTTCAGGCCGTTTCCTCTTTATGGCATCTCATAAGCGCCTAAGAATTTTTTTGTGTTGATAAATTTACCTTATCATCAATTGTTATTCTTGAATTTGCATGGACAGTTTGCCGAACTCGCTTAATGTTGTCATCTGTGGTTGCAATCGAAGGGCATCCACTACGAGAATCATCTTCAATGTTTACGTTACGAAAACGTTTGTGCCATTCATAAAACTGGCTTTTCTTCATCACCTGTATGCTTGAATTGGCATTTTAAGTGTCTCAGAAGATAACTTTTGAGAAGTAAAATACCAAATTTAATGTAATTTAACTGTTCATTAAATCAATTTTCAAAAAGCGACATTCTAAACACGCAAATTCATGAAAAGCGCTCTCTATGGGGGAATAAAGGTGGCTTAGCTATACTCGCGCTACCTATTCTCTTTTCCAGAAGTAGTACTAGCTGATAGACAACGAAATTCCCACCGGCAACCACGCTGTGTGTCTCTAGACATCGATTCAGGGAACTTTTTGACTGTACCTCGTATATCCTGCTTTTGATAACCCAGTGCCCCTATACTCTAGAGATCATTAATTGATTATTCAGTTACATTAATTATCATATTACTAATATATCATTATAATCGCTTATAATCATACATATTGTCATTAATTTTATTTTTTTAGAATGCAGAAAACGATCAGACTCCAACCTCCGAACAAAATGACTCTCAAAAATGCTGCATATTATTTTCATCATACGAGCTGATCAAAAGGACTTTAGTGTGCTTTGTAGCTTGGTTTGTGGCATCGCTTATTTACTATGTGTTAGGTTAGTATTTTATTAAAATAATATATATTTTCATATATGTCACAAAAACCCAGAGGTGAAAATATCATATTGGCCCATCATGTTTAACTTAATTTTTTTTTATTGGGAAAAACCGATAACATTTGTTAACCACTAACTTGAGGCAGCTTTACACATTCAGATTTTCACACAAATTAGTTTGCAAACAAATTTGTAAAAAATAAGTCAATGTTTATGTCTGTTTATGTAAATACTGCACTGACCAACTGACTGGTTTATATTCAAACGAATAAAGTCGATGAGATTTGATTTTGCAAAGCGCATGCTAGAAAATATATGGTAGAACATATATATATGCTAATATATAGAAAAAATACATGCTAGAACAGATATGGACATGTCAACCAGCTGCGCAGTCATGTGCCAATAGAAGGTTTAAAAGTGACAGAGAATCATTTTGTCTTGGTTAGAAAATATAAGTTATTTTATCAATTTATTATAAATGAAATTTTCAAAAATCAAAAATACTGATGTACTGTTGTACATATCATTGAACATTATAAATGTAAAAACGACTAATACTTATTCACCCAATTTATTCTGTAGGTGTGTTTCTATACAACAGATAGAACAAACAATCAAAGGTCTGAATAATAAAAAATCAGTAGGATGGGATGAGATTCCAGTAGAATTAATTTTAAAAGTTGCAGATATTATTGCTCTCCCCCTCTGTTGCATTGTTAATCAGTGTTTTGATGAAGGTGTGTTTCTGAGTCAACTTAAATATACTGAGGTAAAACCATTATTTAAAAAAGGATCTAAAGAGGATCCAGATAATTAACGGGCAATATCTATTTTACCAAATCTGTCCAATTAATTTTAAAAAAATAGCATGTAGTCAAATTTTAAATTTCTTAGAAAATAACCGAGTTTTAGCAATTGAGCAATATGGTTTCAGAGTTGAATATTGTCTCTGCGATAATGGACCTCATACATAAAGTTACCGATGGCAGAGCACTGCTGCAGTGTTTTGTAATCTATCCAAGGCATTTGATTCTGTAAAATATGAAAGTCTATTAAATAAACTTAAAACTTTATAAATTCTCAGACGCAGCTTTATCCTGTATAAAATCATATTAATTGAACAGATATCAGAGAACAAATTTTTTTAAAGATAATAAACATTTATTTCTGATTGGACAAAGATTAAAAGTGGTGTTACTCAAGGGGCCATAATGGGACCACTATTATTCTTGATCTATATAAATGATCTACCTTGTAATGTTCCATGTAAAAAAATGTTGTATGCAGACGATACAACTGTAATTCTTAAGGCAGAAAATTTAGATCAGCTAAACGCCATCACAAAAAATGTTGATGATATTATTTTGTTACAAGCATCTATGTGCTAAATTCCATCTTTTTTGCATTTATAGTTTTTCTGTCGCATCATTACTATACCAGGTACTTGTATAATCAATCGTATCAAAATAAATAATTTTTCAAAATCGTGTCTATCTATTTGCAGTATATCTCCATTTCTATTTAGATTTCTTGTTAAGAGTATGTACTTAATTTTTTTGTCATTAAATTTAATCCTCATTTCTCCAGTTCTTTTACAAATTCTTTATAGGGCTATTAATCTTATGTGTTTCTGCTGATAAAACCAAGTCGTCAGAAAATGCCAATACCTTTATTTAAGTCAGTATGCATGTCTAAGTATTGAATAAAACATCTCAAGAACTACTTATTTAATCTAGCCAAATTATTCAGCCATTTATTGTTTCTTTATGGTTGTTTTATTCTATAAATATACTTTTAGGCTCAACTGCCACTCTACTTTGTGAACATATCCTACTTCTATCTCCCACCTATTGACAATAACTGAAACTGCCAATCACCCTATTTTATTGTGTCATATGTATTCATTTAGCTCATTTTTTCAGGTTAGTTTTCTGATACCTTATTTATATGGTATCAGTTCAGTACCACTGTAAGTGAATGGGTGGGAAGGTGGATCAATATCAATACCACGTTATGTTTATGGGTAGAAAGGTGGGTCACTGCCATGGTACGTGTGTGGGTCGGTGGGTGGGTCAAATACAACTGCATGCATATTGTTTTAGAAGACTGTAAACATAATTAATTATCTGTTTTGCAGCTTTGAACTCAGTCAACTTTGGCACTGACCAACACGTTTATACATTCCTCTCCGGTGTTGTGGAAATCCCAGGCTATATACTTCCACTGATCATGCTCTTATACATAGGACGGAAATCAACTACAGCAATATTATATTTTGTGACAGGTGTAACACTGGTTGCTATCACAGGAATACCAAAAGGTACAATTTAATTTAACTTTATAAAATTAATAATTTACTATAGCAAACACAGCATCTGCTCAACATTATCTAAACTGTTGTTTGAAAGTTATTTATTAGCATTGGATTGTTCATGATATGTAGATAATATTTGGATATTTCCAATGCTTTGAGTGCTTAGTTAACAAACACCTGTAACGTTCACACACCCATAATATACAATTTATCTATTATATTTTATAGTTTATATTAATATTTTAGTTTTTATAGTTGAATGTTTTTATATAATATAACTCAGTTATAAAGTTAGAGCTGTAGTGGTCATGAAGTAGGTCAGAGAATGCTGAGGCAGCATCGTCAGCATTCCTGGAGTGATGGTCAAGGAAGGTGGGCAGTTGAGTCTAAGCTGAGGTATGTGTTGGGTGGATAGTGAAGTGTACTAACAGTGCGGGAGTACTTGCTATGTAATATGTTTTGTTGTATTTGGCTTTTAAGTTGTTTGAGTTAAATGGTTCATGATGAGTGTTGTTGTTTAGTAATATTTAATTATTTGGATTCATGAATAAAACAGTGAATTAGTAATGAAGAGTTACGTTTTTATTCAATCCAAGGTCCCGGTGCCTTAATCACCTTGGTGGTGGCAGCGGACTATCGTAATTAATATATATAATTTAATAATCAAAAGATCGGCCGCGTTATAAAGTGTTGACTGAGCGTGGGATTATTTCGGACCTTGAAGTATCGTTTATCTAAACGATAATCTTTTACGTCTACCGTACTGAAAGTATGACACACGTGCTAGTGATTGATTGATTTGATTAACTCTATTAAAGTTCTAAAATTTCTATTATCAGTTATGGACATCTGTGGTGACAATAATATGTCTGTGAGCACAGTGCATTTAATAAGTTTTATTTAATCATTTAATGAATAACAAAAAGACTTGGCCGCCATATTGGACCACGTCGACATTGACGACAAACAGAAGAGGAAGCGACGCCATCTTCAATTTCATCCAAGGTGACCTATGGAGCAGTAACTTTGAAACAGTTACTACGGAACGGATACTACAGGAAGTGGAGCAGTGACAACCGTTACGCACTTGGAACACACACAGCCATCATAATCATGGCGCTGTTTACATTATGGACTTGTCTATTTGGTGAGAGTCTTTTCATAATTGCTATATAAAGTACCCAAGTACACAGATCTAAGAAACATTGGCGTTAGGGTGTTGATAATATTTATGCATAATAATAATTAAATTAATGTTGTAAATAGTTTTAATATTTGAGTGTGTTAAGTGCTTTGGGCAATAGGTGTGGCGTCATTGATGGTAGAATTTAACTGTCTGATCTGATTTAACTTACTAATTTACTTAAATATAAGAAGGAATAAAGAATATTTTTATTTTCTTACTGTTTTGAAAAAAAAAATAAATAAAAATACAAGTGTGCATTTTGTCTACCACTTTGTCAGGTCAAGCACTTCCAGGGCACTTGATACACTTTATTGTGTAGTTTTAAAATAGTTTAATTGTTGCATAGCCATTATTAAGTTACAGTTTATTTGTCAATTTATAGGGTATGCCAATGTTTCAGTATTTCAGTATTTTATGAAATCTTTTGATCCTTTGAATTTATTGAAGTTACTGTGTGTACATATGAATATTGATTCTCTCTCTGTATATATTGGTTGATCTTACTCATTTGTTGATAAAGTTTATCTGTCATTGATAATATTGAGGAAATTAGGATAATATATCCTTGGGAAAAAGGTAAATAAATACTCTTAAGTGATAGATCCCATGATATCCATTTATGCAATATATTTAGTTAACTTATAAGGATTAATAGGGTTTTATATTACAGTAGGGTTATTTTAGGTGTTCTGGTTATTATATTTGTTGATTATATTTCTTTTATTATTTTATAGTGTTATTGACATAATATTTTATATACTTAGTGCTGAGAAGTAACGTTACTATATACTAAATAGAGTCTTTTGTGGGGACATTGAACAATTATCCTATTGTTGAGGATAGCTCACAATTTTGTTAACTTATGGCTGTTAACAAACGTCCTACTTCAAAGATGGCAGGAATTAGGATTGATGGTAATGAAGTTGAACTTCAAGATGCCTTTGACGCATTGTCGACTAAGGTCAAAAATTTACAAGAAACTTTAGATGAAACGGTAGCTCAAGGAACTTTAAATAAAACGGATCTGATGACTATTGGCATGGACATGACACTTGCCAACCCGCAACTGAATACACAACGACCATACTTTGATTTATTCTCAAGTATACCAAACTATGATGGGGAGCAAGCAGACATGGTCGTGCCCTTTTTTGAACACATTGACGGTGTAGGAGAACTTAGTGGATGGACAGACGCACAGAAGCTCCAGGTAATCAAGCTAAAACTTACTGGAGGAGCTTTGCAATTTGCAAAATATGACGAAAAGTGTAAGAACGCTATCACGAAATGAGAGCAGCATTAGTAGAAAGATTTGGTGACAGTCTCCCAGACCATTATTACTTCGAACAACTTGCAAGTATTAGGCAATCTAAATGTGAAAATGTAGAACAGTTTGCAGACAGAATGAAACAGATTTGAGATAAAACCGCTAGAACTACCAGCAATGAGGAAGTCAATAAGGTACTAAAAGAGGAAGCAGACAGACGTGCGATGGAGGCGTTTACACGAGGACTTTATGGTGAAATAGGGCGTCAGACAAGGATTAAGTTTCCTAAAACATATCGAGAAGCAGTAAGCATTGCTGTTGCCTTGAAGAACTTCGAACTTAGACCAGGAGTAGAAGAAGACAGTCGACCTAGGAGAGTTTTCAACATGAAGACCCAACAGATATGCTATTCCTGTAGAAGATCTGGCCATTTAGCAAAGGAATGTCATTATGGTATGAAGAATTCTTTGAATCGGTGGGTTGGAACAAGACAACAAGATATATATTGCAATCACTATAAAAGAAGAGGCCATTTAGAAGAGTTTTGCAGAGAAAAATCCTCCAGACCTTCTTGTACCACATGTAACAAAACTGGACACACAAGGGACGACTGCTGGAACAATACACGCGGTAGAGGCGTTGGCAGCTTCAGCAATAGACGAGGTGGATATGCTGGAAGAGGAAGATATGTGGAACGGAATGGACAGTCGGAAAACTTCAGCGGGGCTTCCATGAACGCCGCTGGAAACCCCAATCTAAACTAAATTCGGAAACATCGAGATCTACACAGGCGAGAAGTACCACAGCTATAACATATGTGAATCAGGCGAATAACGGAGAACTAATTGTGGAGGGAACGATAGGTCAAGTGACAGGCTCAATAGTTGTAGACACAGGAGCCCAAGTGTCTTTGATAGACAGGAAAGTTACTCAAGGACCACTTACACATACCTGTATTCAAGTAAAGGGAATCACAGGAACCAAAATGAAAATTTATGGGGAAGTGAAAGAATCTCTTAATCTTGGAAATATTACAATTCAATGTACCTTCATAGTAACTGACTTGCTAAACGATTCAATCGCAATTTTAGGTTATGACGTTCTGAGGTGGAAGAAAGCAGTTATTGATCTTGAGGAGAACACTCTTAGTATGAATGGAAGAAAGGTTGCTGTGCTTTCTACTGGAGTTTGCACCTTGGACGATTTCAGACTGAGTGGACTTGGAAGAATATCTTCAAGCAGATCAACAAGTTTAGATACAACTGCAGATATAGTTACTACTCCACTATTGAAGCAGGAACCGATTCTAGATAGCTTAATGGCATATTGTAGAACGAAGGTGACTGTGCCTGCAAGATCAGAGATGCTAATCCAAATGAAGATAAGCAAAAGTAAGGAAGAGTTGTTGGAAATGTTAGAGAATAAAACCGTGATAACGGAACCAGCCTTCTTAAAGATTCATGGAATGTATATTGCTAGGAGCCTAATTAAAGTATAAAATGGACGTTGTTGGTCTAAGGTTATCAACACAAGCCTTGAAGAATTAGTGATTTATAAGAACACACTGTTATGCTATATACAGGAACCTCAAATCGACCAACCTAAGAAACTCATTAAAAATGTTTTCACTGTTAGTACAGAGGATGACAGTTTCGAGCAGAAAATAGATAGTAAGCTAGATCATTTATCTGATTATGAGAAGTTAAAGATTAAAGAGGTGCTCTTTGAATATAAAGATTTATTCAGCCTAGGAGGTATGGATCACTTAGGTTGCACGTCTAAAGTCACACATAAGATAAATACTGGTAGCTACCCACCAATAAATAAAAGACCTTACCGAGTACCACATTCCCAAAGACAAATTCTCCAGGATTTAATACAAGAGCAGTTAAATAAAGGAATAATTGTACCTAGTACATCCCCATGGTCAGCACCGGTAGTTATAGAACCAAAGAAGCCTGGACCTGATGGCATTGTCACATATCGGATGTGTATTGACTATAGAGAGTTGAACAAATGCACCGTTCCAGAAGTTTATCCTATACCAGATGTACATGAAACGCTTGATTCATTAGGTGGTAGTAGTTATTTTACGGCTCTAGATATGAACTCAGGTTTCTTTCAAGTAAAGATGCATGAGGATAGACAGGAGAAGACTGCATTTAGCACACCAGATGGACATTGGGAATATACTAGAATGCCTATGGGACTTATCAATTCACCAGCTGTCTTCCAGAGACTAGTGGATGCTACCTTAGCATGATTGAAAGGGAAAGCATGTTTACCTTACATGACGACATCCTAATATATAGCCCAAGCATTGAGCAACATGCCAAGGACCTTGCAGAAGTACTTGAAAGGTTTAAGGAAGTTAATTTAAGTGTGCAGTTGAAAAAATGTCAAATTGCCAAATATGAAATATCATTTCTTGGCCATGTTATAACCAGAAAAGGTGTGAAACCATGCCCTAAGAAAATTGAGGCTGTTAAAAACTTTCTCCAACCTAAAAATGAAAAAGAAGTTAGAGGATTCGTAGGTCTGTGCAGTTACTATCGCAGACATATTCCCAATTTTGCTGATATAGCTAAACCTCTTACTAGATTGACAAAAAAGGATCAAAAATTTGACTGGACAAATGATTGTGAAGAATCTTTCCAAATCTTAAAAGAGAAATTGACATCTGAACCCCTTTTAATTTATCCAAATTTTTCCAAGACGTTTGTTCTCAGTACAGACGCATCCAACATAGCCATTGGTGCAGTACTAGGACAAGAGATTAATGGTATAGAACACCCTATTGCATATGCCAGCAGGCAGTTGAATTCAGCAGAACGCAACTATAGTGTAACCGAGCGGGAGCTGTTAGCAGTAGTGTGGGCAGTGAAGTATTTCAGGTGTTATCTATATGGAAGATCATTCTCTCTTTATACAGATCATAGTGCCATAATATGGTTATTATCTTTGAAGGATCCATCAAGCAGACTTACACGGTGGGCTCTAAAGTTGGCTGAATATGATTATAAAGTTTTCCACAAACCTGGAGTCAAAAATAAGAATGCTGATTGTTTGAGCCGGGTAGTGTACAAAAATACCCAGGAGAGCTTGCCCCTGATAGATTTAGATACTACCATAACATACCAACTGCAGGACATGGCGGTATTAAGAAGACCCTTGTGAGAATCCAAGAAAAGTTTTATTGGCCTAAGATGAAAACAGATGTAACCTCATTCATTCGCTCATGTGACTCATGCAACAGAAGAACTGACTATGGCAAGAAGAGAGCCCCTTTTCGAGAATTTCAGGAGAATGCAGAATTTGGGTATAGAGTATCATGTGATATTGTTGGACCATTACCGTTGTCCTTTTCAAAAAATAGATACATCCTAAGGGTAATCGATCATTTCACTAGATTCGGAGAATTTATACCATTGCCGGATCAAACAGCAGAAACTATAGCTTGTGCTTTTGTTCAAAGGGTTATAACAAAGTTCGGAATTCCTTTTGAGTTATTAACTGATCAAGGTAGAAACTTCACCTCTGACCTTATTCAGCATACATGCAAATTATTAAAAATCAAAAAGATTCAAACAACTGCCCATCATCCTATGAGTAATGGTAGAACGGAAAGAGTACATCGAACTATTCCGAAAATGCTCAGCCATTTCGTCAATAAAAGTCAGACAGACTGGGACGAATATCTTCCCCTAGTTAACATGGCTTACAACTCATAGGTGCATGATTCCACAGGATTCTCTCCATCTGAGATGGTATATGGAAAAGAAATGAGGACACCCATGGAAGCTGACCTCACAATCACAGATAATACTGACGTCTACGTAGATTATGTTGAGGATCTAAGATTCAGATTAAAGAAGGTTAGAGATATATCCCAAAACTGTCAGGAAAATGCTAAAAAACTACAAAAGAAACAGTACAATAAGAAGTCGGAATTAAGAGCATATCAAGTGGGACAACTGGTTTATCTACATGTTCCACAAATCAGAAAAGGAAGAGTGAAGAAGTTATCTAGGCTTTGGAAAGGCCCTTACAAGATTGTCAAAATAAAATCAAGCTTAATTTTAGTGTTAAAAATAAGAGGCAGAGACGTCACAGTCCATGTGAACAGATTGAAGCCAGTAGTGAGCTCAAAAACTAACTGTGATAATAATGAAAACAAGGTAAATGATGAAGAACCTTTAGAAGTCGAGGAAAGTATCATTCGAGCCTGAAGAAGAAACTGAACAAGATGAAATCCCAATAGTGGAAAGTCAACAACTTCAGAATTATTCAGAGAGCTCTAGACCAGTCAGAGAAAGAAGAATTCCAATGAGGTTTAATGACTTTGAACTCTGAAAACTAAGGAAGCATGAATAAATAAGGAAAAGTGGATTTTGAGATATCCATATTCTACTTTGTTTGATTGTAAGGAGAGCAAGAGAAAAAAATATTTATGTTAAATCTTCTGGACAGTAGTCACTCAGAGGCGAATGACCAGCCTGACTGTGTTGTATGACTGGTGTGAGAATGTGAGCGAATGCTGCTGAATGGGTGTGGAAGGAAGACTGAATGAACAATTTAACTTGATCAAATAATGAAATTCTAATGTCTGAGTGCCTATCTGAATTAGTTGAATCATAGTGTTTTGTTATCTTCCGTTCTTACAGTAATCAAGAGATGCATTAATGGGTAGAATAACAACTTATTTACATGCTAAATATATAAATAAATAAACTAATAAATATGTCTATATGTAACTAATTGTGAATGGTGTATTTAAAGATGATCATGATGTTGTGGGGAATGATAAGTTAATCTACTTGGTATGAATAATGAAAAGCCTAAGATTGATAACACTTAATGAATCTAAGCTTTTGTTAACAAATAACAAATTGACTTTTGAAACCCTTGATAGTATTAAAAGTAATCTGGATGATGATAGATATGAGATAAAGCTAGAACAGCTTTTAAACGCCTTAGACAAACAGTTTGATGAAGACTTGTTGTATCACTATAAGTTTAACTCAATATTATTTATAGTTTTACCTTTAAGTGTTTGTGTAATTTGTATACTGCTTGGAGTTTTTATATGTCATAGGAAAAGAAGTTGTTGTACCGGAGATACCCCTCCACACACACAGAGTACAGGCCTGACAGTTAGAGCCAATGAAGGATCTCCCCTTCTGAAATTATCCAAGAGGCCTCCTTTACCAGATTCCAATCACCAGACTCAAACTGATTGTATGGTAGCAATTTAACCTTTGTTGAGACATTTAAGTGATTATATGGAGATCTAGGTGGAATTCAATTGTGGAACTCATATCTTGCTCTGTGATGTGCTGTGTGGTTATATATTTTTGATTATCTCTCTTATTGTCATTGTATTTTATTTATAACTTTGTATATGTATTTGTGAATTTTAAAGCATTTTATAGTTAACATCTTTAACTGGTTATTATTATTGTTACTTTGTTAGTTTCACAAAATATTGTCTAATAAACTACCTGTATGTTGTTAAGAGTTGATATTATTTAGTATTATTTAAATTTTTTCATGTTAGTATTATTGTTTTGGATTTTGACAATATGTTTTGGGTTGATATAATTTAAGACTTCGGGTTTTGATTAAATGTTGAAAACTGTTATAAAATGTCTATAACATTACCTAAGCCATTATTTTAACATTGTTATTTTTTTAATGTTATTTATGTAGACCTATGTTAGAATTGTGTATGTAATGTGAGAAGTCTTGGAGGAGACATTGAGATGGCAGAGGATAGAAGACTATGGAAGCAACTTGTTGGCGAGGCCAAAAATAACCTTGGATTTGAGTGGCCACAGGAGTAGGTAAGTAAGAGCAAGTGGAATTGTTAGGGTTCAAAGTCTAAATACAATAATAGTCTACTATATGGGCTAACAACTAAGAGCTAACCTAAGGTTTATCAAATGCTAGGCATACTGGACCCAGTGAGTCATATTGGGTATGTCACTAATGATAGTCTGTTTACCCATTCCACACTTGAGACAACTATTCATCCATCGACTTCCCATGCTCCGCCCACATATGGTAATGATCTTGGCCATAGGTTTATCTGGAAACTTCTCAGTGTATAGTATTGACTTCTGTCTTTTTAGATGTTGATTACATATTCTTATTTCTTTTGTTTGCAGACTATACAAATCTCATTCTGGTGGTTGCCATGTTGGGCAGATTTGCAGATGTTGCTGTTTATGGGATCGTGGTTGTCTACACCTCTGAATTGTTTCCAACAACAACTAGAAATTTTGCCCTTGGAAGTTCATTAGGTGTATCACAGTTTGGCTCTATGTCTGCTCCATATATTGTTGATTTCATGGTAAGACTCACTATAATTTGATACCTTCTGCCTAATGTCTGCTAGATGTTTTAATTAGGTCTTACATTTAGGTCCTCTCTTATGAGGTTAAGTGTAAAAAAGGACCTAATGGTCCTAACTTTGCCTCACTAAATAAAACTTTTTCATTTCAGATTTTTTTAATATACTCTGTTTTAAGAAGGAACATTTTTGTTAAGTGAAGGCAGTTATGTCATTTACCATTTTATCTATACACATCACAGAAGTCAGTTGCAACATGAACTGAAACATGAAAGAACATGACAGGTGCTTCTTCGCAAGGGGTGCCAGAGAGGCAAGTTAAATGCTCATATTGTCTTGTTCATAAGATTGTACAATACAATGGTTCTTATATATTATACTAGCTGACAGCCCTTGCTTCTCTATAGAATGGTTCTTTAGACTTGCTAACTCTTGGAGTGGCCATAGATAAGGGGTTAAGGCGCTAGCTTGCCACACATTTGGACTGGGTTCGATTTCCGATGTGACCAGTAATAGATTTTGCCTTGCCGCTCCCGTGGTTCAGAAGTCACATTAAGCCGTTGGTCCCCAGGTTAAATGTAAGAGAGGGCTTCTAAGCCCTAACTTCGCCTGGTAAAATAAGATGATCTTTAACTTTAACTTTGAACCCTTTCCGCCATGGTTCTTTCGAAGCCATCACATCAGTATAAAAGCTCAGCCTACTGCCATTCTAGATAACAACATTTTATAGTCTATGTTGGGGTAAGAGGAGTACTATTAATTGGATGAAAGCATACTTATCTGGTAGGAATCAGCAGGTAAAATGTCCCTTTGTCAATACTTTAAATATTCTCCAACAATGTCTCTTAAATGCAACTTCAATGAAAAGTGGAGTCCTCAGTGGTCTGTTATTGCTTTTTTTTTATACACGTCAATGACAACATAAATTCTGGTGTATCAAAGGCAGATCTAAGCCTATTTTCTGATGATACTGCTGTAATATGTATGGAGCCTAGTAAGTAATTATTGGAACAAAACCTCTTGGTATAGATGAACAGCTTAATACAGTGGATAGGTTCAAACAGACTCACAGTCAACGTGGAGAAACAAGTTTAATCGATTTTTCTATAGTTAAAAAAGAAATCCACAATCCATGTTGCTTGTTGGAGGATTTGACAATTGTTAGATCTGTGGATACTGTTAAATATCTTAGCTCGCTTATTGACAGAAATCTTCGATTTGACAGTCACGTAAATAAGGTATTTTTGCCCTACAAGCTCTATCATATCATCTTAAAGGTCAGCTTTTAAAAGCTTACTGCGGGATTGTTTATCCACATCTGTCATATGGGATTCTGAGACACTCAGTGATGGGTTTAGACGCCCCTGCCCCAAGTGACAATAAATATTCAGTTATTTGTATATTTAGCTAGTTTGGTAAATAATACTCATATTATAGACTAGTATTTAGTTAACTTTAATGTTATTCATTTTTATTTTTTTATTTTTAATCAATTCTCTATATTCTTGGTTAGTCTTAGTATAAGTGTTTATTCTAATGTTAATAGTGTTGAAATGTTATTACATCGTTGTTTAGTTGATTATCAATCAGCGGGCGCCGTGCTCAACACACCAAATACACCTTCACTCTCAAGAATACTTATTTCAACTTAGTTACTTTTGATTATGTGCGTGGTGTATTTCTATAACCTATAAGGACTGTAATAAACTTATTTTATAAAATCTAGCAGGTAGCTGTGTAGGAAAATCGTAGGGGCCCTTTACTTAGCGCATTAGCACAATATTTGTGGCACTCTTTTGCCTGTGACCCTAGGCAGCCACCCAGTCTGCCTAGTGGTAAATCCGTCACTGGAAACACTAAGAACCATTCAGCTTTTTAGACTGCAAAAGAGAGCTATTAGAATTATTTTTAAAATAAAAAAACAGACTCTAGAAAAAAATGGTTTGAAAATACAGAATTTTAACACTTCCCTCAATTTACATTTTAGAAATATTAACATTTGTTATTAAAAACCACACTCTTTTTTATAAAGCACAATAACCTCAACATAATTTCAATCTCCGCAGTAAAAGTAACTTACCAATACCAAAACACCGCACTTCCTATTCTGAAAATCATTTATTTAGAAGTGGCATCACATTGTTGCCACATTGTCCCACTAAAAGACAGCACTAAAGAAAGTTGCTTCAGAGTAAAATTAAAAACGCATTGCTAAAGGAAGCCTTTTATAATACAGCGGACTATGTAAATTATAAGTATTTATGTATGTATAAATTACATGACATATACCCATGTACTTTGTATTTTATGGCAATAAAGAATTTGATTTGATAACCTCAAATGTGAAATAAAATAGTCAGACAATAATTGTTTATTAATGCTTTAATATGATATTGTGTTCACAAATTTTTTGTTCTGTCTGTGAGAATAGAGTGACTTTGGGTGGTATATGCCAAGCTCTGTCTGCGGCTGTGCAGCTTTATTATGTTCAGCTTTAATGCTTCTACTACCAGAGACTAGAGGACGGCCCCTTCCTCAGACTGTTGAGGACCTATAGAATTCAGGGAATCGAGTGTCATTGTACAACTGCTGCAAATTTTCATGACAAACCTTTATAATTAGTAACAATTGATGATGTTTAAAAATTATCAAAAGAAAATAAATAGTGTTTTGATAATTTATTTATAATCTGTAATTAATTTTGAATTTGTTAGTCTGTATACTGATTAGTTTCCAATGATTTGTAGAACAAATACAATTTTTCTGGATTGAAAGTTAGATTCCGTGTTACGAGCGCATGTGTTTAGTAACACACAAGAGTCAAAGCATGTTAGGAGTGCATAACCCTTCTACCTGGGGCCCGGAGGGTGTTAGAAGCACACACAAGGGTTCAACCTGACCTGCCGGCAGTCTGGTATAATCCCCTGGCCATAAATGCATTGTACAAGGTTGAGTGCACATCCTAGTTAAATTGAAATATTTGTTGATTGAAACTTTCATCAAAAATAAACATGTCTAATGAAAAAATACATTTTAAAATGATGTTTTAGTTTTTGGCCCACTTCAATAAGATAATTTGAACTGTTTTAAGCCTTCTAATAATGTAGTGGTGCTATATTCTCACCCTTATACTAGTTTGTTGAGTCATACTTACAGGAATGCCTTTACCAGGTAGTTGTCAGGTAAATATGAGGTATGAAGACCCCTTTGTTATCCCCAGTACTTTTAACAATGAAACATACCTCCTTTAGAATATTACAATCGATAAATCTGAAAAATATGTGCCCAAGTGTAATTAGGAAACATGTGTATCCATAGCCCTTTACCATTATAATCTAGGGCTGATGGTCTAAGACCAAATGGGAAATATAAGAGCCACATTTTTAGTAGAAATTTTTGTGACCTAATGGTGTTTAGAGTCATGACAAAACTAGATTATTAGATTACCCGTTCTTAATACTGATAATGTTAAAAAATTGATAAAAATCGTTGCTTTTAATTGTTTCTATAGATAAGGTTCATGAATCAAATCAATACATCCCATTATCAGCTAGATGGTTTATGCATAATCTACTTTCTTTCTTTCAAAAGACCAATGCTACTGGGTGGTGTCAAACCAAGATTCTGGTACTTCTTGTGCTCAGTCCCAATTTAGGGTTACTCATTACCAACTCATAAATTAGTAATGTTTTTTAACATGCAAAACTTCAAAATGTGAGTTGTTTGTGCACATTATTTTATTGTTTTAACGATTTTATTTTAAATAAACAAAACAAATCACAAATGTTGAGTTTATTACATTTATTGCATTGTAAGAAAAGAGTCTAGCGCTAAGAATCAAAAATATATAAAAGACTTCTATCCAACCCAACAATAAAATTGTTTGTTCTACATTCATTAGAATGTTTTTATGTGATTCAAGTGATAATTAATTAAATGTCAGTATGTACTGTACTACTGTATTTTAATTTTTTATTTTTAAACCTAAACTCATAATAAGGCCTAATTTAAGGCTAAGTTTTGTTTCAGAGTTGATTTTAGTCATTGCCAGGCAATTTTAGGCTAGTTTTAGATTATCCACGATTTTGATTATCCACGAAGGGTCAGCCACTCATTATCGTGGATAATCGGGAGTCTACTGTACTTAGAATCCCCAATAATCTTCACTTATATATGAAATTCTTCACTCCAACAAATTTAAAATTAGCTGTAAACAGGAACCTTAATCCAAATAAAGCTCCTGGTTACGACTTGATTACTAGCAAAGAACTTCCCAGAAAGGGATTAGTATTCAACGCTTTTCTTCGCTTGGAACACTTTTCTTTCCAATGGAAAATCTCTCAAATTGTAGTAATTAAAAAACCGGGCAAACCAATCAACGAAGTAACATCTTACAGATCAATTAGTCTTCTTCCAATCATATCTAAATTGTTTGGAAAAACTTCTGTTACAAAGGCTGAACCCTTTGATCTCAGAAAATGAATTAATCCCTCAAAATCAATTCGGATCTTATGAAAGGCATTCAACGTTTGAACAAGTCCACAGGTTGGTGAGTGTAGTGAAAGAAGATCTAGAGAATAACAGATTTGGTTCTGCTGCCTTTTTAGACGTGAGTCAGGCTTCCGACAAAGTGTGGCACAAGGGCCTGCTCTTTAAAACTAAGTCATTACTGCCTCATACTTATATCAACATACTTAAATCATATCTCTCAAACAGATTATTCCAAATTAATTATCAACATTCACTCACAACAATGCGTCCTATAGAATCAGATATCTCCCAAGGTAATGTACTTGGTCCTATCCTTTATACTATGTATACTTATGATCTTTCACAAAGCCCAAATATAATGGCGGCTCCTTTTGCTGATGATACAGCACTGCTGTCTTCAAATAGAGATCCTGTATTAGCTTCCCACTTTTTAGCAGTGTTTACTACCTTATTTAACTAATTTTCTTTTTTTCTTTTTAATTCTTTCTACTTTTAGAAGTTAGGACAACCAAAGGGTTGTTTCTAACTGAGGTTAGTTACCCTTATGAGATTTACTTATTGTTCAGATTGTATCAACAGATTTCAAATAAATCAAATGTAAAAAAAAAATTATTTTCTACAGACATCTCCAATTTTACATTTTTGTAACGGAATACTTGATAAATAATATGCCTTAAACTAATTATAACAATATGTTCAAAAAATAAAACCAATAAATGATTAATATTAGGAATGACAACAATAAAAGATTCGTAAATAATAACATTAGTATAGCTATATAACTAATTAATTACATCTTTACAAATCATTTACACAGCCAGGACACATCCTCTTTCATATATGTCGCGAGAGCAATTAACTGAAAATGAAACTAAGAAAAAAAGCATTAAAACATTCCTTTTCTCTATAGCAACTATAACCTAGGCTGAGCTCCAGTAGCCTAGCTATTGTACACGCCCATGATTGAACTGCACTGTACTCCAGCTGTCAGTATAATTAATTACATTGCTTAACATGCACCTACACGTGCTCTCGTGCAGGTGCATGTTAAGCAAGATTACAAAACCGCTCCGGAGAAATGGACAAGCAGAGTAGGTAATAGAAGTGTTCATTAATTAATAACAGTTGCAATAATTGAAAAATGAAAACTGTTCACTATTACATTAATAATTAAACTAATAAGTTAGCAAAGAACACTGAATTAAATATAGAATAACTAGACAAAAAACAACAGTCGGACATTAAAATACAAACATACCACCACTTATGAATAATTTCAATGATCTAATAAAGCAATAATATTCAGAGGAGTGACACCGGAGTGACTTGACAAACCAGATTGGTGGAGTTCAAGTAATGATATCGACACTCTCTGAGGATATGAAGGTTCTCAGTACCAAGGTTCGAGCTGTCGAAGAGGAACAAGCAATTACAAACCGCCGCTGTGACAAGTTGGAGGAGGCCAGAGACACCACGAGGGATGAGGTGCGCGCACTACAAGCACGTTTGCTCGACGTAGAACAACACTCTAGGGCTGCTAATCTTGAGATTCAGGGTATCCCGTTGACGGCTGAGGAGGACGTTTATGACGTACTATGTCACGTCGCCAGAGCTTTAGGAGTTGGTTACAGCCGTGGCAGCATCTCCATAGCGCATAGGTTACGGCGTTTCTCTAAGAAACTTGTTCACCCGCCTATTATAGTGCAGTTCCTCTCCAGAAGCGATAAGGAGTCCTGGATTCGAGCTGCGAGAATGAAGAGAGGACTTAACGCCACCCACCTATCGACTTCCTTGGAACCGTCTACTGTTTATCTTAACGACCACCTTACTAGCGACAACAAAGCACTGATGGGTCGCGCTAGAAGACTTTACAGGGAGAAGAAGCTGGTGTTCGCTTCCTTCACCAACGGCAAGGTGCTGGTCAAGAGGCGTGAGGGCGACGAGGTGATAAGAGTGACGGCCATGGAGCAGCTCGACCTCTATGATAAGTAGACAAGATTTCAAGTAAGGCTGTTTAAATATTTTTTATTTCTAGAATTTCTTTCAAGATGAGAAGAATAACATGTTTCTGTTTATGTTTTTTTATTACTTAATTTAAATAGATGTTTTTATAGTAATTTTTTCAGATCGTTTAGGCCACATTTTTATTTACTTACACATCTGTACAAAAATTTTCTTTTTACATTGTTTTTCAATTAAAATGTCGCTATCCTTTATTACTAAAATGTCATAATCTTTTATTACTTAATTTTAAATAGAAATCTTTATAATAAAATTTTCAGATCGTTTATATTTTATCTACTTATACATTTGTACAAACATCTTCTTTTTTAAATTGTTCTTCAATTAAAATGTCATAATCTTTTATTATTGCAATGTTATAATTATTTATTGCTTAGTTTTAAATAGATATATTTATAATAACTTTTTCAGGTAGAATATATTTTTATTTACTTACACATTTGTGTAAAATAAATTTGTGTAAAATACTTAATTATTTTCTTTTTACATTGTTTTTTAATTAAATGTCATAATCTTTTGTTACTTAATTTTAAATAAATATGTTCATAATAACATGTTCAGAACGTATACTTTTTTATTTTACTTTTTGTACACATTTGTACAAATATTTTCTTAACACTGCTTTTCAATTAAAATGTTATAATCGTTTCTTATCTAGAGTTACTTAATAAGGTAGTTTATTAGTTATGTATTTCTTCTAATTGATATAATATGCATATTTATATATGTATTTGCTAGGGTATGATAATGCGATTTCACATTTAAAAGTATATCTTATAAGCTCTTTGTAGTTTTAACCTACTGTTTAAAACATTGTCTCTCTCATTACACATCTGATAATTTGTAAACTCACTAGTCTCTATTAATATTAGTTCTTTATTAATACAGTTAGTTTTAAATAGTGTAATTTGTTTCTCGCTGTTATAAGTTTCATTTCCTAGTTTCCAGTTAAAAACCCTTTTATATTGATATTCTTTGTTTATAACAGGACATTGTATGTACACTAGTGTACATTTCTAATAAATTGATTACATAACATTTATTTACTGTATTTAACTAGCCTACAGGCTGAGCAGGCTGGCTGTGCGTAGGTAATGGAGTCTGAAAATGACAACACAACAGGTGGTAGCATACAATGTTTTGACATACATTCAGATAAAGAACTTGCAGATTTTTTAAAGGAGGAGAATGCTAACAATAGCTTAAAAGTATTCCATATTAATTTGAGAAGTGTTAGAAAAAATTTTAATGATATAGTGGTATATTTAGAGGCGGTGACGGTTGTGTTTGATATAATTGTTTTTACTGAGTGTTGGCTGAGTGGAGGGGGTTGGAGGGAGGACATTGAGGGCTATGACCTTGTCACGACTGAGACATTCCGGAACCAGAATGACGGGGTGGTTATCTACGTTCACAATCGGTTATCAGCTGTTACTACACAAATTGCATTTGGAGACGTCTACGGATTGAATACTGACTTTACTTACGGTAAAAATAAATTTAACTTGCTAACATTTTACAGAACGCACGATAGTGACATAAACTGGTTTTTAGAAGAGTTAGAACGTTACTATAATAATATTTGTAAGGGTGTGATGTGTATATTTATGGGCGACTTAAATATAGACATACTAGACAATGATGCGTACTCTGATAGGTATATGAATAGTTTATTACAAGCTGGTCTTGTGCAGTGTATTGACAGAGCGACACGGGTGACAGACAACGATAGAGGTTCTTGCTTGGACCACATATTTATGAGTTACTGTGACTTACAGAATGTGAGGTCAGCCGTTGTACATACTGAGATCACTGACCACTACAGCACTGTACTGACCATCACAGACACTGACTATAGCCACTCCGTCACCCAACCTACTACACAACTTACTTATATAGACCTCAACGTACTTACTGACCAACTGTCTCACTCCAACTGGGATCCCGTATTGTCCTGTCTCGAAGTTAATGCTAGTACCGATCGTTTTTTTTCTATTATTAAAGGCGCTATGGAAAGATCAACTAAATTAATCAATAAGAATAATTCCAGATTTAAAAAATTAAAACCATGGATTACGGCTGATTTAATAGCAGGCATTCGTTATAGAGATAAGTTAAGTAAATCAGTAAAACATCAACCCTTCAATATAAATTTAAAAGAGCGATTTTATGCGTATAGACAGTTTTTATCTAATTCTCTTAAACAAGCAAAACGTGATTATTACAGAACTAAAATTACAAATGCAGGAAAAAACACTAATATATTCTGGAGCGTTGTAAATGAATTGGCGGGGAGAGTAAAACACAAAGACAAATTTCCTATTCAGAAATATATGTCAAGCTCTATACCTGTCAATGAAGATGGGTGTAGGCAGGCTGCGCACGACTTTAATATGTATTTCTCTGCAGTAGGCCAAAATCTTGCTAATGCTATTAATGGAGGAGGGGACCCAGTGGTGAGAGACTCTGACTACAGTTTTAATTCTAACTTTACACTTAACACAGTTACAGAACAAGACATAGTACGATATGTGTCCAGTCTGAGGGGAGGGTCTGCTCCGGGACACGATGGCTTCTCTGCTAAGGCCCTCAAAGAAAATATACATGTATTAACTACACCCCTTCAACATATTATAAATTTGAGCATTCTGTCCGGTATATTTCCTGATAACTTCAAACTGGCAAAAGTCATTCCTCTATATAAATCTAATACAATAACAGACAAAAGTAATTTTCGGCCAATTAGCCTCCTCAGTGTTTTCTCCAAAATTCTAGAAAAAATAGTAAAAGACCAATTGACTGATTATTTAGATAGTAACAACATTTTATGTAATTGCCAATTTGGTTTTCGCAAAGACAAAAATATAAACGATGCTCTATATGAAATTGTTAAACAAATCAACCAAAGTTTTTCAAAAAATAATCGATCCATGCTTATTTTCCTTGATCTTACAAAGGCTTTTGACTCGGTGGATAGAGGTAAATTACTGCAAAAACTGGATTTAATTGGTGTTCGGGGTAATGCTCTGGATTGGTTCAGGAGCTATCTTACTGAAAGACGACAAACTGTGTCTATTTGTGGGGTGAACAGCGATGCCTTGCCTATAGATTTTGGGGTGGTCCAAGGAAGTACACTTGGCCCTATTCTCTTTTTAATATACATAAATAATATTTCAAGATTAAAATTGTTCAGTAAATTATTCTTGTTTGCAGATGACACACTTATTTTTATCGAAAGTAGTAATTGGCAGGATGCAAGAATTAAAGCTCTTCATGATTTAATGTTTATAAAACAATGGCTTGATCAAAATACACTCTCCTTAAATATATCAAAAACAAAATTTATGCCCATATCTCTTAGGGAGTGCTCTGATTATACTTTACGTGACCTAACAATTCATTCATGTGGTGATTATCTAAGTTTAACCTGTAACTGTGAGGCTATAGAGAGAGTGACAACTTACAAATATTTAGGTGTAATCATTGATCACCGTGTGAGATGGGCGGAGCACATACAATACATAAAAACTAAAATTCGAAAATATTTGTTTGCTTTTAGACAATTGCGTGAAGTTTTAAATGACATTGAAATTAAAGTCGTATATTATGCTTACATACAATCGTTGTTGTCGTTTGGTATTATTGCGTGGGGAGGAGCTAACAAAAGCACTCTAGAACCATTATATGTTGTACAGAAGTCTATTTTGAAAGTAGCTTTCGGTAAGGCCAGACGTTACCCTACGGATACCTTATTCCAAGACGTATCAGTCCTTAATATTCGTCAACTCTTTATTAAACATTTAATGGTATTTATATTCAAACATTATAATTCTATATTCTCTCCAATTTTACACACTTATAGCACACGTTACTCTGCTAATGTGGGTTTTGTTTCACCGACTATTAATAAATCATTTTCAACTACTACTCCAGTCTACATTGCACATGCATTGCTTTTAAATCTTCGACGGAATAACCCCAATTTTAATTTATTCTCTTGTACTTCAATACATATATTCAAAAAACAGGTAACTGATTGGATCAATCTAATAGGTTTGGAGGGAGCAGAGAATGTCATTACTAGTGTCTACGGGCGGATTTGATGCAAGCTACTCCTCCCTCCCCCCCACTGGGTGAATTGTGGCCGAGGCCGGTACTATATGAGTGGGCCTTTGTATGAGGGTTTTGTGTTGAGACTGGATTACGAGAGGCAATGACTGCAGTTATGTATGCATTGCGAGAAATATTCACAGGGCATCATCCTGCATGCACTTGTTTACTTGACATAATGTCAGTGATTACTTTTTGAATATGATTGCCTCACCTCCAAGTTGCAATGTCATTCAAGTGTTAATTATTAAATTAATTTGTGCTACCACTTTTTTCCATATTTCAAATTTCATATTATTATTATTATTTATAAATATTACATATTTTTTCCTTCTTATAAAACATTGTTTACCTTCTATTCTTATTTAAGTATATTTTAGTTAGTATAGACGTACATTTAAAATATTTTCCCCTTATATAATAATATGTAATAGAACAATTACATTGTAGTCCTTTTTGAAAAAAAAAAATACTTGCAACTCAGCCTACGCACAGGCAGTATGCCCATGTAGGCTTTTCCCATGAAAAGGAATTACTGTACGGTTTTCTATTATTTTTATTTTAGACAGTTTGTTTAACAATTACCTTATATTATTTTTCAATGTATTTTTGTATTATTTGTATTGTTATGTTGAACAATATTATTTAACTTACTGATGTATACATTTGAATGTTTGGGGAATAAATATATTTTCATTTCATTTCATTTCACATATACCGACCCCTTGAAACATGCCACATTAATGAATACACATGTGTATGACATGGATATAGATGTATATTCACGGGCCACATCTGTGATAAAGTTTATTTATAACTCTTACAAACTAAAAAATTATCATTTAAATATTTGAAGATAAAAACAAAAATTAACAAATATAAACTAATATATCTTTGGTAAGTCTTTATTATGTTTCCTTACATTGGTTTCATCTTACTTTTAACCATTGCTAACTCCTCTATTAAAGCTAACTTTTATTTTATCACCGTTCAAAAGTTCAGCGTCGATATGTAGAGGAGCTGAGTTTAGTTTTTCTTCACTCATTATAGATCTAAAGCAAGATTTCTTTCTTTCTAAGACAGAAAATGAACGTTCTGCTTAGCAGTTTGGAACATCTGTGCACACTTATGAAGAACTATGTCTATGTTGGTTGGGAAATGCCAATTGGAGATTTAACTCTTTAATAAAACTGACTTGAGTTCGTCATAAACAACTCAAGATTTTTTTCCTCGTTCTATTCTAAATTTAGAATAGAACGAGGAACTGCAACTGGGTTGACATCTTGGGGACCAATAACAGAGTCCAGTTCTTCTTCATCTTCACTCGAAAAAATCATGTCACTATGGCCTGACGAAATGACGCTGTAGTCACTTTCTTCGTCTGTCGATGAGAGGTCTATTTGTTTTGCTTTTTTTCTCTTCAGGGTTTTACCTTGGGGTTTTCTTTTCTTTTCTAAATACCTTTGACGAATTTTTTCCTGTTTTTCTTTCTCTTTTTCTTTCTTTTTCTTCTCTTTTTCCATTTCTTTCTCCCTTTTCTTTTCTTCTTTATGTTTTTTCTTCCCTTCTTCATATTGAATAATATCAATAGCTGTAATACTTTTACCTGATGGAACTTCCAATTTTTGTCTTTTTGTCAGTCGGGGTTTGACAACTTCTTTTCTTTTCTGTTGCAAATGGTGAATGAAGGATTCTCCCACAAGTTCCAAATTAACAGACGCATTTGTCGTAGGTAAACGCTTTAAAACTTCATATTTGTCAATTGGATATATACCGGCCTTCCTGAAGCCAGACTTCAAATTTTCTTTGATATTAGGCTCCAGTTCATCCAAGCACTTTTTCAACAATTGCGGGAATATGTCCTTGGGCATTGTTGAAACGGTTTTCCCGCTTTCGGACTGCTTCCACTGGGTTAGTATCTGTCTCCATTTCATTTTGAGAGGCCTAAAATAGGCCACATCCAAAGGCTGAGTTAGGTGGGAAGAATTTGGAGGCAAACATACAAAGTGGATATCATTAGCTTCACAAAGCTTGACTACGTTTAAGCTCACATGAGAACTGAGATTGTCCCCTATGACCACTTTTTTCCCTTCTTGTTTTTTCAGGATTGTAAGTAGGTGAGCTGAGAACCAATCATCAAAAGTTGCTCCGTCGATCCACCCTTGCTTAGTCCTGTTGTATCGTGCCCCTTCCGGCCCACCTTCTGTCCATGTGGTCCACAAATGCTCAGCCTTATAAATTATGTAAGGAGGCACTGAATCACCATTAGCGTTCCCACAAAACATGACACTAATATTAGTTTAAGTTGAGTTCATAATGCGTTCTGGGTACTTAGACCCTCTTCTACAGATCACTTTCTTTCTACCGGGATCATCAGACATGCATGTCTCATCGTAGTTATATACATTCTGAGGTGGGACGCCATTAAGTTCTTCATTTAGTTGCTCAAAGTAGTCTGACAATATTTTCTCATCAATTTGGGCCCGATTTCTTTTTATGTTGGAGGAAAATTTGACTGTTAGTTGAGGATGCCTCTTTAAAAAAGATTTTGCCCAGTCACGACCTGGTAAATTGTCAGAAAAACATGTAATCTTCTTCCCTTGTCTTGTGACGTAGTTCTTCACAATGAATCTTAAATCGAGTTCATCAATTGGGAAGCCAAATTCACACATTTTATCAATGTGACTCGCAAGTGATAGCTCCTCTTCCTCATTAAAGACTTTCGGATGTCCTGGGGTGCTTGAAAACAAATTTTTAAGTTTGTTTTTAATAGTGCTTCGCGGTATTTTAAACCGATCTGCTGCTTGTCGCTGCGTCATTTCACCGGATTTAATGGCCTCCAAACAGTTTTGAAGGTGCTCTTGGCTGTAATCAGCATATGTTCGGCTGCCTGGCTGACGTTTGTAGTTGTACGGCATCTTCCGCAATCTGGCTGAAAACAAACACATGAGCTAACAACGCCCACAGGTAACATAAAAACAGTTATATAGGTATGAAAGAATTGGGAAAACCCCTACTTTAGCCCAGAAAAATATAAACACTCAGTAGTCATTATATTCATATCAGTTAAAACAGAATAAATCTAAATTTGCAAAAGTACAACCTACTTTGGCCCAAAAAAAACCTGGGCCAAAGTAGGTTGTCATTTTGAGGTTATGAGGGTTGTTGTTGTTATTTAAATTTGAAGTAAAACCGTTAACAATAATAAAAGGTACAACTATACTACCGTGGAAGGTATTAAATGGTGTTTATAAATATGTACTTACCAAACTTGCAGCATATGTAGAAGTTTTTTCACAGGTGAAAGTTTAGGAGCTCACTAAAACACGTGTTAGCATAAACAAAACAAAACAACCACTACTGCTCCTGGTGGGGCACCCACTAACTGCTTGTTATTATAACTGTTTGCTTGGTGCTGCCTTCTAGCGGAAACTGTGGAAACTATTTTAAAAGCTGCTTCCTGAAGGTAAATAGAGAACGTTGTATTTTTTTCTCAGTTTGGGCCAAAGAAGGACCCCAGGGCCAAAGTATCCCGCATTTACGGTAGTATAGACGTACATTTAAAATATTTTCCCCTTATATAATAATATGTAATAGAACAATTACATTGTAGTCCTTTTTGAAAAAAAAAATACTTGCAACTCAGCCTACGCACAGGCAGTATGCCCATGTAGGCTTTTCCCATGAAAAGGAATTACTGTACGGTTTTCTATTATTTTTATTTTAGACAGTTTGTTTAACAATTACCTTATATTATTTTTCAATGTATTTTTGTATTATTTGTATTGTTATGTTGAACAATATTATTTAACTTACTGATGTATACATTTGAATGTTTGGGGAATAAATATATTTTCATTTCATTTCATTTCACTGTCAAGGGTAAATTTGCTGAGCTGGGTATCATGACTGTTTACAGTCTATATATTTATCAAACTATCTTACATTTTACAGCAACAGAATTACCAAAATGAGAACTCAGAGCACCACATCATTATAATACCCGAAATTGCACTTTAACAATTACCAAAACCCCAAATTTAGAATTTTACAAAAAAAAACCAAACTACATCGGGCAGCATTTTTTATCAAAATTACCTGGTCATATAAAAAAAGAATGTAATACAAAAACTTTTAAAAATCACCTAAAAACCTACCTAACAAATCACCCTTTTTATAGCATTGAGGAATTTATGCTAACAAATCAAGTGTAAGTGAAACCGCCAATCTATAGAAACTAAGAACTGTTTATATTAATAATTTTACTCAAATAACTCTATTAGATTATGTAATATGCCAACTTCAATTAATGTATGGTTCAAATATTTAGGCTAACTTAAGAATAAGACACTATTCCTGTACGTATGTAACATGATTGGAATAAAGAGATTTTGAATTGAATTGAATTGAATTGCCTATAAATTGAGTTGTTGAACACCATTTTCCATTCTTTTGTGAATCCCTCTGGTCTGAGGAAGGTGAGCGTGGTTCAACGAAATCGATCACCGTAATATTTGTGCATTTTGTGCTTATATTGCCAATATAAATTTATTGAGTGACCTTTACTTGTACTGAATTACATAGAATCACTCGCTGACAATGAGTTAGTCTCAATTATTGTTTTCACTGTTTTATTTTTCTCACAACGACCTTAACGTATCAAGTAAGAGACGGCACCTGCATTCCTCTCTTTTTAGAAACATGTTTTTTAAACAGTTATTATTTTACTTTAATGTTATAAGATGAAACAATCACTCCAGTAAATAATTTTTTTTATTTTGTTACGCCTTTTGGTAACAAAGTTACCATCTTCAGACACACAAACTAAAATAACATTGTTTACATTTGATTAATGAATTAAACATGTGGAATAATTTAAATAATAAAATAATAAAATAAAACATATAGAATAATTTAAATAATAAAATAATAAAAATGTATATAAAAAATTGTTTTAATTTTAAATAATAGTGGTGAGTTTTCAAATGTACCTGGGCTCGTTATTAACAAGAATTTATTTGAATTTTTTTATATATAAGCTTTCATAAGCATCTAATTGTTCTTTATTTTAGTAAATTACATTTTGTAAAATTATAGTTTAAATGGATGCAGTGTTTTGCTATCGCTGATTTTTCTTCTTGATAATTTTTAAAATGATATTTGTGTTCTTTAAATCTTGTTGAAATTTTTCTTTTGGGTTGAAAAATATATTTTTTATTGCAATTGTCACATTCAATTTCATAAATTCCAGACTTTTCTTCATTTTTAATTTTGTCCTTTGGATTTTCAAGTAAATATTTTAATTTTGAAGTACATTTAAATGATAAATTTTCATTAGAGTGTTTCTTAAAACGTTTTTGCATTACGTTTGAAAAAGATCCATATGTAACATTTTTCCACACAGACTTTTCTTTTTTTGGATAATAGCGTTTTTCGGTTTTGTTTTTCAATTTGTTGTCTTTTCATATTTATTATTCTTGTAATCATATTCAGGTTGTATCCATTAAACATTAAAAAGTTTTAAGAAACACTAATGTAAATTTATTGTTTAAACATACATCAAAATTAAAATATTTACTTGGAAATCCAAAGGACAAAATTAAAAATGAAGTAAAGTCTGGAATTTATGAAATTGAAAACACTGAATCAATTTCAACCATAAATTTACAAAATGTAATTTACTAAAAGAAGTTCCAAATTAACAACAATTAGACGCTTATGAAAGCTTATATATAAAACAATTCAAAGAAATTCTTGTTAATAACGAGCCAGGAACATTTGAAAACTCACCACTATTATGTTTAATTTATATGATTTTTATATATATTTTTATTATTTTCTTATTTAAATTATTCTATGTTTTATTTTATTATTTCCTTATTTAAATTATTCCATATGTTTATTTAAAATCAATTAAATGTAAACAATGTTATTTTAGTTTGTGTGTCTGAAGATGGTAACTTTGTTAACGAAAGGCTTAACGAAATTAAAAAAATTATTTACTGGAGTGTTTGTTTCATCTTATAACATTAAATTATATATCCAGTAAGAAACGAGCTTGAAGAATGATATTATTTTACTGTTTATTATTACCAGAGAAAATTTGTTTGTTTGAGTTAATAATCGTAATTATTACAATACCTTGAATTTGACCATAATTTTAGGAAACTAAGAATATTAGCTTATTTCCACCCAATTTGTTTGCTCTCCAAATATTAAAAATATATAACGATTTAAACCGTCTAATTAATTACTTTATTTCAACTTTTTTTTATTGATTTTGAATATAAGGCACAAAAATAAAATAATATTTTCAAAAAAGCCTTTTAAAATATTTAAATTAATAACAGTGTGTTTCTATCTTATTATTTAGGTAAACATCTTTAGGCTACATTCTACAGTTGGGAAATACACAACATATATAATGTATTTTTTCCAGTTGATATTGGTTACCATATCAACACTATTGGTACCATACTATAGTAGAGAAACATGGGTGTTCTAACTCAGTGACGTCACGCCAGTGCGCGTCAGAGACAGGGTCAAAGGTCACCGCTTATCTGTTATCAGCCACGTGTTGACCTTGAGGTCAAGTTTACTATTGTTTACTACTGTTATCAGCCACGTGGTGACCTTGAAGGTCAAGTTTACTACGAGCACGTGGACCCCCCGCGACGTTGTCCTAGGTCAGTGTTGTTTTGGTGTGACGTCACACCGTTTTCGCGCTCTTTCGTCAGCTGAACTGTTTTTTCCACAACAGTGTTACCAACTCACGCGATGTAGAAAAAAAAATATCTCAGTGCTGCCAACTCACACGATTTATTTACATTATACTATAATAAATACATATACGATTATTAAATTATACTATATTAAACACCGCGTCGTTTTTTCGGTGTTACAGTAATATTAATTTAAATTCGTAATCCTTTTTTATGTTAAACTACGTATACGATTATTAAATTATACACAAACGCGTTAATAAATACGTTAAAATATGTTCGTTAAGTATTAGGAGAACAGAACTTGGCAAGATCTCTGAAGTCGAGCGTTGGCGCGCTATCATATCGCTTGACCCTAGTGTCAGGCGGCGCGCTTTATCATCCGACTTTTCTTGGCAACAATTACGGTTCCTCTTCACTTCTGCTAACCTAATACTTTATTTATTTTAAAACTTCTAAAATCGTTCACCTGAGCTAAGCAAGGTGTAATATGTTGAAATAAAATTAATTGAAGGATTGTTCTTAACCAGTCAACGTCTTTTTTCCCCTGATTTAATCCTATAAAGAGTATTTAAATTATAGTACCTACATATAGTAGATGATATTCATATAATAATTAATATTTATATTTTCGAAAACTCTATGAAAAAAGATGTGCTTTAATTAAAGTGTATTTTTTCTTGTTACACAGTATTAATTTGAATAATATTTTATATAGTATTAATTTGTTCTGACCGTTTAACAAATGAACCAGATGATATTCATATAATAATTAATATTTATATTTTCGAAAACTCTATGAAAAAAGACGTGCTTTAATTAAATTGTATTTTTTCTTGTTACACAGTATTAATTTGAATAGTATTTTATATAGTACTAATTTGTTCTGACCGTTTAACAAATGAACCAGAGGGTTTTTTTCTTCATTCGTATTGTACTATAATAAATCCGTGTACTATAATAAGTGCATCGATTCATCAGTATGGTCAACCGATATTTATTCTTTGTCACGTTATGATATAATAGTTGTTATTGTGCTAGCCTGATACTTTGTTTTTCATTGCATGTTGTTCGTATTCCATATTTACGTGGTTTTTTCCATATATTTAGTAGATATATAGAAAATAAAAAGCATATTATATTTTATTTAATATTTAATTTAGTATTTAAAAATCGTAAGGTAATATACTATTCTATAATTTTTTAATGACATAAGTAATACAATATTTAAAACAATCATCAAAATTTATCAACATTTGCTGAACATTTAATACAAGAAAACCATAATATTTCATCAATTGAAGAAAATTTAGACATTATCCATTTTGCACCTAAAAGTAAAAAACTAGATGCTATTGAACAATTTTACATATACAAAAACACAAAAGAAAACCCATCATTATTACTCAACGATCAAATAAAATTTCACTCAAATATTATGTTTGATTCTATCATGAAGATGCAAAATTATAAAATTTAACAAGATCTACAACTTATCCATCTACATTTTTATTTAAATTTTTATAGTGTCAGCTGTTGAATTAATTATTCTAAAGTTAAATATATTTATAACCCTATTTGTATTCTGTTTTCAACTGATGATGGTCTTTCGAGATCGAAATCGATTTTGAACATTAAAACAACAAAAAAGATTGCTAAGTGTTGTTCATTTTATATATATATATATATATATATATATATATATAAACAATATTTAAATTCTGTTATGGAATAAGTTATAGTAATATTTAATTAATTATTTAAAAATCGTAAGGAGAAGTTGTATTGCAGATATTTTAAAATTAATAAGTCGGACAATATTTAAATGTTATTTAGGAATAAAGTATAATAATGTCAATTATTAAATACTAAAAACTCTATAAAAAATACTGTCTTTTTTTAAAAACCAACTGATGTATTTGTATGGTATACAATTGTCCAAGTCCAATTTTGCTGATGCAATGTTTCATCATGTGTACTTGTGGTAGTAAGACAGATGATATACAAATTCATATAATTTAATAAAAATCTGCAAAGAGTGGAAACTTCATCTGTACATGCATGTATCTCAACAACAACCAAAAGTTTAATCAATTGGTAAATATTTATAAGAATGTTTATTTTTAATATATACTCTATATGTGGTAGTAAGATAGATGATATAAAAATTCATATAATTTAATAAAAATCTGCAAAGAGTGGAAACTTTATAGTGTCTGTACATGCATGTTTTTCAACAACAACCAAAGTTTAGGTGACCTGACGACTATTTTTTAATATATACTCTATATGTGGTAGTGAGGCAGATATAAAAATTCATATAATTTAATACAAATCTACAAAGAGAGGAAACTTCATTAGTAGACCTATCTGTACATGCATTCTCCTCAACAACAACCAAAGTTTCTAGTTGGCTCTGGTATCCTAAATGGTGACATTTTTTCTTTCATAAATGGTTCAATAATACTGTATTTACAGTATTTATTCAATTAATAATTTATATTTAATATAGTAATAATTTGTTATGATCATTTAATATTCAAACCAGATGCGTCTTCTGCTAAAGGATAGATGTGTCTGAAATTTGTTAGTAAATTTGATATTTAGTTGATATTGGTAATGATTTAAATTATGAGTCAAGTAGTTCAATTATTATTCCCTCACACGTAAGTTAAAACAATATTGAATTACGAGCCATATTTAGATTCTATATAATATTACAATAGGTAACATTTGCTTTAAGATATCAAATAAAGTCCCTCTATTTACAAACTATCCCATTATTTTAACCTAATAACATAAATAATTACTTTATTGATGTAAATTGCTGTTATTTATTATAAATATACTACAAGACTTCAATAAGTTATATTCTACTTATTACAAGGGTATCAAAATAAAATTTGATACACATTTCATTTCAGACTTGTTAAACAAAACGTTATTCATCATTTGCATACTTAAGTCCTTCTGTTGAGAAGATTTTTATTTTTATGTGAGTGTATAAATATAGAATTGAAAAATAATAGTTTATTTTCTCTAATATATTACAATAGGCTATAGATGTGAAGTTCTCTATACATTTCATTTCAGATTTCCATTAGGATCTTACGCACAAGAGCCTTAAGTAAAATCTTAATCTAATATGTTAAACACATTAGAGCTTGCAGTTATGTAAATATTAAATGGATAAAAACGTTTAATGTCACAAAGAAAGAATCTTCATAAATGTCTAAAACTATTATAATATACAACGATTAAATATAAATTGCACTTTTGGTTAAACATATGTTTTTTCCTACTTTTTAAAGATAATTGAGTAAATAAAACAACAATGAATCCATTAATAACTTTATAGTGTATTAAATGTCGTATATTATGTTGATAATTTAGTCTTTTCTTATAATTTCAACATAAATATCACAAACACGTATTGAAAAAATCGAACTTTCAAATAACTTTAAAAAAATAAAAAGTTATACCTTGATACTGATTTACTAATTAAATAAATACTAAACTCATCGGCTCACTTTGAACGGAAAAAAACAATATAAAAATGGAATAATACAATATAGATGTTAAATTCAATATACATTTCATTTCTATGCAAATGTTCTTATGCAAATATGCAGATCGTTCTTCTACACTTGTATCCTCAAGTGCATACATATGTCCTATGTTTAAGATGAAACATTTCTTGTATAAGTAAAATCTATCCAAGTTCAATTTTGTCAGTGTCCGTGTGTTGTGTAAGGGAGAGAACTGAGTATCAGGATTGTCAATTAGTTGTAAATCAGACCAATAATACGTGTTTTTTATCCAACGTAAAGCTGTATGTTACCTAGTTTTACTGGTTGCTAGACTTTTTATAATACAGTCAATCAGCCTACTTATGTAATCGTTCATATTCACCTTAGAATACGTTCAATGAGCCTACAGTTCTGTATATCTGGATAAAATATTAAATGGATAAAAATGTTTAATTTCTCAAATAAAGGATCTTCATAGATGTCCAACTATTATAATACACATGAGAGAAACGACTAAATATAAATGACACTTTAAATTAAAAAGTATAAGTTTTTCATATTTTGTAAAGATAGTTTCTCTTATCAATGAATTGGGTAAATAAAACAACAATTTTATGAATCCATTAATAACATTATAGTTTTGGCAATGTCCGTATGTTGTGCAGGGGAGAGAACTGAGTATCAGGCTTGACAGACTAACGTATTACTATCGGCTGAGCAGAACGAAAGAAAGATAAACGAAAAAATTAGTTTAATTTCTTATTAGTACAGCGCAAATAAATGCAAATCTATAACATTAAATGAAAATAAGAGAAATATCGATGAAAAAGTAAGCTGACTAAATGATTGTAAATTTCTGGTTCAAGTGATATGATAGCGCACTCGAATAGACTCGAATTAAATTACTTACTTATCGAATGAAAATATAAACTTTGCATTAAAAGATGTATAAAATATGCACACTGTGACCCTATAGTAAAAATCCATTTAGTGGGAAAGCAAAACTGATTCACCAAGAGTAGTTACATTTTAGAAATTACTAAAACCTAGTGTCATAACTATGACCCACCTTTTTGATCACTTTGTTGATGGCAAACAAAGAATCTATAGCAGAACATTCCTTCCATAATACGAGAATACTTGTATAACAATAAGTCTAAACTAAATGTACCAGTTGTATTAACTTTGAAACCTAAGTAAATCGGTCAAAAAATCATATATGAGTAACTCAAGTAATAAAATATAAATTTCTTTATAATTACAATGATTTTTAATTACGTTCATTCTAATTTGATGTGATTAAAATTTTAGTTTTTGTCATGAACATTTTCTGTGTGATAAACATAGCCAAAAAATAACTAAAACACCAATGTTAATTATTCTGAATTTTTACATTTTAGTAAACAAGTACTATGATTAATCGTTTAAGAGCTTTGTATCAAAACATCTTCTTTACTATGTATCATACATATACTTATCATTAATATAAAATACTGGATTTATAAGGTATAACACGATTTTACACGGTTAAATTTCAGTTTTTCTGAGGCTATAAATATCTAATAAACGCGCAAATTGTATAGCGATAACAATTATATGAATAAACATAAAATAATGGATATACACACATCTATTAAATTTAAAAAAGATAACTAATAAGTATCTAGGTGTTTCTATATTTTCAGTTAATTTATACAATCATTCACCTCAATGACCCCATAAATTTGAACTAATATAAGACATCAAAACCACAAAAATGTATAAATCAAACGATTTATTTTAAATTACCAACTGAATTAGTTTGGGATAAAAAATAAGGTATTATACAAATGATACACTTCTTAAATCACCATTAGGATGTTATACATAAGAGATTCAAATAAAATTTTAGTCTAAAATGCTTTACATATTAGAGCTTGCAGTTCTGTAAATCTAACTAAACATTAAAAGAATGAAACATATTTTATTTCTCAAAGAGAGGATCTTCATACGTATTCAACTATTCTATTAAATCTTATCGAAACGATTTAAATATGAATGACAGTCAGTGTAAAGCAGGTTTTCTCCAATTTTGTAAAGATAATTAGGCAGATAAAACAACAGTTTTATAATTCCGTTAGTAACTTACTAGTGTATTATTAACTTAATAATATAGTGAATTGAATGTTACATAGTATGTTACCAGTTCATAAAATGGCCTTTTTCTTATGACTGATTTCAAGTGTATAATTTATTTTGGTAAACATGATAAAACAAACACACATGACAAAACTGTACAAAAAAGATACGACCAACTTAGTTACATTGAACTGGTGTCAGTCCATTTAAAAATATACACTTACGTAAATGTTGTTTTTTGTGTGATCCTTATTGATTGACTTCTTTTAAATTAAAAAAATAAAAACGACTTAGTAGACTAGAATATACAAGCCTTGTAAATATAATACACTTCTGAGGTACCCATTATGAGCTTTAACTTACTTTATAGTGCTTCACATATTATTGTTTATTAGTCTATCTGATCAAATATTAAATATTTTTTAAATGTACAAAAACGTTCATTTTTCAAATATGGGATATAAATTCATATACAACAATTATATCATACTTGAGCCAAATTATTAAAATTAAAGTTCATCAATGTTCTTTTTTTTTAACTGTAAGGATAATTTATACAATCAGATATTTGGGTAAATAAAACAATATACGAGATTGTTCTATGCAAGAAAGATATTCTTATTCTTTATTTATTGATAAATTTTTCAGATCTTTATTTACAAACATTGTCCTTGCTCAGACTCTTTGAACTTGTGATTATTCAACTCCTTTAAGCTCGGCCATTAGTCTGTTGTAGAGTTCTTCCCCACACTCTTTAGGACCAATGCTTTCAAATAATTTAATAAATGAGTATTCGTGATTTCTAACTTTATTGCAAACGCCACAATCAGGACCACAAGCAGCTGTTTCTGTACGGTCCCTCTTAAATTTTATATTTTCTACATCCTCGACCATTTCAGCCATTCTTTGAAGTTTTTCTTCAGCTTCTGGACTCCAGCTAGGTTTTGCAAATCTCAGCTCAAACATGACCATCAGCAAGTTTGCACACATTGTACCTGTTAGTGTTGTTACCCGGATGCATCTGGGTCACAATGTGATAAAGTGTCTGAACAATACCTTTATGTAACTTGAAAACTGTATTGAAAGAGTGGTGGTGGATAGTAACAGATTTATATAAAATGTTGTCAAAATCGAACGGTTATTGTATCTTAAAGATAATGTTTCACACAAAACAGTTCACTCTTAACAAGTGTGATATTATATAACTAAGACACATGTTTACTATAGTACAAACAATTTTTAATAAATTAATAATACTAGTTTTTGAAGCTAAAAATACACATATGAATGAAAATAATTTACGTTAAATTTCATTACTCATAATCCATATAAAAAGGCATGTGATATTTTTGTTATTTTTAGTATTATAAAAATTAAAGACTATGAAACTAAATCAACTGTCATGATGCTATTAAAACGAATCTCAGCCATATTACAGTTGTATTATTTTTGTCTTTAGTTAGCATACATTTTTATTTTTTATTTTTTTCCCAAAGAACTTGATATGATTTGTTTGTAACGTAATTTTAGTTGACAAGGCTCATACATTGTAAAACTGTACATTGTGAAGCCAAATAAATGAATTTGAATATGAAGTGCAATTGAACATACAATACACTCCCTCTCATCCAAATAATGAACTTTATACTTTAGGTAACACTAAAAAATCTTATACTCTACGAACAAAACTATACATTGTATATCTATGTAAATACAAATGTACATAACTAGACTTTATATGTCAACGAATGTTCAACGAAACTTTTGTACAGAACACATGTAATGTACAAAAATTTAGAGAATAAACATTTGAAAGTTTTAAAAGTGATAGTATTTATTTTAAATATTACACAACAACACATTTATATTGTAACATAGACATTTAAAACATATGTGTTATTTTCCTTGGCATGGAAAAATATATTTAAGAGAAAACAATGAAGTACAAAATTACCATTCTCATTTATTTAACGCAACAACAAACATTACATTTAACAATTGTGGTTTTGGTTACTTTATTTGTAATACATTACAATAAGTGTGCTCTATTTGTCTTTGAACGGCATTTGGGTTACTTTGTTCTTTCCTCATTGCCTTAATCCTCTGGCCTAGTTAGTATAAAATATACATATGGTTTTATTTATACAAACATCATATGAATTATTTTGAATGCCACTTAATATCAATTCTAATAAGACAAAGTGAATGGGATTTAGCTTTGAAAGTAATTTATAGTTTGCATTCCATATTATTATTTGAGTGTTACTTAATATCAATGCTAATAATTCACTGTGTTTGAGAAATAAATTATTATCTAAATTACAGTTTCTATTCCATATTAATATAAATAACTTGAATACAACGTAAATAGGTATCATAAAATAAATGTCCTATACCCAAGTTCATTATGTTAATCCTACATACTTGAATGTAATATACGAATATAAAGTCTAGTTATGTACATTTGTATTTACATAGATATACAATGTATAGTTTTGTTCGTAGAGTATAAGATTTTTTAGTGTTACCTAAAGTATAAAGTTCATTATTTGGATGAGAGGGAGTGTATTGTATGTTCAATTGCACTTCATATTCAAATTCATTTATTTGGCTTCACAATGTACAGTTTTACAATGTATGAGCCTTGTCAACTAAAATTACGTTACAAACAAATCATATCAAGTTCTTTGGGAAAAAAATAAAAAATAAAAATGTATGCTAACTAAAGACAAAAATAATACAACTGTAATATGGCTGAGATTCGTTTTAATAGCATCATGACAGTTGATTTAGTTTCATAGTCTTTAATTTTTATAATACTAAAAATAACAAAAATATCACATGCCTTTTTATATGGATTATGAGTAATGAAATTTAACGTAAATTATTTTCATTCATATGTGTATTTTTAGCTTCAAAAACTAGTATTATTAATTTATTAAAAATTGTTTGTACTATAGTAAACATGTGTCTTAGTTATATAATATCACACTTGTTAAGAGTGAACTGTTTTGTGTGAAACATTAT